>OZ026500.1:6643468-6954468 GCA_964019985.1 Aurelia sp. 4 Dawson et al 2005 | reverse complement strand
TTAGGGCTTAACTGTATATTGTTTGGTAAGCTAGACTAGTCATTTTCTAACTACGTAAACCATAGACGTGTTTTGTGTTAGTTACTTTCATCTCCTTAACCAAATCTCCTGCGTTTGAATCAAAATGCTTATTGGTACTTTAGTAATTAACAAGACCACCTACATTCTTCCACAGTATTTTTAACAGCACATTTCTAAACAAGTTTTGTATGTAGTTTAGTACGTCGTTCACACTACTGTTTTAATTCAAAATCAGTCAAGATTTTCAACAGAAATTATTAATTTATTGCCCTTTAATGTGATGTCCCGAAGCTCAATACAAAATGTTCAGAGCTTAGTTGTACAGGTATGTTATGAAATATTGGTGTTTTATTATGTCAAGTTTTCAACTCAATTAATTTAGATTTTCCATTCTAATAATAATTTGTGACGGACGTGAATTCCTGCCCTTCAAAAAAGTTGCACGAAGTTCCTGAAAACATTGTGCAAGCTCCTTAAAGAGCAGTTGTCTGGATTTATTTCTAAGCGACATTAATATTGTCTGGAATCCTGAGTTTTTGCAAGTACTTACTTAAAGTCTTAAAAGGACTGTGTCACCAAGAAACTAGGAGCAAAGCTTTGACAGATAAAATCCCACTCTGTCGCACTAATAGTCAAGGCTTTTGCGACAGAGCAGAAACTGCGTAAAATGACGTCATCAAGCAATCTGAGATAAGGAAGCATTCGGATACATAAGCTTTTTGAAGAAATAAATCAAGAGTTTTAAGGCCCAAGAAACAAACTCTCAACTGTTGCCTAATTTTTTTGGGATCTGTTGTAGAGAGCTAGAGGGGCGCAAAGTTATGAGCTTTCATGCATGTGTGTGCAGTATCTGCTCTGTCGGGTTTTGCTACGGAAAGTATGGGTGTTTTGGAATCGCTTAATGCTGTTTTACGTTCTTTTTCACAAAGATTCAACGTCAGTGGGCATGCATGGCAACATCAGATACTTCTCTGCACTCCATACTCTTAGGCCTAGCCTTTAGCCAAGCAACAGTTGATGAATTAGGCCTATAGAAGCTTTCTGTGGGATACCATTTTGATGGTGGTGTACAATGAGGTACTTAGCGAAGATTTAGACAGCGTTCACACAATGCCAGCACGATTTGAGAAAGGTGCAAAACGTGACGGAATTGTGTGGTGACATGACTGGGGTTCCACTTACATCAGGCGATTCAAAAACAACAATTTTCGAAGAGGTGCTACCTCACTTCGATATGAGCTTACTTTTCCTTGCTTGTAATCCTTTACAAATCATAAACTACTGTATAAAAATGAGCGCACATGCAACGGGCTTTCAGAAAATCATTACCTCATTTATGTGAGAAATTTCATTCCCAAAGTCTTGCCCATATTTGCTCAACCGTGGTAATTCCTAGAATCAATTTCTCGAAAATATCCCAAAAATTCTGTGCTTGTTTTTCATAACAAACAGACAATTTTGCGTATTGTTCTACTTTAAAAGACAGTGTCACACCATAACAATCGATTTTTTCTTCCAAAAAATCATAATATCTTTCTCAAAGTGCTGCACATCGATAACTACATACTCGTAAAATGCCAACACTTTTTATAAACTGCACGGTTACATAGTGCCAGGATGCGATAAAAATTATTAAACTACTTTAAATAAATCTTTAATTATGCAAAAACACCTGCTGAATACTTCATTTGATGCCAATTTAGTGTATTTTATATTTCAAATTTAGAGGAACCATCTTAAGCAGAATATAAGTCTTTATCTGATTACAGCTGATTGAATTTTGAATAGCACCTAATAGACAAAACCAAATAATTTGAACCATCTGTTCTCAAACCATCTTGCCAGTTTGTTAAATATGCTTCCACCGGTGTAGTGTCTATGAATTTAAAGAGAGACTGCTGTTGATTCTAAGCTCTTGATTTAGCATTAAGAGCAGTCTATTAGTCAGCAGTTAGGTGCATCCAAGCCAGAAAAAGAATGATCCATGAAATATGGCACTTCGTTGTGCCTTTTAACTTTAAACATCGTCCTTCATTCCTTCTGAAATACAATTCCTTTCAGTTACTCTCACTTTATCCTCTCGAGACTTAGATCTCAGGTCCCCTTACGCGTAGGAAATGTAACTCACGCTGGTTTACTACGTTTTCACCTTGTTTGTTCCTTGGTATAAATTGTCATGTATTAGATTAGATTTGATTAGATTTGAAATTAGATTTGCTGAACATGAACCAAGTTTGGTTCGATGCTTAAGCAACTGATATCATTGAGAATTTTTGCTGTTCATGTCAACCTACGGGGATCGGGCGTCGGGATGGGGGTCGGGCTTGTTGCTCGGTCGATGGATAAAATCCTAGCCAATTTGTTTTTAGATACATTTCTTTTATTTCTATGGTAGGTTTTTGATTAGCTGTATATATTCATTGTAATTAGTTTTTAGCTGTTTTTGTTTTAACTTTATTAGATTTGTAAGTTCTTATATGGAGTGCCCCTTGTAAATCAACCTGTTGGGTCTGGATTGATGATTCTGAAAGTCCTTTTTCTTAATTAATTTACGATGAAACCAAAGCAAGTGATTTCTAACTTAGATTTAAGACCATCAAGTCTGAGTGCTGCTTTCCTGCTATTTTTGTAGTTCATTATGTCCGTCAGGTTCCCAGCGAAATTTCCATTCACCTAAAATGTTGAACTCCAAACTTTACGAAAGCCAACACATTTGGTGAAAATCTTACTCACTGACATGGAAAATTGCTGAAACCCGCCAAATACAATCATTATATTCAATTTATTTGCATTTTCGAAAGTTACGTGAAAATTGTCGTAAACCTCAACAAACTTTAGATGAATGATGGAGCATCAGTTTAATTTTAAAACATTTTGCAACTACAGAGGAACGAAATTCAAAGTAGAAGCTTCGTTTAAGCTTGCAGCTATGCAGGTAATTGCGGTCATTGCTTTCAGGGTTTGTAATGTCCATCGAATTCGCATCGTTTGTGCAGGGTTTTGATTGAAATTATTATTGAAAGGCAAAGGCTTCGAAAATCCCGCTATACATCGGAAAGGCTGATTGTCTAAATGGCATATTGTTGTTTTACCATGTTTGACACGCGAAGAAAGATTACTGCATTACGTGCCTTTGCCTTACATATATAGGAAGTGACGGCGAGCGAAGAGAGCGCTCTGACATTCCTAGCTCAGGCGGCGAGCCATTTACCCATGTCCGCCTATACTCCTCGGACGTAATTGGCTCTCTTTCGGAGAAGTACCTATTGTCATGGATGAATTTAGTTGTGGATCCTGGAAAGTACCAAAACTTGTTGCATGCATCCATTAAAGAGCCAAGGGACAGAGTTTTGTGCTGTCCCTCTTTACGTGGCTGTCCAGAAGCGGCTTTTATCAAGTTACAACGGCATATTGTTATCTTGCAATGAAGTAATGGTAAATTTACAACGACCGACAAAAGAAGAAAGGTAAATACTTTCATCTCGTACCTCATATATTCGTAGATCACTTTGATGAATTCTCAAAACGTTTATTCACTCGAAGGATAAACATTTAATTCAGACTGAAGGTGTCCTTAAAGACAAATGACGGAGATATAAGGTGACTTAAATCAGGGGCCTGGGCAATCTAAATATAGGCTATTGTATTTCATTATATATACATTTACTATTGTTTTTGTAGGACTCTATTGTTTCGAAATAATTTTCTGCCTTTACTCCTTTTCCCTCGTGAGTTCATCGCACGCATGCTTGCGTCACTCCTTTGTGAATGCACCGATATAAATGAGATTATCCAGACAGTTACCCATCTTGGCCTAAGCTCATACACAGCCAGGTTAATTTTCCCAAGACAGAATTCTCTAACAGTTTCTTTCTGAAGGAACAGGGGGTAACAGGTACATTGTAAAATTATTTGAAGGGTATATCTGATCGCTGATTACGGTTGTGTTGGTAGTTTGATTAGTTTTGTTGGCTGTGTATGACGAGCCCGCTAACTCTCCTAAAAACGTCTCTTTTTTGTCTCAGTTCTCCGGAAAATTAAATGGTAAATAATTTATTTTTGTTTCCACCACGAAGTGGTGGATTAGAAAATAATTGATGATATTGAGAGATTATCAAAACAAATGGACAAATGATGGCAGGCGCCCATCTTTTGTTCTATCTTTAGACAAGATGATATATATCCGTCAATTGTCTTTAACTGCTAATTTCAAACTACATTTCGCATAGAGCGGCATTTGTATGTCTCAAAACAAGCAGTTACTCAAATTATCTTTGATGTCTCAATTGAGGTTTAAAATTTGTTTCTGTAGGGTATCATGAACTTTAAGAAGAATCAGGAGCTCCTTTATCCCATAATACATAGGTGCCGAATCTTTGCAGTACTTAGATTTGAATATGTAAAATTACATTGTTTCATTCTTCCAGCTGAAATACTTGAAGAGAACTTTGTGTAATTTGCCATATAATTCCAAGAGAAGTTTTGATACCGTCATCATTTTGCAAGCTACACTGATTTTCTGTTTTATGGAAGGATGTACCAGGAGAAGGATCTGAAGCTTTGTTAAACATTAAAAGCTCCATAATTCCATAAATGATAATAGAGGCTTACGCGAAAGATGGCGGCCAGGAGCTTTACCAAGATGCATTCTTTCGTGGAATTTCTATGGGATCGTTAAAGATTCGTACTTCGAACGCAATGCGTCTTGGTGAACGGCTCCAAGCCACCATCATTAGCGTAATTGTCTATTCTAAACTAATGGAGGAAAATCAATATGGCAAATACAATATTTTGTAGATCTACAAGGCGGTAGCAAGAAAAAGTCTGTAGATTCATGGCTTACGATTTAGCGATTGGATGACGTCATAGCCTTAAATTAGCAGAAAGCTCACAGAATATGTAATTCTGAAATAAAGATGATATCAAAACTGTTACAAGATTATGAGAAAGTTCCTACAAAATTCCTTGCAACAAATTCATCTTAAAGCATAAGACAATGACATTTTACATATGAAATTTAGAAGTTTTGCAAAGTTTCGACACCTTTGCTACCCCATACTTTGCCTGAAATATACATTTACTGCAAGTAAGCAAGCAAGCAAGCAAGCAAGCAAGCAAGCAAGCAAGCAAGCAAGCAAGCAAGCAAGCAAGCAAGCAAGCAAGCAAGCAAGCAAGCAAGCAAGCAAGCAAATAAGATGTTATCATAAATGTGACCAAACATCATTGAACAACCGACAAAAATATTCATCCAATGAAAGGTTTTACGCACAGGAATTGATTTTGTCGCAATTTTAGGCTGAAAAATTATTAAGGTGCCATGTATATATAAACATGTTATGCACACTGTTTCTTTGCTGGTTTGGACGAAAGTCACGTGAAGGAAAAAATTGTCGGCCAATACATCAGTTTGCAAAATATTCTGCAAATAGCTCTGAAAAAAGCATAAAATTTGTAACAATAACGTCATGCCCTTTTCATTGGTTCTTTTAAGCAGGAAGTCAAAGCAGACAGTTGCCAATGATGTCCCAAGCCAGTAAAGACTTATTTCTACTAAGTAGAATTTCCCAACTTACTGAATATTACACAATAAAACGTTAGTCACGCATAATACTCTATTCAAATTCCGAGCTATGTTTTCTCATGTCAGCGAATGATTTTCTGTCCTATTGGTAAATTCGACTTAGTGAAAATCAGCCCTAAGGCTGACTGTCTCGTTGTGTATACAAAAAGAGTTTGCCATGGATCTGCCTTGAGCATTTCATTTATTAATTCAGAAATCTTATAACTATGATTCACCTGGTTAAGGTTCAACATCTGAATCGAATGAATACAATGCCTAAGGCTGATGATTATACCTATTCTTCTTCTTGCGAAATACTGGACGAGTAAAAAAAGTTCATGCGCTTGAACGTGGAATAAATAGTATGTGACCGATATTCAAAACTAAAATGTGAACTTATCAGACACAGGGTAACTTAGCTAAGAAGATTATGTTTGATAAAATCACACATCTTTAAGACCAAACATTGAGAAAAATGCCTGTAAGGAGTTTGAATGGGAATGGAAAATCTCACATTCCATCCTGGTCCATGATTTATTTGGCACTGAAGTTTAAATTGTAAGTTTCAGAAATAGAATTTGATTTCAATAGCATGCAAGCCACGGACCAGTATGGAATAAAGGAATACTTGTTCCCAAATATGCTTCCTGTAAGAATTTTCCTAATTTCTGGGTCTAAATGATGAGCGAATTTACTATGTCAAATTTCATCATTATAGATTATGGACATTTCAGTTTTGATTATCAGCCTCATACTCTTCAATTCATGATTAAACGATACTACTGTAAATAAAAGATTTAAGTACCAATGTGGCATAGATGTTAAAAACACGACGTTTCGACTGTATACTCGTTATCAAGGAATCCTTATCACTATTGATTGGACTTGATAACGAGTATACGCTCGAAACGTCGTGTTTTTAACATCTATGCTACATTGATACTTAAATCTTTTATTTACAGTATTATCGTTTAATTTGCATACTAGTACCACACGCAACATACATATTTCTTCAATCCATAGCTGCCAAACGTTTTTGAATCACCCAGTAGACTCACATTTTATCAAGGCAACCACTTTTGAGTCGAAAGCGAGACAGTTAGCTACACTGGTTTCAGCGCATCATTGCTAATGTGGCTGTTTAGATTTGCGGCTTAAGTTAACTTTCTTCGTCTACAGTCACTAATCTCTTTGCATTGGAATACAAATCAAGAGGTACTGAGGCTGCAGTTGTATGTTGTTATTACGCCATTTCGCCGCTCCTTCATGTGCACAGAAGGACTTCGAAAAGTTTCTGATTCATCCATATCTTTCAACGTTATTAAGAAATTCATATGAAATTTCAGAGAAAATCAAAACCAGTGTAACATCCAAGTTAATAGAGATAACAAGAAGATGTCCTAAAGCAGTTTAGTGAAAAGATAGGAAATCTAAGAGTTCGACACTTTCTTGGGACCCCCTGTCGAAGAATCTTCAAGGAGACCATATTTCTCTAAAATCGACAAAGTCTTTTTAACAGCAAGTATGTTGAACGTATTGTTTACGATTTAGAAATCAGATGACGTAATAAACTCAAATATTGATAAAGTAGCTGAAACATTTATTTAAGTTTGAAATTATAAATATTTCAAAGCTTCTGAATCAGGAGTGACATAAAAGTTTTCAAAGCTCCATTGAAACAATTCATTCGATTGAAAAGTTTGAAAACCAACAATTCAAAAGTGTAGCATTTGCCATGTGATGGTAGAATCTAGTCTAAGGCCACGTTTTTGCAATTGCTTTCCACTTAAAGGGAATCTAGGCATAAATAAGCCCTTTATTACAATAGCAATGCAAAGATAATATGCAACTGCGATAAAGATGGCGGCGAGGAATTTCTTACCAAGATTCATTGCGTTTTCTAATTGAATTCCTGATCGTTAAAGACCCTTTGCTAACCATCAGGCTTAGTGCTCATCATTTGTTATGTATGGGCAAACAAACAACTGGAGACGGTACGTGCGAGAAATGGGAGGTATGTCCGTTGCTTAGGCCCCTTTTGAAATTGGAAAAAGTGAAATATCAAACTATGGGCCCTACTTCTTTGCCCATGCTTAAGACTCATTGTTCAACTAGATCCTTGGTAGGTAGGTAGGTATTTATATTTAACGTGGTCAGCCCGCGAAAGTCTGAGAGACTTTTTTCCAGCAGGGGCCACGGATGTTTTACCATCGGTCCGCTGCAGCTACCCGCCACAGCTACCAGATTTCCCCCACATGGCTCTGGTCGACCCGGACTAGTGTTACGGACAGCGATCAAACTGTCCAGCGTGGGATTTGGACCTACGGCCGATCTGACCTTTGGTTTACGAGTCAGACGCCTTAACCACTCGGCCACACGCTCACTCGGTTCGCCGAAGGCAAAGCAAGGTAAAGAGAATTTAGGCCAGAAGCGACTTTCAGATGATACGAAAGTCGAATTTCGCACCACAAAGGATCATGGTTAGCAGAGGCTTTTTAAAGATTCGTAATTAGAATGCAATGCATCTTAGTAAAGAATTTTTTCGATGCCATATCTAGCGCAATAGTCTACTAGACTATGACATGTGCCCCATCATGTTGGGTGACTAAAAGGAAATACTGATATGTGATTGCTTAGAACATGACCACGATTGGCTTGAGCCATTTTTATGTGCATAGTTTCTCTTTGAGTTTGGAGCAGAGCAATCACCGATCACTTTTAGTGAAGTTAACTTTCTCTTCAATAATATTCATGCTTTTGGAGAGCCCTTTCCTCTCTTGAAGAAGGAAAAATACTTGGGATCAAATCGTCTTTCCCAAAAACCCTTGAAAATACCTTACTGACGCCATTTTACTCAGCATATTCTTCCTTTTAGTGTTTTCTTTCTTCACACGGGGCGAGAAAGAACTTCCTTCGGAACTTACAAGGTATAAAAGCATGAGAACCATAAGAATCTTTAAAAGCTTAAGAATCGTGGGAATCGTATGTATGAAGTGAATATCCCACCCTTTCATAGTGTCTATTCTTCAAAATTTTAACGACTTACCCTGCCTTCCCTTACAGTCATTCACTCTGTAGTCGTATGTGCTTTTTCAAAGCACCAAAATCTTGCAGAGGGCTCTAATTGCAGAACTTACCAGGAGCCATTAAAAAATTCACTACAAATTTCAAGTCCTGCATTTCTTCACAATTCTTTCTATAAGACTCGAAATTAGACAAATCGTTTCAATAATGCACTCGAATTACATACGCATTCTAAATTCACTGATGTTGACAACAGATAATCCTTCCTATTCTCATGCTATAACCAGCAGGCAGAGTAATCCTGTTATGGTGCTACCCTGCAATGCAAAGCAAAATAATTCGGTTCATCAAAAGGCTGGATTGATATCATATTCTTATCTAATATAAACATTAGAAAAGTGATTTCAGTATCCAGTAGTTATAGGAATGATACGAAATGTTTTTTTGGACATGCTTTGAAGAAGCTAACATCATGTGCTTGCATCGTTCGGAAGATGGAGAAGATTGACGATGTACTAAGCTATTTTCAACGATTTTTTGACTAGTCTCTATTGACGAGACTTCCGATTGAATTATGCCAACATTTGAGGAAAGTTGGGAACAAGCCACATTGAAAAGAACAGCTTGAGGACGGCCCGGACCAAAAAAATTCACACCATTCCAATCTACCAAACTATTCGGAACTTAAATTTTTGAAAAATTTCCCAACCCCCCGCTCTTATTCCAACCCCCCTTTTATTAATTTTTGGAAAAATGAAATGATATTAAACGTAATTTCTGAATAAACGCAAGAAAAAGTATCAAGAAGTGCATTCAACAGAACCAGAGTTCGAAAGTAAATGTATCAGTAACATCACTGTTCACATAAATATATAACAGATCCATGTTTACATAAGAAAAGGGCTATTTTCTATTTCTCCAAGCACCCCCTCCCGAGTATTCCAACCCCCCGATTATTGTTATATCGAACCATTTCCAACCCCCCCGATTATTCTCACCCCCCGTTAATTCGGTACTCGAGAGTACGGGGAACATAGACCTACATATCAATCATCTATTTCGTCAAATAACCCAAAATATGAAAAAATGTAAAAGAAATGCTTTCCGCATTTTGACTGAGTTTACGAGATAGACATGGCGTAAGAAAAGACAGAAATAAAAGTATTGGAAAACGGACGATTTTCAAAAGTGAAAAAAAAACGATTCTGTATCTCTAATAAATTCAGATAACCTGGATTTATTGCTAAACCTCCTCCCTATGCTCAATCCTTTGTACGTCACATCGATTCCATCTCACTGTTACTGCTGCGGAGTAGCAGCCTACATGAGATCGCGCACGCGCCGAGAAGATCACTTGCACACGCGTTGGAGAAGAAGCTGTTGGTGGATTTCAGAGAAAATCAAAAGAGGGCAGTATATATCTTTATTTATCTTCACAATCGTCCCGTAAATCTGCGGTTTTTTCCTTACAAAATGGACACAGAAGCCCCAGATGCTACGTCTGAGGTGATTGTCCATAACTCAAACAATTCGGACCCACAACAACTCGAGTTGCTAAGACAGATTCAGCAAGGTCAGGCTAAGCAAAATTCAGAACTCATAACTCGTCTTGAAGCTCTGACCCAAGCTTTAACAGCTAATGTTGCCTCCCAAAAGAGGACAACTTCGCAGCCTGAAAATTCAGGCCCAAAAAGAAAAATTGCCAGGTCAAATGACGAGCGCAATTATGAAAGCCGTGGGAATTCATCAAATTCTCATAAGGATGTCACCAGAGCTAATGCTGAGAGTGACAATGAGATAAGTGAAGATGATAATGATGAAAATTTAGATGTCAGTGATGATAACATCAGTATGCCTGACCAAGATCAAATTGATAAGGACATCGAGGCCCTTATGGAAGGAAGTTCCGATGTATCTTGGGCCGAAAATAAGGGCCCATCTGATAGCCTGCTTGATAGAATTGCTGAAGATCTGTCTATGGCCGTTGATAAAGGTGAGGACATAAATCCTCAGCTTGCGAAAATTGTTGATGGGCTATGGGCTAACAAGCTAGGAGAAGACAATCTGAAAGAAAAGCTTAAAAAGTATCCAACACCAGCAAACTGCAGCAATATGATTGTTCCTAAGTGCAATCAGGAAATTTGGACAAATAGCTTGACTTCAAATCTTCGATTTAATGATTTGAGCCTCCAAAAGACACAATGTCAAGTTTCTAAAGCTGCAACTGGAGTGATGTTATTGTGTAACCAACTTATTGCACAAAAAACCAGGGAAGACAAAAAACTGGAGACAAACCAATTAATCAGCCTAACAACTGATGCTCTTGCACTTTTAGGAAACTCTGTGCAAGAACTTAGCCAGAGACGCAGGGAGGCGATCAAGGCCAAGCTACCCCAAAGATGGCAACATCTGGCCTCTAATGTGCCAGCGAAATCCACTCTGCTATTTGGAGATGACATAAATAAGAGGATTCAGGCAATCTCCTCGACAAATAGAGCACTGACGAGTGGAAGTGCATCAGCATTTAAAAGAACTGACTACCAGTCATCAAACTCCAAAGGTCAATCATGGCAATACTCAAAAACAGGCAATACCCCCAGAGAGGCTCTGTATCTGGAAGAAGAGGGTTCAGGCAGAGCAGAAGGGGAAGGAGTTTCAGGAGCTAAATTTGGAGCAAACAAATGTAAGTATACATGAATTACAGGTAGATATGAAAAATTTCGCAGCTGGCAATACTTCAAATTGTCATAAACAATGGAGGCAAATTACAAATGATACATTCATCCTTCAGCTTGTAAGGGATGGCCTTAAAATTGATTTCATAGAGCAGCCTCCTGAATACCACACATCACCAATTTCTCTACAACCATACGAAAAAACTGTAATTGACAATGAAATTGCAAAACTCCTTGCAAAACAAGTCATTTGTGAATGCTCCTATGAGCCAAATGAATATGTATCATCTGTATTCACCCGGGGGAAAAAAGACGGAACACATCGAATGATCTTCAACCTGAAAAGACTAAACAGTTATGTCTCATATCAGCACTTTAAAATGGAGTCATTGAAAAATGTCATTGACATTATATAGCCTCACTCCTGGATGGCCAGTGTTGATCTAAAAGATGCCTTTTATTCAATTCATGTCAATGAAAATTACCAAAAAATTCTTCAAATTCAAATGGGAAGGTAAGCTCTATAAATATTTAGGGATGCCTAATGGATATGGTGAAGCTATGCGGATCTTCACTAAACTGTTAAAAGCACCATTCAGTTATTTGCGATCAGAAGGTCATTTATCAGTGGTATTTGTTGATGACACTTATCTTCAAGCTGAAAGTAAGCAGAGATGTTTAGAAAACATAAATGACACTATAAACCTGCTTCGCAGCTTAGGTTTCACAATTCATGCTGAAAAATCGATTCTGCAGCCAACGCAAAAATTGAATTTTTAGGATTCATCATAGATTCAAACGAAATGACAATACAACTGTCAGGGAATAAAACTAATGCGGTGAAAAACAAAATTAGATCATTTCTTGTCAGTCAAACAAGGACTATCAGGGAACTCGCCTCTATAATTGGCTCCATAATATCATGTTTCCCTGCTGAACCACGTGGAAAGCTGCACTACAGAAATTTGGAGCTCTTCAAAATTAAACAACTTAGACTTTCACAAGGGAAATTTGATGCAAAATTGCCCCCTATACCATGGAAGGGCACTAGGGAGCTTGAATGGTGGTTGGAACACATAGATGAATCTGTGTTTAAGATTCAAATGCCAAAAACTGATCTTGTCATTGCGACAGATGCCAGTGAATTGGGCTGGGATGCAACAAATGGTATCAAGCCAACTGGAGGAAGATCGGAAATGAATGAAAACTCTCATATAAACTTCCTTGAACTTAAAGCAATATACCTTGCTCTGTGCAGCTATATTAGATCCCCAAACAAATATCAACATGTTCAAATACAATGTGATAATACTATTGCAATTTCTTATGTGAACAATATGGGTGGCAAAATACACACCCTTAATAAATTAGCCATTAAAATATGGGACTACTGCACATCCCAAAACATATGGTTAACAGCTGTTCATATTCCTGGTAAATGCAACAAAGTTGCAGACAAAATGTCTAGAGAGTTTGATGTAAATACTGAATGGAGCCTCTCATTGAATATTTTTCATCTGATTGAAAAACAATTTGATTTTTGCCCAGAGATCGATCTCTTTGCAACCCGTCTAAATTACAAAGTTGACAAATATGTCTCCTGGTTACCAGACCCCAGCTTCATAGCTGTAGATGCATTCAGTATCTCTTGGGCAGGCATGAAAATTTATGCTTATCCTCCTTTTAGCCTTGTGGGAATGGTGATATCCAAAATCATAAAAGGCAACACACATGGGATCATGATTATTCCTGTCTGGCCAACTCAACATTGGTTTCCACTCTTGGTGAAACATCTAATACATTACCCGATACTTCTGCCACAGACAAAGTCCACAATAAACCTGCCATTCAACGAGAAATTGAAGCATCCAATGACCCCAAAACTGCAACTAGCAGCTGTGCTGGTCTCAGGGATGCCATTAGAAGTCACAAATTTTCAGAAGAAATTAACACTATCATCATGCAGTCTTGGAAAGCAGGAACAGTCTCTAAATACAACCAGATATTGCAACGCTGGCAATCGTTTTGTGTGGAACAAAATACAGATCCCCTGTATACGAATGTGAACATGATTCTCAAATTCTTGCTCTCAATGTACAAAGGGGGATGTCATTACAGCGGGTTATGCGCTGCCTGCAGTGCACTATCTTCAGCCATTAAAATACCAGGCTATGACTGTATTTCTGAAAATCCTATGATTTCAAGGTTCCTCAAAGGAGTATATAATAAACATCCACCCATGCCCAAATATGCAGAGATTTGGGATATTAACATTGTACTTGACTATTATGAAAAGCAAAAAGACAACAGAGAGTTGAGCATGATGCAGTTAACACAAAAACTAACACTCTTACTCATGATACTGGGTTCGCAGCGAAAGCATACCCTTACAACCATTGATGCAAAGAATGTCATCATTGAGGCAGAAAAAATGATATTGCTACCAAATAAGCTACAGAAACAGACAAGACCAGGAAAACATATAGCTCCAATAATCTACCACAGATATCCACACAACCAAAATCTGTGCGTCGTACATTGCATGGAAGAATACATTGAAAGGAGAAAACTCATAGTTGATGATGATGTAGCACAGCTATTCGTTACAGTTGGAAAACCCCACAAACCAGCAACCAGTAACACTGTTGCAAGATGGGTAAAACAGGAACTGTCAGATGCAGGAATTGACACGTCTACATACACAGCACATAGCTGCCGCAGCGCATCTAGCAGCAAAGCAAAAGAGATTGGAATACCTTACACAGAAATATTAAAACGTGGAGGATGGTCAGGAGACAGTACTTTTAAAAGATTTTATGATAAAAACGTAATAGGCAAGAAGAACCAGGAGTTCAATTTTGTTGCAAGTATCAAGGAAACAACATTTAACTCTATATCAAAGACTAAAATGATGCTTATTCAATGGTAAAATTTTGTTATTTTGTGGAAAAAATTCATATCTGCGTCTTTTTCCACTTATTTCTGCACTTCGCATGGACAGTGCTTTGAAATCTCATGTAGGCTGCTACTCCGCAGCAGTAACAGTGAGATGGAATCTCCCAATTACCCGATTGGAATGATGGGTAATTGTGATTCCATTGACCTGTTAATGCAAGGATAGTGTTAGTCTACATGCTGCACCCTTCCCACCCATATCTTGTATTTATCAAGTATTCATACTGTCCACGCTCAGTGTTTAAACAGTGATCTTCTCGGCGCGTGCGCGATCTCATGTAGACTACTACTATCCTTGCATTAACAGGTCAATGGAATCACAATTACCCATCATTCCAATCGGGTAATTGGGAGATTCCTTGACCTTTTATTTTTCTAATTCATGCCTGCATTTTCATATCTGTTCCAATTCCCGTGTCAGTTCTTGTTTACCAATTAGGTTGTTTATTAGCACGCTTCCTTTAATTCCCTTGTTTCGTATTCATTTATAACGTGGTTTGATCATCAGTAATTTTGGGGGTTCTGAAGATGGAGCATTGCATGCTTTGAAACGTTTGAAAGCCTCTTAATCCTAAGGGACAGACCGCCTCTCAACAACAAGTTTTCATCTGTTCCACTTGTATTATTCTACCTTTTCCTATCTATTGTTTTGCTCCTTCCATTGTTATTTTATTTTATTTTTCTAATTCATGCCTGCATTTTCATATCTGTTCCAATTCCCGTGTCAGTTCTTGTTTACCAATTAGGTTGTTTATTAGCACGCTTCCTTTAATTCCCTTGTTTCGTATTCATTTATAACGTGGTTTGATCATCAGTAATTTTGGGGGTTCTGAAGATGGAGCATTGCATGCTTTGAAACGTTTGAAAGCCTCTTAATCCTAAGGGACAGACCGCCTCTCAACAACAAGTTTTCATCTGTTCCACTTGTATTATTCTACCTTTTCCTATCTATTGTTTTGCTCCTTCCATTGTTATTTTATTTTATTTTTCTAATTCATGCCTGCATTTTCATATCTGTTCCAATTCCCGTGTCAGTTCTTGTTTACCAATTAGGTTGTTTATTAGCACGCTTCCTTTAATTCCCTTGTTTCGTATTCATTTATAACGTGGTTTGATCATCAGTAATTTTGGGGGTTCTGAAGATGGAGCATTGCATGCTTTGAAACGTTTGAAAGCCTCTTAATCCTAAGGGACAGACCGCCTCTCAACAACAAGTTTTCATCTATTCCACTTGTATTATTCTAACTTTTCCTATCTATTGTTTTGCTCCTTCCATTATTATTTTATTTTATTTTTCTAATTCATGCCTGTATTTTCCTATCTGTTCCAATTCCCGTGTCAGTTCTTGTTTACCAATTAGGTTGTTTATTAGCACGCTTCCTTTAATTCCGTTGATTCCTTGACCACTATCCTAAACCTGTGATTCTGACCTTCTCTTAGTTTCCTTAATGTCACTTCTGTTGTTTTTCGTCCTTTGCCTGTTAACGGGCTGTGCGCGAAATGCGTGCTTAATCAATTCATATCAAAGTACTAAAATTTACAGTATTTCTTGTTTATCTTCTTTATCTTCTTACAATGTCACTGCACCCAACAAGATTAATGGCTTGAGAGTCAAACTCTGGCATATGTTGAGGTATCACGTTGATGTGCCACGTAGGGGTATCTGTATCAAAATGTACGTTCTGCAAAACCACTAGGCTCAAAAGGCATATGTCATGAACCTGATTGCTTCATGCAATACAACTCCCTCTATTGTTTACTTCAAAAAACAGGAACGAGACGGAATCTTCATTGGAAATTTTCTTATACACTCAACATAAAAATTTACAATAATGAAGTTACCTACGACATTACCTATGAACTATACGATACTACAAATATGGTACCAGATACACGTCCGACACTACATCGTACTATACGACACTACAAATATGGTACCAGAAGGAACAATATATCATGACTACCTCCTGGTATTGAGTATAAATCTAAGAAATACAACTAAGTATACCCTTAGATACAAGATAACCCAAAATGTAAAAAATCTAAATATGAAAAATCTTTTTAAATCTTTTTAGATTTCAAATACTTTCTTTTTAATCTTTTTAAACCTAATTTTCTCGTATTTTCCCGCCGCTAGACCACAAAACCGCAAACGAGTGCAGCCTCCGCGCTTTTGCATAGAAACTGAATTAGGCCACTACGCACTGGAGGTAATCAATTGAGCTGAGCCAGGGAAGCAAAGGAAAGGCAAGAAAGGGAGAAGAAGACACGATAAAGACACAGGTATGTTTGCGTTTAAATTTTTAACTATTGCTTCGTTTCCTGCGACCCATGCTTCTAGGAGCGAGAAGAGGCAAAGCTTATTAAGTCTAGGGCGTTTACAACAGAACAGAAAAGTATAAAACGCTAACAAAATTTCAGACTTACAAAAATACAACTACGAATAACTATTTTGTTCTGATACTACTTAGATGATAAATGAATATAAACATGTTAACAAGATGAAGACTGTATGTGTTAGTGATATAACTATGAAATAACTTTGCTTTTGATACTACCAAGATAATTCCTGAATTTGGAAAAGGGAGGGAAGAAAGAAACTACTCAATTACTGCTATTAGAACACCATGCTCATTTCTGGAAGAATAATGTGATGTGAAACAAACAAGTGCAAATTGCTAAGTAAAGTATTCACTAGACTATAAACAAGATCCTAGTTTGTATTCTTTTGGGGCTTAGAGGTATCTTTTCAGGGTGACTATTCTATTCAATTCATGTAAAAAATGATTCCTAGTACAAAATTTGAAACTTTCCCTGAAAAAAGGTCTCACCACACTAAACTCACAAACCCAATAAGAACACCGCAATCTGTTAAACGAACACTGTTAAATCATGTTAAATAATGAACAAAAGCCAGAATAAACCTGTCCCTAGAGAGAGAACTGTAGAATCTTGCAAGAGAACACCGAATTAACCTTAGAACGTGAATGAAGGAAATTAAGTTAGCTCAAACGAACATGGGGCTCGAATCTTTGTAAAACTTTGAAATTAATTGTGTAAAATGTTATTGCCTAATCATTTCAACTGAACAGATCAAAAACAAGTTTAGGTCGTTTCCCATAATTCCAGAAAGAGCATTTTTGATATCACTATTATTTGTGGAATTACAGAATTTTAAGTTCTATGAAAAGTTGTACCAGAGGAGGTGTGTGAAGCTTTGACAATCAGCAAAAGCTACATAAAATCTAAACTGAGTGACGAAAGTCAAGATGACCAATGCAAGAAATACTCAGTTTTTGAAGCTCTACAAAACGGTAGCAAGCAGAATTCTGTATCTTTTATGGTTTATGATTTAGCAATTTGATGACGTCACAACTTAAAAACTAGCAGAAATCTAAAAAATGCTGTAACTGTGAAAATGATGATGATATTCAAAATACTCTTTCTGGAATTATGGCCAACGACCTAATGTTCTCTTTGACGTATTCAATGAACATAATTAGGCAATGAAATTTTACACATTTGATTTCAAAGTTTTCCAAAGATTCGAGTCCTATGCTAACTCACAAGTAACTGCAATGAGAACAATATTGAACAACTAAAAAGCGTTTCGTCGCACACTCTTTAATTTGGTTCGTGAGAAGAACAAATTAATGATACAAAAACGCCGCTTTAATGCCATACGAACAAAGGAAAATCGAAGATCACATATCAATAACATCTGAGCCACTGATTGGCTAAACTCAATCAACAGTCGCCAAAGGTCAAAGCTTTTGGCGACAACTCAAAACAAGCTCCTCTGTTGGCAGATGGAGGCATCTCAAAGTTTTATAAAAACTGCTTCAAACAGCTTGAGTGGGGGGGGGGGGTAGACCTTGCCCTACTCAAAATTGGAAAAAAAATCCTCGCTATAGTTGTTCCCACACTCGTTATTCATTACTCTTTATTCATCACTCAGTAAGTGAGTAACAATCGCAGAATCACTTTCTTGTTTAGCCGGGCCAGCTTTACATTTTTTTATTTTGTTGAGAACGACCGTTGAACTTGTTAGTGCCTTTCATTATAGCTAGGGGCAGCTGCAGTCTCATCCTTTCAACAAGTCTTTGGGATGTCCAACTTACGTAGCGAGCATTGCTGTTGCATGTCAATTGAAACCAACATTACTTAAGTCAATGGCAGGTTTGGCATTCTTTTGGACTGGAGGCAGCATACGATGGACGGAAACATGGCCCTATGATCAACGGTGCTGTAACAATGATTAATGATTTTACGAATTTGACATCAAAATCGATAAGATGAATCACCAGTATATGGTAGGCTAATGTTCATTGGATGCTGATTCGGACCAAACACCTTGCCCGATGACCAAGTCGAGAGTTTCCTTTCAACACATCGATTAAAGACCCATTGCCAACCGGCATGCTTTGGGTAAACCTGCAATACCACAGTGCAATTCCTAATTGTCAAAAACCAACAAGCTCTTTAAAACTAATGACTGAAGAGCCCCCCGTGCAAAACAAATGCAAAGCCTTTGCCGTAATAAACCCAACACAAACACAAGCCCCCATCTGATCTTTATCGTGCTTCTCTGTATCTTTCTATTTAATTTAAGAAAGTTCTATCTTTGAAGCTATACAATTTTTGTGCAACATTTGAAAGCTATTCGTCGCATCAAATGGTTTTAGATCATATTACGGAAAAGCTTTTATGGGGGCTTTTGTTTGCGTTTGCTTGATCTTGGCAACTGATCTCAAAGGCTTTGTGATACTTGCATGCACGGGGCTTCGTCAGTCAATAATTTGAAAGAGTTTGTTTTCAGTTGACAGTCAAGAATTGCATTGTGGCATTTTTTGTTCACACAAAGCATGCCGGTTGACAATGGGTCTTTAAGGGCAACCATTCTACATGAATACATCTTCCAACATACCAAATTCCGAGTCCAAATAACATGACATAGGGAGCAAATAACCAAAATACGGTGTTTTTCTTGCGTTTATGGGTTTAGTATGATGAGTCCGTTATTTGAGGCTATTTCCAGAGCCTAAGACCTTTAACAGTTATGGCTCAGTTGCCGAATCGGTTTATGGTACCGGGTGAATAAAAAAAACAAAAGCCTGGCGTTCGAAAGGCTACTGCTCCCTGACTATATAAGCAGTGATATTTTGCAATACTTGATTGAATAGCTAACATGTTCAATCATTTTAAAAATTTTTTTTTGGCTAAAATCGGTCACTCCGTTCAGATTATGTAAGCAATTTTCTAAAATGCCCCCCTTTGAGAAACCTTGAAAAACATGCTAAAATCACAAGCAAGAATCCCTCGTGTGTTAAACTTACAGCTAAGACTTTCAGCAAGCTTTAGCACATGCTTTCTTTTAGACGGGTTGAAAAGTATTCCCTAGTGTGAATAACTTATTCAGGGATATTCCATTCTTCCATGAGGACAAAATACATGAACGCACCCAAGAGTCATTGTTTCTAGGAAGGAGAACAAAGGGAAACCTTGCTTGGTGATTTCACTCAGGGCTTTCTGCAGAAAAGCTCCTATTTCGACGAGAAGGAAAGGCCAATTGAGGCCGGGTAAATTACTGAACCTAATTTGACATATCGGGGATAAAATAAGAGAGTTTTCAATATCATTGCTTTGATATTCAGGGAGAATGATTTTTTCAAACGCTGGGCGTTTTATTGACTTACCCGGTATTCAGCATCGCAAAATTGTTACTGCAGCGGACAGTATACTGATGAATGATTGATGTAGTCTGCAATAACGTTTGAAAAATTTCTGGTAGTTTCGCTTTTTCTTGGGTGTGTAAATGCATCTATTCTAAGATTTTCAAATTATTTGAAGCATCTCAATGCATGGTGTTAGTTGAAGTATGGCTGTTTTGGTGGTTTTTGTGCTGTATTCTGTCTTTAGAATTGAGTATTCGATTTTGGCGTATCTGCTTGCGTTTGGTGTATCAATTTTTGGAAGTATCGTCGAAAACTTCGATGCCCTAGAAATCTATTTGAGATTTATTTCATATTACATTTACATGAGGAGTGGGCCGTGTCAGGCAAATAAATATCTGTTGCAGCTATTCCCTATTTCGTTGCAGATATTCCCTATTTCGTTGCAGATATTCATGCCTTCTTGGAAAAATCCCGAGTTTGCATGTACAAGGACTGAATTTGATATCAAGGGTTTGGGGATCCTTAGATGTCTGCCATATTTACATTTCCAGATCGACTAATCGGTCGTACAAAATCCCTCTGTTTGCATTCGCTCCTCGCTCCGTATGTGTGTAGCAATTGAATGCAATGAATTCTATAGTTTTAAAGTCTGCGCTTGTTTGATTCATCTCGAACCCCCCTCGAACCTTCATAGATTCTGTCAGCATAAGATACAGAGGTACACAGACTTATGAAAAAATTAATTCTCAACGGTCAGTGCTTCACTCCTGCCTCTTCCATCAACGATCTTTGTTTCGCCACCCAACGATTGAGTAATTCTTGTTTGCTATGCTTCAGCAGAAACTTCTGACACGATTTCATTGTACCTACAAATACATATCTTAATGAATGGTGAGGAGGATAAAGGGAAAGGAATGTATAATTTTCAAGGAACTAAATCAAGAATATTTGTGCTACTGTATATGTCAGTTTCAAGGTTTTACTAAGGATGTAGTAAGTCCCCGAATGCAAGAGACACACGATTTCACGCCAGTCAGGCTGCGTAAGGAAATTCTTTACAAGAGATTGGCAGATTTCTTATATGCACAATGAGAAACTACCTTTTTATATGGGGTGCTCACCTGTGCCAACCTGCATATTTTTCAAGTCTGAACAGCTTGAACCATACGGAACAGATTTTTACACATCTATCTAAAATTTTACGATAACGAACACATTCACAAGACGATACCAATAGGAGAATGAGGATACATTCCAACACCGTGGTTTCAACAATTAACATAAAACATTTACATGGAAATAATGAACGAACCAGCATATTGCAGCATATTACAGCAAGCTACGAAAAGAAATAAAATAATACAAAGGTGGGAGGAGCAGAGGAAATTTCATTGAAATGATTTAAGAAAATTTTTTGATGATTCGATGAACTCAAGCGTTGCTTTAATGATCGCTATGTTTGATTCAAAAGGTAACCTTTCATCACATTACAAGATTATTGAAACTAATTCCTCATTGAAAACGTCGAATACGAGAGATTGAAACACAAATTGCATTAATAACTCTGTTTAATAACTCTGAACTATTCATATGAAATTGAAAAAGAACGGCTCTCTAGTTCTTCTAAGAAGAAAGTATGCCGAATGGTCTAAGGCTACTTATATGCCTGTTTCTTTCATGTCTTAGAACTTTGCACACTGAGAGTTTGGAAGGCCTCAGTGTGCTAAGTTCTTGGACCATTTTTCGTTTCTAGCATCTGCTAGTTCTATACTATCGGGTGTCCCAAAAAAACGCAACAGATTAAAAAAATTCTAACACAAGCTGTTTCAAACTAAAAATGTAATAATTAATTTTCTCGAAATTTACAATAATTAGATTAAATTTTGAGATATTTTTCAGAATTTTAGGTGACCTGGTTGCAGGGTTATAAATCAACAAACTCAAAATTTGCGGTCATGGCAAAACCAGACCTCCCACAACTAGTGCAGAGCATAATGCAGAATTACAAGCGTGGCATTATCTGCAACTTTACAGGATTAGAGACAAGCAAATGATTTGATCAAGAAACTGTGACAAAAGAGATCCCTTAATGATTCATGAGTTATCTAGTTTCGAGGGAGCCCTCAGTGTTTATTACCAGTTGAAAGCATAACTGTAGAATGGCCTAGTCGTATTGGGGGGGGGGCAACTCCATCATGACCGAAATCTTCATACGATGCCCATTTCAAATTATATCTGAAAGACACTGACAGTAAGTCCTGTAGGACCTGTCAATGCATGTTTCCTTCTTTCTCTATTACTCTGAACTTTCTCTTTTGTGTTCTAATGTATTCATACGTACATTTTTGGTGTTGTTTTCCCGTTAAAGATATTAACGTAGACAAGGGTACTTGACTCTAAAGCTTCGGGTTTATTTTCGAGTGTCCCGGGCAACTTATATCATGAAATGATGGTGAATGATATCATATTCTTGTATCTAGCACATATTAAACCTTGTTTGAACTGAATGCAAGTTGAAGAACAAGTACACCCTCGTTCGTATCAATGGAATCACAGGTAACCTGGTAGACGGATTACAACAGTCTCAGTTTTTCGCATTGAATTGGATGATGTCTATGGCCTCAAACTGAGACTCATGACGAGACAGTTTCAAAACGATGATTTACTTCGGCCTAATCCGCTGCATTTACGTCGCAACCATTCAGATCGCTATTTTCTTAATATGGCCAACCCACGTGCCTATTCTTAGTGTTTGATTGGCTGATTAATTAACAGTTCGACTATTCGAAACAAAGTGATACTCAAAGTAACGTTCGAAGCGAAGTTAGCGTTTTCTTTGGACGCTCGAAGGATAGAAAACATTCCATGTTTCTTACAATTTTTCGTAAGACTTTAGTTCCTTTTTAGACTCTGTTTTGCTGTGAGTCCTTGTATGAGTGAAAATAAAAACATCAGATTAATGAAGACAAGGAATCACGTCGTCAGTCTAGTTAACGAAGACAAGGAATCACGTCGTCAGTCTAGTAACCTGATAGCGTTTTGCATACAACTGCTCTGCCAGCTTTGCCATCTTTGATGGTTGATCAACCCAAGGGGGGCACTCAGCACAAGGGGGGGGGTCAGTCCAACAAAATTTCAAACAACCCAAAAATAGCACTTCAGCTTCACTGCAACCCAAAAACATCAGCTCATTTATATTTAGAAACCTGCGCAAGAACATAAAATATCCTGAAACAATGTAAATAGAAGTCAGGATTGCTTCTAACAAACCCAGAAATATCAGTTAAACGGTGCTTGATATAAAAAATATCATGAACATAGTTTCAGTTTTCATTGGACTCAAATATATCATTTTTGGCAATATCCTGACCCAAAAATATTGGACTTACCTCCCCGTATGTACATGTGCTGAGTGGCCCCTCCCCCCCCTCGAGTAGATCAACAACAAGTGAATCATCCCAGAAGAAGACTGCATTCAAATTCAAGCGGATTTGGATATAAAGTATAAAAAGACATTTGGCATCGATTGATGCAAAATACATTGCATGCTATTTTTCCGACATTATGCACTCATTCGCTCACGTACTATTATTGTTTGAAGGATTATAATGTCATGTGGCCTTAATGCAGATTTTATAAAAAAAGTCTTCAGACTTCGAAATCCACATGAAAAATGGATTCAAACTACCCAATCATAACAAAACAGGCAGAGAACATGGCATTGCAATGCCAAATGGTTCATTTAATCAGTACGAACAAGGGTGTATCTCCAACATATTATAATTCTGAATCGAGTGATCATGAGCGATAGCACACCCAGTGTGAAGCAGTTTGAAATTCATATCAGAAGCGAGCCATCTTATCTTGTTATTTGCTTATGTTTTGAACTTGTTTTTACTTGTTTTTACTTAAGGTGGCTCACTATCAAAAACTTTCAAAATTAGGAAACAGTGAAAGGTTGTTGTATACCTAGTAACAATGAGTTCAAAACACAAAAACAATAAGTCACTGTGGCTCGCTTCTGATATAAATTTCAATCTGCTACACACTGGGTTTGCTTATCCAAACCCAGTAGCTTTAAGATTTAACTTTGGAAGGTTTTCTGAATGCTTTTTTTGCAATTTGTCAGACTTCTCAATCCATCAACTTCAGAATACCCAAAACGCAACAGAATTTTTTGGGAAATTTTGCAATAAGTTTCATAAAACAAAAATTTTTCTTACCAGCTTTGTAAAGTGTCCGTAGTACACAAGGATTTGAATTTATTGACTTTACAAGAGCTATTGCATGCATCAGTTGACGATGTGGATCTCTGTTGCACTGGATGAAGACAATATTTGTATCTTTGTTGTAATATTTCACTAAAATATAAGGATGGGGTAATGGCATAATAAGCAAAAAAACTTATGTTACACTGTTAGTCCTATGGCCTGATCTAAGTTTCTTATAAAAAAACGTGTAATACAGTACAGTGTTATCCAAAACCACATAAAAAATAACATGCAAACTTGTCTAGCAAAATAAATGGAAAATCTTTGGCAGTCTCAGGAATTTTTTTATATAAGTGGGGAGGTGAGTTAGTTGAGGGGTGCTTATTCAATAATTGTTGGGCAGAGAAGATATGCTAATTAGCAAGGGGGAATCAATTGAGGTGGGGGCTAAAAGAACTTTTACTGTATTGCAAAAATAATCTGAGACTCACCACCAAATGTGCCCAGTGCGGCAAGTCCAAAATCACCATACAAATCATGGTAAACATTTTTCAGTGCTTCATAGATTGACAGACCTGTTATACTTTCATTGGAATCTTTTCCAGGTCCAAGCACTTCAATCACAATGTATCTATGGGAAAGAAATAGATGATATTTTCATTCTTTGAATCAAGGGCTCCTTCATCAAAATTGAAATTTCTTCACAGCATACATGATGACATTGTGTTACAAAATGCACCTATAAAATGGCAGCTAAATTGTTGCACTAAGGGATTGGTAAAAATAGAATGCCTAGCAGAATCAGGAAGTGCAGCAGCTTCGTTCTACTATTCTATTGTTTTACTTGAAGCTGAATTTGGAAGAATCTTTCATATGCACAGCAAAGGAACACTCACTGTTTGCATCTATCACCACCATTAAATCCCAGGGAGGGGGTCTAAGGTGAAGTACCTGTCGCAAAATGCTGCAAACACTATACCCTTAGCGGTAGTAGCTTTTAGCCTAAGCAGTAGTAACTTATAGACTTTTTCAGTAGCGGATTTAGAATATTCATCTAGAATATTTTTTTATTATGTTTTAGAATATTCAGTAGCAAAAATAGTTTGAATGTTCCAGAAACAATATTGCTATTGCAAATATAGTGGATATGAGCAAGAAAAGGACTTCCATTTACTGTACTTCGAGTACTGTGGTACTGCATTAAGAATCAATTGAATACTTTGACATCAAAACAAAAAGAACACAGTAAAATATGCTCATCATTTACGTTGTACTACGTACAGCACTCCAGTGCAACAACCCATGACATTTTGCCAGTTTCAGACAATTCATGTTTCTGCTGGTTCCTTTACTCCAGTTCAATAAAGTCATGTACACAAAGACTTTATCTTTCCACCAAGCAAAGAGCAATCCTCAAAAGTCAAAATACAGACTTCCATTTGAAAATTTGCGACAAGCTTGAAGTAATCCAAAAGACAAAATACCTTGGCGTGCAGATTGATAACGCAGTTAACTGGAAGGAACACATCAAAATTGTCTCTACCCGTACGAAAATACCGGGCCATGCAGAGCCAAAACCAGGCCATAATCGGGCCTTATTGCTCATTCTTAGCCATAATTCACCATGCAAGAACGTTGCAATTTTTTTGCAGTGGTCTTGCAAAAACGTTTGCTTGGTGAAAGGCTTGATTTTGGCCCTTATCAGGCCTTGCATTAGAATCACAGCAGCGATATTCTTTGGCTATCAATGTTAGGCTAATGCAACGCTCATGTTAGGTTTGACCGTTCTTTTGTTCATACTCATAATCGTTCATGCCATGCTCTTGTTGGGGTGTTATTAAGGCTGGAATAAACATTGGAAAGGCTTTCAAATGCCAGGCTAAATGTATGTCCCGTTTTAGGTCCATGTATAGTGTGCTGCAAGGCTGCCTTTACAATTCAAATGTTAGGCTCATGCCAGTGTGAAATATGGCTATGGTTGCAAGGCCATGTTTAGGCTGATGCAAGGCCCTGTATTTTCGTAAGGGTACCAAGTTTCTAGAGCTATTGGCTTTTTAAAACATGCCAAGACGTTCCTACCGCAGGAAACATTGAAGACTCTTTACATGGTATTGTCAAACCACACTTTTGATATTGTTGCCCTGTTTGGGGTTGTGCCGGTTTGACTGAACTTTATCAGCTGCAAAAACTTCAAAACCGAGCTGCTAGAATTATAACCAACAGCAGCCTTGATACCCCTATGCAGACCACTTATCGACCAGCTAGGCTGGAAGACCATTGATCAACTCATCACTAGTGAATCTAAAACAATGGTCTTCAAGTCCCTGCATGAACTGGCTCCCCTATACTTATGTGACCTTTTCACCTGAAACTTTGTACTGTATGTCCTGCGCAATTCAGAGACAGATTTAAGACTACACATTTTTTTATATAAGAAACTTGGATCTGGCCATAGTACTAAAAGTTTCTTAATTTCACATGAAATTTTGTCCATTTTAGTACTACAAGTTTCTTAATCATTTTCTTATTTTTTGAATGCATAATTATCAATGTGGTCACTATCATTGCAGCAGATATGTTTCTTGACATTTAAAACATCATAAAGGGATAAACAGTGTTCTGATATGTTAAAAACAGAAATGGTTCGATAAGATTGTTCAAGAATAAAGGTTCAATGATCTATTTGCTATAATATCCATGTTTTTAACATTGAAAAGTTTCTTTGTACTTCTCAGACATAGTACTGCAGTTTCTTAAAATTTTGACCATCTTAGCACTAGTTTCTTATAAACCAGTTTCCTATATAAAAAAAACATGTACCCCCTTGAAAAAGTCAAGTAACGGGCAAAAATGTTTTTCCTATCGAGGAGCTAAAGCATGGAATGACCTTCCTGCCGATACCAAACCCTGGTACCAAACAGGCATCTTCCCTGAATAGTTTTAAAAATCCATTTAGAATTTTTTATTTTCTTTTACGCTAGACAGCATTGTAAATATTGCATTAGGTTTTGATATCATGGTATTAATATTGTAATTTTTCTTCTTTTGTAATTGTATATTAACGTTTTTAAGTGGAGGGCCCCTTGCAAAACAACTCTGGTTGAAGGGCTACCTTCCTTAATGAAATGAAATATATCATGTATTTATATATATATATTTACATATATACATAGATAGTCAAAGAAAAAACACTTCCGGTAAACGTTTCGGCGTAAGCCTTCATCAGCAATGCCTTTTCCAAAATCAAAACTTTTTTATATATATCTAATATGTAGGACAGGGCATGTAGGACAGGGCAGGGCAGGGCATGTAATGTAATTAATTTCAACAAGCTAGCTGAAGAGGTAGCAAGATTTAAAATCACATTCTAGGAACTGATTGCCGTTACAGAATCTTACAATAGGCCTTTATTACTAACTCAATTCATCAAACTTTCTTAAAACTGCGCGAGCTAATCATATGAATTTCTCAACCCTAAGCGACGCTAACGGCACTAGGCATAATCCATCTGTTGCTCTTACGAAAAGATCGTGGCACATATCAATACCTCTTTTTAACGCGCACCATACTTCGTCTTCTGTCTGGTCAAGTTTTGGTCAACTTCGTACTTCAGTGTTTCTGTGCACAAGAAAAACAGTTTTCATCCATGTGGTTCTGTTCCCTGTGCTCTCTGTTCTTGGAAATGCCAGATGGAAGTGAGGCTAAATTATGATGGCTGCTGATGAATCAACAGCAACAACGATAACAACATAATTGATCGTTTCTGCCGCCAAGAAATACAGTAAGATTCACTCCTGCGCCAAGCCCAAGCCAAAGACCAGCTTGGCAACGGTAAAATACCGTAACTTGAAGTACATTGATATGGAGAGCAGTAACATTGCCGGTGATTATCATGTCCTAGAACTTATAGGAGAAGGCTCTTTTGGCAAAGTTTTTCGTGGAAGAAAAATATGCACGGGAGAGGTGAGAGATGATGAGATAGAGGGTTGATTGGATTGTACAGTAACAACGAGGCAAAATAAGCCGAAAATGTCGATCTTTCTTTAGCCTTTATTTAAAAAATGATACACTGAAAGGCAAAGATCCAGATCCTAGAGTACCCGCACTACTTTGTAAAATAAATTTTATGTTGATTGATGTGTTGAAGGGTGGACTAAAGAAGTGCCATATCTCACCTTCCGACCACTTCATAAGTGAAGCTTTATTTGCAAGGCCAAAGTTTGGAGAGGAACTCACCTTAAATATGCTTCCCAATTTGTGTTGCAAGCCACATGATGAGATCTGCATCATCCATCTTCTTACCTTTTTGTCACGCTGGAAGGAACAAAACAAGTATGGACATGTCTTGAGCACTTGAATTAGGCTTCATCGTCCTGGATCAACCCAGAAATGATGGTTTTTTTAGTAAATTAGATCCTTTTCAAGCCTGCTGTCAGTTCACAATTTTTCTTGACCTACATGTGCTTTTTATAAGAAACTAGGATCAGATCGCCTTTACACTAGATCTTATTCACAATGAGTTTCAATTTGTGTGTTGAATGATGCAAAAAATCCCAACGCAGCAAAAAATCTACACCTTGCCCATCTTGATATGAATGGCTGTACAAGACCAATTAATGGATTACTGAGAGCAATGCACACTGTTCAAATTTAGCTTCAAATCATCTTGAGGCGCTTGGGCATTTCAAAAGATCTGATGTCATTGTGCATAGGGCGTATAACCTCTAATCACCAAAGCAAACTGCAAAGGTCAGAAAAGAGTAACCGACCAACTACAAAAATCCTAACCGATCAAAATATAGCTTTTTTGGAGGATACACATTTTTTATGAGAAACTTGGATCAGGTTTTTTAATCTAACATGAAATTTTGTCCATTTTAGCATTGAAAGTTTATTAATTGGTTTCTTATTTTTTGAATGCTGAATTATCAATGTGACCACTAAATCTGTGGCAATATGTTTCTTGACATTTAAAACATCATGTAGGAATAAATAGTGTTCTGTTATGTTAAAAACACACATGGTTAGTTAATATTGTATAATATATTAGGGGGGCTCCCTCCTCAATTAGTTTAGGGGGCTCTATTGAGGGGGCTCCTGCTTAAGTAATTCCCTGCATGCAATTCATTTTTTCCTCAGTTAGTATTTGTATATTGTACTAATTTCCTATCCAATGTATTGATTTTTCTGTAATATGATTTATATCTGGCTTATTATATTCAACGAAACGAAACGAAACCGAGTGAAACCGAATGAAACCAAGACAATTTTACAATTAAATCTTTCAAGGTCGATTGAAATTGCAAATTCATTATTTCTCATCGTGGGGATGGATGTAAACAATTAATAATGACCACTTTAGTAGTAAAAACCAGCGATTTGGCTACGATGCATTCCCTTAGGAACGAAACGCTGCCATTTCGTTCCCCACGGAGCAAAACCAATTGTTTTTAAATCACAGGACAAAAGATTACAGAGTGCCAATCCTTAAGCCTGGTTTTCATTAAATCGTAATTCATCGCCGATCATTGTCTTATAGCATCGCTGATGATCACCGATGCTCTAAGACAATGATCGGCGATGAATTACGATTTAATGAAAACCAGGCTTTAGAACGAAAACAATAAGGCCATCAGCTGTTCAACAAGCCCAAGATCTGAAACTACTTTTGTGTCAAACGTCTAGAGGTTCCTAACGCGCTAAACACGTTGGTTGATAAATTTTGGTTGAATGGGATAGGATATCTCGAGAGAGACATTGATTCTTCTTAAATCCTTTACGTCCCATGTGTCTACACCAGTTTCAATTGAAATCCCCCCTAAAGGGCCCTAAATGTGTTTATTACATCGTAGAAAGTTCTTTGCGCGTGTGTATTTCACTCTTGCTCTAAGAGACATAGAGTTCCAATTTGCAGCGATTTTTTGACATGAAGCATTTTCCATTAATAACGACAAGTTTAGACGAAAAACTCACGATTCAGAGACTTCATTTCACCCCATTTCACATCCCGGGAGGGTGCTTGACTTTTTATATACGGGGGTGTGCCCATCACGAAAAAAAAATTTTACCTGCTCCAGAAGTTTCCCCTGAAAGTGATACCCTGTCCTAGATTTTCACATAGAAGATAACGAGGCGCCGCTGCCCCTGTGAACGAAAGGAATCAGTGTCAAGACTTGGAAGAGATGGATCCACTGGAGCTTTCGCGTGAAAATGATTCATGTCGAAAAATCGCTGCAAGTCGGAACTCTAACCAGTTTCTCTCACACGCGCGCAAACAACTCACTACAATTTGAGAAAAACACCAAGGATCCACTTTAGGGCCCTTTAGGGGGGATTTCAATTGAAATTGGTGTAGACACGTGGGACGTAAAGGATTTAAGAAGAATCAATGTCTCTCTCAAGATCACCTAACCCATTCAACCAAAATTTCTCAACCAACGTGTTTAGCGCGTTAGGAACCTCTAGACGTTTGACACAAAAGTAGTTTCACAGCTTGGGTGTGTTGAACAGCTGATGGCCTTATGTTTTAGTTCCAAGGATTGGCATTCTGTAATCTTTTGTCCCGTGCTTTGAAAACAATTGGTTTCGTTCCGTAGGGAACGAAACGGCGGCGTTTCGTTCCTAAGGGAATGCATCGTAGCCAAATCGCTGTTTTTTACGACTAAGGTGATCATTATTAATTGTTTACATCCATTCGCACGATAAGAAATAATGAATTTGCAATTTCAATCGACCTTGAAAGATTTAATTGTAAAATTGTTTTGGTTTCATTCAGTTTCGCTCGGTTTCATTTTGTTTTGTTTCGTTGAATATAATAAGCCTTATATCTTTGGAGTCTAGTTCTTTTTGTATGTATCGTTAATACTTTTGAATTGTATGTAGTGGAGTTTAAAATGTAAACTGAACTGAACTACTTCTCAAGAATAAAGGTTCAACAATATATTTGCTATGATATCCACGCTTTTAACTATTAAATGTTTGTTAGTACTTCTCAGATATAATTGTAGAGTTTCTTAAAATGTAGCCATCTTAGTACTAGTTTCTTATGAAACATTGTTATAAAAGTGTATATGACAAATTCTAATTTCATTTACAATGATTTCAAAATATTTTTAATTTCATCCCTCCTTAACTCTCTTACCAAGTACTTGCACCTACAGTATGCTGCAGGTAGATCAACTTCAAAACTGTATTGTAACTCTCCTGAGCCTCACAGTACTGTGAAGGTGAAGAAATAGATGACATCTGCAAACAACTTCTGCACACTTTTTAGAAAACTGGACCCAAACTCCCTTGAGTTCAAAGCTTTAGGTTAAGGCCGCTGTGCAACCCAGAATCCATTGACTTAGTAAGCATCAGTTGATACCTTTGATACCTTTGTTTCACTACATAGTGAATGATCACTCCATTGGGCATAGCTAATGATTCATTTTTCTGCATTACATATCCATGTTTCAACAAAATGTCGAGCTTACGCTTAATGTCATCCATTAACCTTTTCCCATGAGTGACATGAATGTATTAATTTGTAACCTTTTTCAGATTGTAGCTATGAAATTCATTCCTAAAGCAAATAGACTTGAGAAAGAACTGAAGAGTTTGCAAAGAGAAATTGACATAATGAGAAGATTGAAGCACAAGAATATTGTTTCAATGCTTGATTCCTTTGAAACATCAAAAGAGGTAAATTGCTAATACTATGTTGTTTCTTAAATATATAGTAGCTAGCAATAGTTCCCTACATCTTTTAGTAGTGAATTGCTTTCTGCACCCCTGGTATACCTCTTGAAGCATGCTATCATAAATGGACTTGAAACATCATTGGATATAATTATGAGATTATTATTGAGTGAGCAATGTATGAATTGTACAGAATTGGTAAAAAGTCTCATCACCATGCAATCATTATATCATATTGCTTTTATATATAGATATATCATTATATCTATGTATGAACTGAAGGTTAAGATTTGCAACTAAATAAAAAAATCCACAATGGTAAAAAGAAGAATAAATTTGCACAGCAAATTTTTTAAGTACATGTTACACTCCTTTTTAAAGTGGCAGCTATAGCATTAAAAGAGCGAGTTTACCTTATGTCTATGATGGCCTCCTTGGAGGTTGTTGCAAACATAATAAACATGATAATTTATAAGCATTGGATAAAGCATAATTTAGGAAGGCCAAATTATGAATGTGAGAGAGGATATGCAGGTTCAGTAGAATACATTGCACAGTATATATCTTTTTCCTCTCTCTGTATATTAAAAATATGTCCAACATTTTATCTTTGTGTTAAAAGTTTTCTTGAAAGGGAGCCCAACAAAACCCCATGCAAGGTTTTGTAGTACAGGATACACACAAAAACTACCTACTGTATTCACTTTTTGCAGTCCTGCAATTAATTGCTCAGTGAATCAAATTTGAGAAATTTCATGGCTTATATAATATGTAGGGAAAAGATACATGATTTTATGACTCTGAAACTTATTTGGTTTCATTTCTTAAAGCTGACTGAGTTTCTTAGAATTTTCATCTTTTGAGACACTTGAAATGTTAAAAAATCGATGAAGCTTTCTAAAGAGTCAGCTTGAATGAATAAAGAGAAAAATTTCTTGGGGTGATTGATATAAGGATTTAGGAATCGACTAAGCTGCACGAGCATTAGTTAACAACTGGTCTGTTGTGAATTTCTATAGTTAGTTGCATTTACTGTTATAGTAAGTATCATTTCAAGCAATTCCCTGAATTGCAAGTTCAACAAAACTCCATGCTTGCTTAACCTCATGACGCTTCCATGATTTTCTTTTATTTTTGATCACTTTCAGCTTTTCATTGCCAAACATGTTTGTATAGATCTATTTCAATATAAATAGCATTATGTAGCATAAAACTTGCTTTACTACAGCAAGTTACTCGCACATATGCTAAATCCTGGGGGGGGGGAACTTGGCCTGGGGACATGCCGCTGGAAAATCTAAAAAGCTGCCCTGTCCTGGAGTCAAATTCCTGAAAATGATACCCTGTCATGGAGTAAACTTTTCTTAAACAATACCCTGTCCTTTAGTTTCTTTGGACAAAGTTGTGCTCTGCAAAAAAAATTAGTACAAAATCTATTGAAAAATGTGGAAATATTGCCATCCAAGCGATTTGAATCACATTCGCAGAGTGCAAATTGCCAAAAACAACCTTTTGGAGTCAAAAATGACAAATATGGACCCAGTCATGGAGCTCATTTTTACAAAAATGATACCCTGTCCGGGAGTCAGAGTCCTGAAAATGATACCCTGTTCAGTGGCACGTCCCCCCACGGAAAAATGTATGAGTACCTCCCCTGGGTGCTAAATATGTTGGCTTGATTGGAAAAATTACAAGATATCATGCATTTAAATATATTTGTCTAGGTAGGAACCCTCTAATAGATGCGCTAATTGAGAGAGAGAGCACCCCTATCCCATCTAAAACTAGAAAGAGAAACAAAATATCTTTTGCTAAAGCATAAAAAGGACCTGAGAATAATATCCAAAGAGCAATTTTCTCCAGACTAAGTGAGGAATTAGAGACCATTGCTATTAATGAGGAATTCCTTCAATTCAGACTGGAGGGTATTGAAAGAAACTGACATTTTTTTATAAAGCTGGTATACCATTTCAGAGTCTAGCCCCAAAATACTATATTTATTCCAGACCATACAGAGATGTCTTCCTTATGGACTGAGGACTTGCCCAGCTCCTCATTGATTATTTGTAAGATGTGTGTGATCTGAGTTGACATGATCTTTGTAACATGACCTAGCCGCAAGGAATTTGAAAACTAGGAGGTCAGTTCTAACTGTTTAAATACAGTAGGTAGACTGTTTTTGAAATGGTGGTGCCAATATATGAACATGTGTTCATCTATTCTATTCATGTTTCAAGGTTGGTTTGCCCCCATCATTTTCTTTCAGGGGAAAGCAGTATCTTGGCCACTAGTGGTCCAGTTGTATTATCAAAGATGCCGCCTGCCGTACCAAAAACCTTCCGGCTATCCAACTGTGCTATCTAGTTGTTTGCTGTTGAAGACAGGTCATCCCTTTCTTTCTTACCAGATGACTTGGGCAAGTCCACTTTGATATAAGAACACAACTTGCACCAATGCAAAGTTATATGAAATCACAAAAAGTGAAGTCTTTGTATGACTGAAAGCATTGTAACATTTCTCCCAACATACTGTAGAACCAAAATTCGTGCATGACATTACAATTAATCGATTTCCATTTCCCAAATCACAACCAAAAAAGTGTTCTCTTGTCTATTCATTTCGAGTTTTTTAGAATTCGATCAATGATTTTTGAGTGTCTTTTGAAATGAAAACTTGCTTGCTGCTCTAAGAACAGAGAACATACAGATTTGTAACAAATGTAGAAACTAAATCAGGCTTTTTGCAAAATTTGATGTCATAAATCATCTAAACTTGGTCCCGTGTATGATTTTTCGCGGCTTGCCAAACATTTACAGTTTTTTCTGGCACACCCGTTGCGACATTTGAGTTATCTTCATATCAAATAGAATTTGCAAACTAGAATATCTTTGGTACATCTCACATTGCTAAACCCTCCAAGACTCCTTGGCTTTTGATCACCACTTTAGAAGCAGAAGGGGTGCAGGGAGAATGTATTCCATTTTATCCATGCTGAGATATTTTTGATGTATCTTGCATTCTACTATACTTGCGTAATTACTTTGCAACACTACGGGGACGATATGATGAAAATGCTAGCACTGGTCAAAATTTGCTCTTGTTTTGAGAGGCCAGACTATGGAACAGCTTGTGTAGGGAAGCTAAGTGGCACGCTTCCTCAATGCCTTCAGACGGCTATCAAAACGACATCAATGCACTTAGCTAGAGCTAATATTTTCTTTTGTCGCTTTTTCTTTTCTTTGAATGTGGACTACTATGTTATATTTTATCTATTACTTTTATTTTAGCACGTCAGTTTGGAAAGCAGTATTTATTGCTGTTATACTGAAACTTTTTACGGGTATAAATATTGTAATATAAAAAAATGAAAAGAAAATGAGGGCGAAGGACAGAGACTACCCTTTTGGTCAAAATATAAAGACAGGCAATGGTTATCTACACAACTACACTACTAGCGATTAAAAACTAAATTGTACTTACTTCCTGTGTAAAATTAGATATCAGGTAGGGGTTTCCATAAATTTAATGTGTCGAGAACTCTTTGTGTTGTTTTGTATTATTCACTTTGTTTGTCTCATAACAGGTTTGCGTCGTGATAGAATATGCAGAAGGAGAGCTATTTCAAATCTTAGAAGATGATGGTAGACTTTCATTAGAACAAGTAAGTAAAGTGCTGGTGCATCATAAGATATTTTCAACTTTGAAAGCTCTGAGCAAGATACAGTACGCTGTTGCTACTAATCTTTACAATTTCTTCGTTTTCAGTGACATAAACCAAGACCACCTAAGTTTTTATAGTAACAAAAATTGTGTTGCTGTAACATGCAAATGATTTTGAATGTGTTCCATAGAGTTAAAAGTCGTACTAGTTGAATCTTGTTAGTCTGAAAGCATGCTTCCATCAGGAGCAAAAAGTCAGCCTGAGGATACGATATGCAAGCAATTACAAGGATGCCTAAGGAGGAAAGGCCTATTTGTTAAGGCGCAGTGTTTCAAATCTTGTTTGGTCTGTCCTTGTGGGCTCGGATCTTTTTGCTGGCGCTACGAACCATAAGCCAGAAGCCAGCTCAGCTGTCCATCCTTCTAAAGTCGGTAAATGACTGCTCAGGGCACAGGCCATTTTTTTTCTATCCATATAAAATATTACAATTACAAGGCTACGTTCTACTATACTACTAGATTAACTATGCAACACTACAGGGACGATGCAAAGAGGAGCATGGGACAATGACAACCCCATGGCCTTTAACAAAGAGACATGCAACAAGACTAACATTTACAAAACGCTATGCATACATAGAATTAATATTACAATAAATACAGATACTTAAAATAAAAATTACAAGTACAAGGTGCTATATACCACGTGACATGAGAGAAGAAACTATAGTAACTAGGACTTCTAGTTTCCAATTCGTCTATTGAAAGCGTTCTGAAGCATGGATGTATTCTAATGTCGCCAATATGATTTTCTTATTTGCATCAGCCGGTAACCTTTCATGACCATACAGGAGAACTTTTGTCATTTCTTGTAAAGAAAGGTTAGATAAACCATTTGTTTGCAGAATCGCATTTACGCTGTCGAGAAGATCACACCTGATCAAAGCATAGGCATGGCAGAGCAGCAAAAAGTGTTCCGTATCCTCAATGCCATCATTAATTGGGCACATAGGGTTCAAGGTATCCCTAAAGTTATGTCTGAACTTGTGAGAATTTAATTTGCTGAGTCCGACACGTAACTGTGTTAAGATGGACAAACCCTTAGGGTCAAAAATGCTATAAACGGGCTTACAAGTTGGACGAATAAGAGACAAGATCTTTTTCTTGAAAACACTGACTGAGGTGGAAAATTTAATTTCAGGGTCAAGTTCGTCCCATTCAGATAAGCAATTTGGATAGAAACTTGACTTAAAAGACTCGGTTCTTGAATATATTTGACCTATTGTGACAGGTCTGCGAAGATTATACGTTGATTCCTGCAATTGAGGAATGGGATATCTCATGTATTCTGGAGTCATATCATTTACGATCTTATAAAACAGAACAAGGCGTCGGCTCCATCTTCGAAGGTTTAGCGTTTCCCATCCGAGCTCCGCATACAACTTTTCCCAAGATGTACCCTTCCAAGCACCGGTTACTGCTGGTGCTGCAGAGTATTGAATAGACTCAAGCTTTTCCATTTGATTACTAAGGTTTGCGATGTTAGTAAACTCACAAATAGTTTGAGGCACAGGCCATTATGCCACAGGTCCACGTCAGCTGTAGCTGCCATTGCCTAGCCTGCGTTAACAAATAGTTCTTGCTTCGTTGCTTGCTTGGTTTAAATTTTTGAACCCGGTAGAATGCTTTGATTAGTTCATGGAATGATTTGATACAATAAGAATCGGGGGTTGCAACAATTTGCCGGGGATGCTGGAAAAATTGAAATTGTTGTTTTCTTAGTTAAAAAGGTGCTTTTATGTATTCAAAAATTATGTTTACTGTCATTTCAGATTTTTATTCCCTTACGATTCATATAAGATCGCATGTCAATTTTTGGCGCAGTGAACTACGTTAAAGAGCATGAGTTGATAATGATGTACCGTAGATCTGTCTCATGTCCCGTGCAATTATTGCTGTATTCTCCAAAACTAAGTTGCTAATAGCACTTTAAACTTAGGTGATTGAAAACCATCGATAAGATTATCAACCAAAATCCAGCATTCATGATTGGATTGATATTTATTTAAATGCCAAAATTCTATTTGTTACTGACCAAAGAAGTAAAAAGAGGCCTGAGTAAAGCTTTGACTATGCATCTTGTACAACTTTTATGTGCCATATCATAATTTATTTCTTCTTAGCATCTGAATAAAGTTTAGGTGCAGGGAGCCCATATAACATCATGTTCCAAAAAGTATTTTATTCAAAAAATTATTCTTTCAACAAAATGCTGATTTTTCCTCTATTATCGTGTATTGTTTTCTGCTCATCTTTAGCCTTCGCAGCCAGTGTTGTTTGTGACTTTAATTTATTCAAAGCAACTTGTTCTCTCATCAAGTCACAAGCAACACTCTTTGGGGAGGCTGAAGAAGAGCAGAGAACAAAACACTATAACAGAGGGAAAAGATGATAGTATATCTTTGACTGAATAACTTTTTGAATAAAATACTTTTTGGAATATGATAGAATGCTCTCTCATCGAAGTTACAAATAGCAATCGTTGGGAAGGCTGATAAAAAGCAGGAAGTAATATACGATAATGGAAGGAAAGGATGAAAATATGCCCTGGTCCTTCTTCTTTTCACATCATGAGTCTTTTTAGCCTGGAATTACAGGGATTCGGTGACTCTACTCATTCTCCGTTGTAAGTTTGACAGGGAGTGGCATAGAAGCACCAACTTTTAGATTGGTAGGGTAGGGTGGGAGTAATGTGGGTCTAAATTGAGCGAAATCTTCAAGTAAGTAGCTGGTAAATCGACAATCAAGTACAAGCACTTTGAAGATTTTCGTTAAGTAATATTTCATGCTTCTTGTTTCCTGACAAAGAAATTTAGGTCTGATAAAGGCAGTTAAATATTTTTAAAGAAATTTCTTATTGCATAACTAAAATAGGCCCAATTTTCCCGCTCATCTGGAAAAGTGGGTCTATTTTCAAAACTTGTATAAAATGAGAATATGAGGGGATAAATGAATAAAAAGAGTACTTAGGTTATGTTTCCCTACCACTTTCTTGTCGATTAAGTCCCAATCTTTGCTTTTCACTGCATCCAGTCCCGTTCCTGGGACGAAAATGAAGCCACCATCCTCATGCTGTGATTGCGTTAAAGATGGTGATGAAGATCTTTACACCAAGATGCATTTCATTTTTCATTTCATTTTAAAATTATTTACCCAGGGTACAATTCAGTCTATATACTGTTTTACAATTGGCCCTGCAAAAATTATTTACAAAATAAAGAGTTATATAATACAAAATTTACAATAAAAAATAAAAAATAATGTATATGATTATTTTTCCTTGAGTTTGGACTTGAAGGCATTGATTGAGGGAGCCATCTTTGTTTCTAAATCAAGACTGTTCCAGAGACTGGCCCCGCGATACGCAAAGGATTTCTGGCCATTGCCAGTTCTGAACATGGGTATTGCAAGGTCAGTTTTTGAGTTTCTCAACTCTCTTGGATGTACCCCCGATAGTCTCACGAAAAGATCACTGAGATATTGAGGTGCAAGAGAGTTGAGAGATTTGTAAACCATAGAGCCTGTTTCTTTATATAAAAGCTTTTGTACCGATGGCCAACCAAGTCTCTGGAGCAAAGGAGCTGCAGATGCATCAAAAGGGCTATTTGTTACTATTCTGGCGGCTTTATTCTGTAATTTTTGAAGCACGTCTAGCTTTGAAGCACCACAAGAGCCCCATACGGAGCAACAGTAGCTGAGATGTGGCTCTATGATGCTTCTGTATAAATTTATCAAAGTATCAGTTTGAACAAAATTTCGCGCATACTTCAATAGACCGATTGCTCTAGAGATCTTCTTTTGAACCGCACAAATGTGACTTTCCCAGGCAAGGCAATTACCAATCACAACTCCGAGGTATTTTGTTTCATTTATTAGGTCGATTTCCTCGCCCCCTACCCTGAAAGAAGGAAGAGTGCTAGGATTATTTAGTTTTTTAATTTTTGGCTTGGAGCCAATTATCATAGCTTGGGTTTTGACAACGTTAAGGGAAAGCTTATTGCCCTGTAGCCACCTTTCAATGCATGAAAGCTCCTCGTTGATTACTAGGTCCAGTTCCTCACTTTTATCAGAAGAATACGAGATGGCTGTGTCATCGGCATACATAGTAGCCTTAGCCTTCTTTAGAGCAAATGGCAAGTCATTTATGTACAGAAGAAAAAGAAGAGGCCCCAGGCACGATGCCTGTGACACTCCGATATCAATATTTTCGATGCTAGAAGTTGCGCCATTGACTCTACAGTACTGCTTCCGATTATCAAGATAAGAACTGAACCATTTGTGTGCACGTCCAGTAATTCCATAAAATTGCATTTTATCTAAGAGTATTTGATGGTCAACCGTGTCAAATGCTTTCTTGAGATCTATGAAGATCATCGCGGATCATGCATTACGTTCGAATTAGGAATCTTTAACGAATCTAGAGGGATTCGCTTACAGAGTACAATTGAATCTTGGTAAAAAGTTCTGCGCCGCCATCTTTAGCACAATTGTGTATTAAGCCTGGTTTCCATATGATCGTAGCAGTCGGCGACCTACTGCGACACATCGGCGACGTGTCCCCGATCAGTCGGCGACATATGGAAACGATCACTGTTATGATCATATGGAAATCACGCTTTAAACTTATCTCAACTCTTTCGATGCGTCCCCGTACTGTCCCTGTCTGATCGGCGACGTCGGCGACTGCGTTCAGAAAATGTTTCCATTTAACGCAACCGTCCCCGATGTGTCCCCGGGCCTGTCTCGGCGACGCGTCGCCGACTGATACGATCATATGGAAACCAGGCTTTACAGTGGTTCCATAGTATTTCTGCGTTATCGCAAATCTCAAGTGATATGTAAGTTAAGGAAGACTTCTCTTTGTCTCTTATCTTTCAAACCACGCACGACAATTGCAACTCCTTAGTTAGCTTTGTGCACTTAGAATAGTGTGCAAATATTTGCTATAGTTCCTAGTAAATGCCACAGCTAGAAAACTTGTTGATCATACATTTACTTCACTTTAGGTGCAAAGTATAGCTTGTCAGTTGGTTGAGGCATTGTATTACCTACATGCAAATCGGATATTACATCGAGATATGAAACCCCAGAATATTCTTTTGACCAAAGATGGAACAGTGAAATTGTGTGATTTTGGGTAAGATAGATTTTTCAAATTGTGTTTCCTTTGTTATATATCACCCTTTAAGATGCACACTATTGTATCGCTAAAATTGATCCTCACTTCCTGTCCTCTCTCAAAGCTTTCAAAGATAGGCTAGGGTCAAACGTCGCACTATGATCGCGCCGAACTGAATTGATTTGGATTCGACATGAGGCCGAATCCAATATTGCATCAAATTCAATATTACCTATGGCTCGTTACAACCGATTAGTACAATTTACTAAGGATATATACAGCCAGCAGAAATGCTAGGCCCATTTACTGTTAGGCCACCACAGCTGTGTGACAGACGTCCAAAGTTGCTCTTTATCATGTTTCCTACTCGTTTCTCGGATGTTGCTATTCTGTTCCTAGTCGTTTTCTACTCGTTTCCTAGTCATTTCTTACTTTTTCACGTTATAGTAATAGCTGTAGTTCAAAGAATTTCAAAAGCAAATTATTTCTCACAACTAATTTAGCCTTTCCACTGCAAAGCAATATATAATTTTTAATATTTTCGGGTAATTGATGATCACTATATTCTGGGAACTCTGTTGCTTTCCATTTTTCATTTCAAATTATTTATACAGTGTAAAAAACATTCAGTTTATAAGAAAAAAAAGCTGTTTTCAATGTGCCCTGATTTTTTCAATGTTTCCAAGGAAAAAGAAAAAAAATGATAATACCAGAAACAAATTAATCAATAAATTCCTAATACTACTATCGAAAAGAAAAAGTAAAATACATTGCTACACAGAGGTTTATCAATAGAATTTGGTCATAACCCTTTCTTCAGTTTGAATTTGAAATTCGATAGCGAGCGAGACAGTTTGATTTGGTGATCTAGACTATTGCAAACGGTCCCCCTTCGATAAGCAATGACTTTTAATGAGTTACCTGTTATAGGCACATACTTATTACCAACGAGAAAGAGAAAAACGTATTTTGCAAATTAATGTCTTTATTATTTACTTTTTGCAACCATTTCCAAATTTTAGGTTTGCCAGAGCAATGAGTTTCCAAACGCTAGTGCTCACATCAATTAAGGTAGGAATTTTCGATTCCTTTGTTGAAGTCAGCAGCAAATTTTTTGCTGTGGACATTAAGGGTTGCCATGCTGTACAGTATTTTATCTTCTTCAGGTGTCTAGCAATGGCAGCTCTGGCTAGAGCTTTAGGATAATGTTTGGATTTGCTGATATGCAGCTCTGCAACCAAATTAAAGGCAGTCTGTCACGCATTTGATCGGGTGATTTGGACAATACAAAGAATAGGAAGTTTCAATGGCTGCTAATCCTCTGACTTTCTATGGCCGTAGAAAGTCAAGACAGTTAGCTCTCCTTTGTTTCAAACACACAGATTTACAAAGAAATCTGTTGTGTTGTGTTGAGCTCTGACTTTGTCACGCCCAATCAGAGACGTGACAGACTGCCTTTAAGCATAATGATCAGAAAAGATATAAATTTAGTTTAGCCATTAAGGGATAATGCAAGGACACGCTTTGCGTAATTGGATGTAAACTCTTGGGGTTAGAATTTTTTACCTATATACAATATTTGAGACACCCTGTGGTACATGCAGGCTATTTATTGTTTAAAGTTAAGGTGCTAATTTAACTATTACGTTCATTAAAACGAGTATTCATTGTTAATTTGAAAAATGAATGAAGGTAGCTCAAAAATTTTCCTTGAGAAATTGTTGCACTGTATATTATTGTTCAAGGGACACTATTAAGATGAACCAGTTATTGGAAAAGTATTCCCTTTGATTGATTGACGATATCGTAATATTATCGTCCGTTGGGAATCTTTTTTTCGTGGTTTCCAGCAATCAGAACAGCGAGGCATATCATCTTTGGATGTCGAGGGCCAATATGCTTCTGCATTCAATGGAATTGTTAGCTCTTCTCTGCTGGAAGCTCCGTTTTGGACCTTAGATGAAGTTTTAGAGTTGATGATTTATTGCTCTACAACCAACTTACCAAAAATTTCAACCATCGAGGATTAACGTAAAAATAGTTTTGGTGCAATTGAATGAGAGCTCTTGGCCTCAGAATTCTTCAAACTTTTATAAAGCTGTCTAGGACACCTAGTACCAGAATGAAGCTCTTTTTGCTTAGTTTCCAAGCTTTCTTTTTCATAGATCTCTTTTTGTGGAGTTTGTGTCTAATGTCAGCTAGTATAAAGTGAATTTCAGTGATTTTAAGATTTCAGTCATATATGAAGCTTGCTTTGCTGTTGATTTATTTATATTTTCTTTCACAATGTGTTAATATTCTTAAACGTTTTGAATTTCATTCCCAAGGGAACCCCGTTGTATATGTCCCCAGAACTTGTCGAAGAAAAGCCTTATGATCATACAGCTGACTTGTGGTAAGTATGCATTCAGTTCTATCAACGATGCAAAGAACCATTTGAAACTCTCTCTCGTTGCCATGAGAAATTAGAAACCACGTTCTCTGCACAGAGATTTATGAAGATTTTGTTGCGGCGGTTTTCAGGACTATCCGATTTTACTCTCATTTCTCTTTATCTGCACTCTAGAATGATTTGATTCTGACCTAAAGTGGGCGAACAAATTTTTTATTCATATAAGGATATTACAATAAATCTCACATTTTATTCTACGTTTCCAATTACTATACAAAGCTCCAGAAAAGATACCATGGGGAGCGAAGGAAAATTACCACCCCATGACGAGCATGGAAAGACATATAATGTTACGCTAAATGCAACAACTCTACAAACGATTTAACATCTAAAGGATACTGTACTGTACTAGATTCCTTCCCACATCAGATGTATGTTCAGATTTGCGATAGATTTACGCGCACAACTCATATTACCTTTAGTGAGTAATTGTTCAAAGTAATTTAAATGTCTGACTTCTGAGGTGAGACAGAATTTACAAAGCTAAAGAACATTTATGTAACGGATGTGATGATTGCTTTGTGCATAGCTTAAGTTTGGAAGATCTTAGTCAAAGCGACTAGTTTCGTAATGAAACGTAAAATCAATTCAGATATATTTTTGCTCATTTGGTGTATTTCATTTTGTACTTAGTCTGATATAAATGTCATTATATCTGGCATTCAGAAAGTTTGTCAAAACGTTTTTATTCTGAAGGCTACCTTTTTTGCCCACCCGTTATGATTCCCTTTTGCACAAAGACTCACCCCGAGATGGTTTCCCTACATCTACGCCGTTGATGCTATTGCGCAGTTCCAAATGCAGTATTCGATATCTTTCGGATAGTCATTGTCTTTCGCTCCCCATTGTGTCGTCCATGTGATCTTATATACCGGGTGTCCCAGAAAAACTTTCTGGGATTTGAGTCGATTTGAGTTGTTATTTTAGTAAAAATCTGTGTTAATTGACAAAACAGAATGAAGCCATTATAAAAAATCGCACTTAAATCTGAGTATTTGTTTCATTTTTGTAGCTGCATGCATTGATTTTCTATAATCATTTTCCAGAAAAACAGATTACTTGAAATGCTGAAGACAAAGCTGAGAACGGTTTATCAATAAAGTCGTTAAACGTTCACCTTGAAATCCACGGAAATTCTTCTTTTTGACTGAATTCCAACAGTGAAGAGCTTGAACTCCATAAAGGAACCCAAGAAAAATCACACTGTAGTGTCCCGCATATAAGAAGCATGAATCTGGAAAACATCAGACCTTGATTTTTAAAATGATACCCCCTCTTATAAGAAACTAGCGCAGGTCTGAAAAAGGCTTGTTTCTTATTCAAAAACTATGCATATATTAGAACTTTGAAAAGCATTAAAACTCCAGCTTTACAGTTGAATCAGACTGTACATAGTCAAATGAAAACAAGAATTTTACGTGCAAATGAAGCAAAGAACACTTTCCTGGAATAGTTGTACTTTTTTTTGGTAGTGAAAATTTTCAAATACAAATCAAAATAGTGTAGTTTATATGACAATGGAGCTTGTGTCTCATTTGTTCAATGATAGTACATGATTTTTGTAATAAGAAACTTAAGAAACTTTGCCCTGATTTTAACTTTGAACTCCACCTCATAAGAAACAAATCAGACCTCAAATTGGAAACATTTTTTCTTATATGCGGGACACTACTGTACTTGTTCGTTAAGTCCGTAAAAAGCTTGATTTTGCTTGATGTTCGAAGAAAAAGTATACTACAAGAGACAAGGTCCTGTGGTCCGCAGTTTAACGTATTGCTGAGTCTGAATATTAATTTGTGAAATTGACAAGCTGTTGTATGCCTTCACACCTGTGATGTATACCTAACATGGAAGGAATGAAGCGTATCTCCATCGCTAGAATTTCACCTTTTTTAGGGTTTCTCGAGCATAAAATTGTCAGAAAATTCATATCTTTGAAGTCCTTTGAAGAGCAAAACAAGAGCAAAACAAAGCAAGTCAGCCTTAACCAAGATACTGCCGTTTACATCATTCAAAGCAAGACAATGGTTATTTTTTTGCGAACTGTTCAAGCAGAGAAATTTTCTTTTTGATACACCCTGTAGTAATTAGAAACGAATAGTTGAAAGTAAGATGTTAGTGTAATATTTCATATGAATAAAGAAAATTCACTATCTGTAATATCCTTTATTTCTTCCAGGTCCATTGGCTGCATTCTGTACGAGCTTTACTTTGGGTGCCCTCCGTTCTACACAAATAGCATATTTCAGCTCGTCAGTCTTATCCGGAAGGTACCTTTAACGCGCATTTAGTTTTATTAACATTAGCTTATGGCCGTTAGCTGACATTTTTACCACACCACTATTTTTTTTTCGATAATTTTAATACGATGAAGAAGGCGGACGCAAAGAAAAAGACAGATTTTTGGCACACTGGGCCTTTCGAGCATACGTTCTCATCAGAGTGCGACTTTAAATTTAAAGTTAGAGTAGAGATTTCTGTTATAAAGGCAAAATGGATTAATGTAATTGACAGATTAAATTTACATTGTCGCTTGTTCACGGGGGTTCGACTTTATTCAGTTCATCAAGGCGTGTCCTTGTTTGAACAGTTTGTTTTTGTAACCTGTTAGCAAATTTGAGTCACTTGATTTAAAAAAAGATAAACTTTGAAAAATTGTTCCTCCAGGTTCTTATTCGTTATTTCTCAGTTAAACACGTCTATTGGAAAGTTGCAAGTCGATATTCCACTTCTTGATTCCGATATATGGTTATTCATTCGCTGTCTTAGATTTGTTGTTTGCCCAATGTAATTCATGTTGCGATAACTAATTGTTAGTTTTTCGATAACTAATTTGTTCATTTGAACGTTTATGCTTCACAGGGTCAGGCTCAGAATCTTGTCTTCTCTTTCCCACTTTTGACGATTTAGATTGTTAATTGATTTGGTAGAAGGAAACTTGTTATTTGTTTTAGATTCTCATTCAAATTGCGGCAATCATTCATATCATTTCAGTCTTTGCACATTTTTCATTTACCATGCTGAACATCAAATGGACTTTCTAGCTTGCTAATTTAACTAAGCTCGTCGGGATTGTTAGGATAGCTGCCGATAATTGCTGGTAAAAGGAAGCAAGATTATAAGAGACATCAGGAGCCAGGGTCCTTCACATGCCCGCTGCCATTTCAAACAATTTGAGAATCGAATTTAGCTCCAATTGAAAATGTTAATTCATCATACTACATGAGTAGACAAGCAGATCTTCTCTTTGAGAAGTGGAACGAAAGGCTATAGCCACAACATAGTTGTAAATACTATCGTCTACAGGGTGCCTCAAAAAATTGTTCGATGTTTGATAAAATATTGAAAAATAAGGACTACATGAACAAGCTCATGGAAAGATAAACCTGTTCCTAAGATTATGAAATAATTTTAGAGACCAGAATCAAGCAAATCGGTTGAAAATTCACTGAGTTACTAGTTCTCGAGGATCAAAAATATGCGATAGCTGAGACCAGAGACCCCCCAGATTACTTGCATTGTAAAAAGCTCGAAGACAGAGGTAAGAGAAGCTCATCCACTGTCATACCGTTGATATCAGAGCAAACCAAATAGGACTTCTAAAGTAAATTATTTCTTGCGATCATTGCCAAAATTTCCTTAACGTTGCGTAAGTCCAAAAACCGTGGTTCAAAACATAATCGGCGAGAGACTGAATCTGTTTCCTCAAAGCATCCATATACTTGACAGTTAGGTTATCGAAAACCTGTTTGAATCCCACTTGGTTCGCCCTGAAACAATTAAGAAATAACAGAAACGACGGCCTATGGAGCTTTTACCAAAAATGCCACTTTGAGGCCTCTGGTTTCAGCTTTCGCACAAATTTGAACTTCAAATGCTTGTAACTCCATGAGTTTTTAGCAGATTTGCGAGATTCTTGTGTCAAAAGTTAATTTAAAGTCTCATGAAATGGGTTACTCGACCAAGGATGCATTCAGCGTATCATTATTTTTTAGTATTTAACCAAACGTCGAACAATTTTTTTGAGACACCCTGTATTTATTTTCAGAATGACATTTACTCTTGCAAACAATAGAAATTCCGCCCGCTCGGAAAATTCCACTAACCGTAAAACAGTCCTTTCATAAGCGCTTATTAGAGTGTCACGCACGACATTATATTCAATTCAATCTACATCTTCTCACATCAACTAAAGATTTCATGTCTGTTTGGAGGAATTGACTGAGTGGAAATCCGCCCTATGAAGTAGGTTAGAGATATTTTTCTTTGACGCACCTGGTACACCCAAATTTCATTTGTTTTTTTTTGTTATTTTAGGTTTATCATTGTATTAAATTTTTGTAATATATCAGTCGTGGTGGGAAATCGATCACCTTGTGTCTTTTCTCGCTACAAACGACACGTCTTTCCATTTTATATTCTAGTTTAAAGGCAGTCTGTCCCCTATTGTTCTGACCTTAGCAACGGTTTTATTTACCTCATTTACGTTGGAGCTATATTCATGCATCACTGAGTCTCTATGTCCTTGATTTCTTTGGATAAAGCACATTATCACAAACTTGAGAAATGTAGAATAGAGATCCTTATCGAGTTTATTTTCATTCTTCGAAGTGGACAGACTGCTTTTAACGGCTGTTTTTGTTTTTGTATATTTTGACATTTTAGGATGATATATAAAAGGAGTAGAACTGACCAAGGTGTCTGACATTAGTTAATTTTTTTCTATCAGCACAATAACTACAGCATTTGAATCCACTTTTGCTCCCTAGGCCAAATTCTTTTTTTCGGACAGTTTGAAGCTGCGATGTGCCATCAAAAGCTCTATGGGTTACAATGGCTATTTAGATAGTACGTAGAAAGTGCAACTCATGAATAGTAATGATGTTGTTTAAACAGAGTAGAAACTGCGTGAAATGATGCCATCGAGCAATCTGAGATAAGGAAGTATTTGGATAGATGAGCTTTTTGAAGTGATTAATCAAGAGTATAAGGCTCAAGTAACGAAATATCAAGTGTTGCCGAATGTTGCAATCTGTTGCAGGGAGCTAAGGGTGCCCAAAGTTACAAGTTTCCACGTATGCGTGTCCAGGTTCTGCTGTCTGTTGTTTATCGCTTTGTTTTTCGCTTTTAAGCCTTCCGTAACAAATGGTGGAGCCTTTTCTAGACGAGATAAAATATCTAAAGCTTCAGCTTTACTCGAAAATATGTCCAGAGTTGCACCTTATTTGTCATCCTTAGCTTGAATTTTCATCATTTTAATGACATATTTTGAGTTTAATTTTGTGTGCTTACTGTCTCGAATGCATTCCGCAACTGTAAATGATTTGTACTTGTTTTAGGATCCAGTAAAGTGGCCAGATGGAATCGATGATACGTTTAAAGTAAGTTTTGGCATATAGAATGGACTAAAGCTGCTCCATTCTGTAAAAATCTTCGCATAGCTACGATTTCACTATCGCATTTTCCGTATCCCGACATTACTGTGCACGACAGCTTGTATCAAACTTAAAGGGAATCGACATGGTTAAAAGCTGGCCCGGGCCAGGTCAAAAGTATAATCTATTGTACTTGGTGGTCTCGACGCATCCGGTTTTATTGTTTGGCTAAAGAAACAAAGGATTTGTGGGCGTTTCTTTGGCCTATTTATAGCGGCTACGAGATATAGCTATGTTTATTCCCTTTAAATACAAATGTGTGGATGATTATTTATGGAGTCGTGCTTTAGTTGAATTCCGCTTTCAAGTTTGTCATTTTTTTGTAATTTTTGCAAGCAAGAGGGACTGTGACAGTCGTTGCGATCTTTTTCCTAGCTTTTAGTCCCGAGTGAGATGAAAAGTTATAGTTCATTGCTCAAGATTACTTCTCAAAATTAGAATCTTCGTTCAGTTTCTTTTTCTATGAATTGAGTAAGTGTTCCTCGTTTTATATCTATCTGAGAAACTTTCATGGTAGACCTCGTTAATATTCTTACGGGTCATAATCGATCGATCTTATAGTAGTAAGTGTTGAATTAAGTTATGTTCACACAGAGCACATTTTATGGAATGATAACTAAGGTTCATGCGACTAGTTTTAGTCTTAAACCCTCTTTGAAAAATAACTATCTTGCAGAAGACTTAAAATTGTTCCAGTTTCTCGATTCGTTTTAATGACATTATGTGTTTGATAATGTATTCTAACAACATGAGATTGACAAGAATGTAATGATATTTCTGTTTTTGTAGAGCTTCTTGCATGGACTTCTGACGAAGGATCCAAATTGCAGATTATCATGGCCAGAACTCCTTTATCATCCATTTGTTGTGGATTACATAGATGGTAAGTGTACTCCCTATGTGGTCCAACAAATGAGAACCAAGCAAACATGTTATAAGAATTTAATGATAAGTTGAAATAAGTGATTTGATCTTTATTTGGTAGCCACATCGCCAGCATTGTTTTTGTAATTTCATGAGTATTTTATGAGTGTTACAAATTGTTAAAAAATAGGATTTCGTGAAGCCTGGTTGTTCTGAATTCGTCGAATGAAGGTCGTCAAAATAGGGGATCGACTTGATCAAGGCAGGTCCACCGAAAGTGGGTGGAAGGGGGGGGGGTTGGTGCTGGGGGTTCCACCTCATTTAGTAATTTGCTGAAATTCGTTCATTTTTGCAATTGAAGAAGGGTGTGAGAGGCAAGCTCACGGAAATTTTGATTCACACTTACATATATTCGAAGAAGCTACCCAAATTTTACCGAGGAATCACATTTGCTATTACGGAATTCCAAAATCGTCTTCGTGAATTTGAAGTATTTTTCAAAGTTTTCCAGGAAAGACCCCCATCAGTCGTGACCCTTTGCTTCTTTAAGGGACATTCCGCAAGGGAAACCGGATATCGATGAACAGCGTTGTTTGCGTTTAAAACGAAGATGGATATTATTATCAACATTTCCTGACATTTCTTTAAATGATATAAGGCTTAAACAGGCCACAAGCGACAGACCGAGAACTCTGCCATATCCTGGAATTTGAATCCGAGGCAGAAAACGAGCATCGTCGGTAAAGCCGATCAGTTTTCGTGGTTGCAGTTGACTGAACGAATATAACAGAACGTTCAAACTCAGCTCAAAGAGCGACACGCAGCAGACCCATCAAGACTCGCTTGCGACCAACCGAGGAACAATAAGAAAACTTTGCAGCCTTTGTTCGCCCCAACAACGAAGCATTAAATAGTAAGTTATTAAAACTGAAATCGCTCCAAATGTTTTTCTCTATATCTCGCATTTGAGAAATGCAATGGACGACAGGAAAACGATTTCCGAGGGCTGACATAATCTGCTTCTCGATCGGAATAACGATAGTAATCTTTGCAAGCATTTGACTTCTTAGAATGTCCCTTTAAATTGCAAATTCTCCAAAATTGAGGCGGTTTGCAACTTCCCAAAGAATTGTGCTCCGTTTGTGTGGCTACCATGGAGGAGCTGTAGATCAGATCATCTCGGAGTTTTACTTGCTAGATAGGTCAAGCTTCAACTTAGATCTTGAGACCTTGATTGAGTCAATGTGAATCTTGATTGCTGATTTATGGCAGAGAAAGGCAAAATTAGTGGTCGCTTAAAAACACCTCTATTGCTCTCCAGCAATGTCAAAACAAAGTAAATTTTAAGAGAAAGGGCTCTGGCATCGTATCAAGATTGTCGCTGTACTATTTAGAAGGCAGAAAGTGCTCTCTTACGAACAGACAACACTTCTCACAATTTAGAAAATTTAGCAAGGATTTTGATATGACGCTAGGACCCTTTCTTTGAACATTTATTTTGTCCTGTTTTTGAAGCAACCACATATTTTACCTCTCCTCTGCCATAAATTAGCAACTACTTGTCTGATTTACTCAAACTGGGTCTACTCAAACTCTAAGTCGAAGCCTGACCAATGCAACTGTTTAAAGATCGAGATGATAAATCTGCAGCTCCTCCACAGCAGCAACACAAGGCGGTAGAAGGGGATCTCCTCGGTGACTATCACAAACACGGAGCTGACAATTGGTTCACTACCTTTATAACAAACAAGACTTCTATCCATTGAGCATATTCCAAGAAAAGGGCATTTTCCAGTAGTGGAATTTTCTGAGCAGGCAGAAATTCTTCTGTTTCAAAAAGAAAACGTCTCTTTGTAATTATTGCAATTTAGGTTTGGACGATTCTGATTTTGTAAAATTCCCACTGTTCCAAAAATGCGGCAGACTGTCTTGGGACAAAAAGTTAGCTACTGGTATCGCTGCATGATGTCAAATGGGAATTTGTATGGGAATTTTAATGTTTAAAGCTTTCACAGAGTAGAGCGAATTGTCTTTTCTTAAAAGAAACTGTTTTCAGTTCTTTGTTTAACGTCCCAGACTATCCAGAAGTGCAATGTTCCGACTTTGTGCAGCTGGAAATGATTAGTAAAAGCACAAACTTAGTATGTTCCCCCGAGACCTGTTAGATTCGATTTGCTGACTGTATATTTTGAATATGCTCAATGAGTCGAACTCTTGCTCATCAGCAAAGTTAGGAACAAAGGTATGAATCTGGCTTTGTGCTGCTTTTCCGAGGGCGAGGATTTCCCCTTCAACGCGATGATGCAGGAAGGCTTACGAATCTCTCTAGTTTACCTTAAACATGAAAGTGAACTGTTAGAGCTCATAGCTCAATTTTCTAACAACTAATTTCTTCACACGATATGCGAAACTGTAAGTTGAAATGTCTTTAGTGTAACTAGAGTGATTATAAATTGCCACATTCAAAGTTCTCTCTCTATATTCAATCAAACGCCAGAAATTTTTTTTAGGATATCCAGTGCTGCTTCATAATCATCAAGGAAGGATTTTGTGATAAGTTTTTCGATTTAAGAAAAGTTAAAATAAAGATGTTTGAAATGAACTCAAACAGTTAGCTGAACCACCGCTCTGGAATTTTCGTAAATAATTCAGAGAGCTGAATGCTTTTCCGATTTTCTGCTGAAAGGTCAATGCATTTCACTTTTCGTCGATGCTTTCTTTTTCTTTACAGTGGATGAATTAGAGAACAGCGAATTTCCGCCATCAATGTTCACTACAAGGAAACAGGAGATAAGTCAAGCACGAGATAAAACGGTCAGTTGAAGAAGAAGTCATCCATGCAATATTTCAATTTTGTTGAAACTGTGGTCAGGTGAACTGTGGTTTTCAAAAAGATTGAAATATTGCATAGCCGTTTCAGTAGTTTAGCAAATTCAGTAGTTTAGCAAATCTTTCTTTGCATCAGTTGCACTCTTGTCTCCGCATGAAGTTTCTATCGTCGTGACAGTTGAACATGGTCTTCATATTTACGGAGCTAATTTGTCCTTGGCTTCATCAGTCTGACGTGCAGGATTTAAAGGCAATTCAAGAATGCACAAGCCATTGATAACGATAGGCTCTTTACGATAGTATATGAATCTATCCATGCAATTACTTTAATTACTTTATTTGGTTGCAGGCTACATTTGCTTGTATCCGTATTTTCAGTTTGTATTTTATAATTCCTTTTTCTGTAATGGTTATATGTAGTTTAATGTATTTTTTAAAATTACTTTTAGAACGGCCGCAGGGTAGACATAATATTTCGCTCCCTGTGGCATCGTCTTTGTAGTATTGTAATGTAGTTTGTAGTTATTGTAATTAGTAATATGTTTGTAGAATTTTTTTTAATTGAATATAGGGAAAAAAATAGTATATCTTGACCCTAAAAGAACCATAGCTGGGAAACAATTGCATGTCAACAGGGCATGCTGCTATCTGAAAAGCTACGATTTGAAATACATCAAATAAATGGCTACGAGTTTGATTTGTTTGTATTTCCTTCAGGATTTTATATCTGAAGGCTGGAAGATACAGCATTTAGTCTAAAATCGCTTGAATTTACCATGCACTATAGTATGCAGTAGAATTTTAGTTAAAGTCTTAATAGACATTTTAACAGGCATATCCAAAGCCTACTTCAAATCCATAAGTGTACTTTATCAATGCAGGGAAAGAAACGATCGAAGGGAAGAAGTTGGGTTGATCGTTTGCAAGAGCAGCAGGACAAGAAAAAGGGCAAAACTGGCCAAGGTGGAAAAGATAAGACTGCAAAGGACGAAGATTTGGCAAAAGGTGCTAAAGCGACACAAGGTAAACTTTGACATCATGTTGATTTTTTTGTTTAGGTGTGTATATGATCTCGAATTCCTCGTTCAAATTAGATTGAATGTGCATCAGGACTGAGATATCACATATCTAAGCAACTTCATATCTCATTTAGTGAGCCAATGCATGGATATATAGTCAGTGCTGTTTTCCTCCATCAAATTGCTTGGAAGCATATTTTTTTTGGGGGGAGGGGGGCTCGCGAATTCTCAAATCTATGCAGAAATGTTTTGGAATCTTTCTCCCTCTCATTTTATTGGATTTGTAACGAGGTACTCTGCTATGAAGCATGCTTGACTGTGGTTTGCATAAACAGTGGTTTGTTCTTATGCAGTCAACAGAAGTCTTCAGGATTCTTGTGCTAGAAAAGAGCATTAAAGTTTGCAAGATGTGTACTGTATACAAGAAGAAAAACCTAGGTTCTTTTATGCGGGTTTCTACTCAACTTGCCGATGCTATTCCGTCGATATCCAGTGAGCAGGTGCCTTCAAATGGGGATGTCTTTGACTCACCCAGTATCATTTGAATTATCAATTGTATTTTTATTTGAAGGTGATGAATTTATGTCAGAAGACATGGGAAAGATGGAGATTAGTAAACATTCAATCAGCCGTGATTTTGACAAAGAAGCTATGTTAGCAGAACAGGCTCATGGATTGCAAGCAGCCAGTCACACTCCTTCATCAGAGCAACAGGTGTGGCGAATACTTCCCTCATTGATTGCCATTTCTTGACCTCAAGATTGCTCATTGGCATGGTCTTCCCAAACCTATTACACCAAGCTCATTTTGCACAACTCTGATGTTCTTTTGTCACTATTCAATCCTAGAAAAATTTTTGCACATCTGCAAGCGAAAATTACTTCAAGACAAATCGAAGGGCATGGTACTTTTTAACAATCCGTACACCTTTGGCAAAAATCCTTTGTCTTCAAGAAAAGTCCTAAAAATCCCTGAAAATCCTATTATCTAAAAGATCTCGTAATGTTTTTGGAAATGTGGTGCTCTCTTCGTCACAAACCATTCGTGAAAAATGGCAATCGAAATACATAGGGGCTGTGGTAGATGAACTAGGTGCATCAGGCTTGGAAAATGCAGCTCAGTCGTAATTGCAAGTTTGCAAACTAGTAAGAAGAACAAAAGTAATTTGACCTTATATTTTGATCCAAAGTGGGTTGGCAACGTTGTCCAATCAATATGAGAAAGGCTTAGGCTTTTCAAATCATTCAAAGCGTTTTCTATTGCCCATGATATTAGTAGCTTAGTATCCTGTCTTTCTACCGGGTGAATAAGATAAATGCCCAACGTTTGAAATCATTTTGCTCAGTGAGTATATAAGCAATGAAGTTTTGAAGTGTCTGATTGAATAGCTAGCATGTTCAATTATTTTTGTAATTTTGCCTAGGTGAAATCGGTCACTCTGTTATGGCTCTGTAAGGGAGTCTCCAAAAAAGCTCCCTCGGAGAAAGCTCCATAAACGTGCTAGAATTACGAAGAAGATGCCTTGATATGTTTCCCTAACAGCGATGACTTCGGTACGCTTTAGCACGTGCTATCCACTTGGGGATTAAAAGAGTCATTCCATTCTACCAAGAAGACAAAAACAATAGCCCATTCAAGATTAATAGCTAAAATGGAGAACAAAGGGAAATCTTGCTTGTTGTTTTTACTCGTTTTTGAATTGGGCTTTGCGGAAAATCGCCCATTTTGGCGGGAAGGAATGGCCGATTAAAGCCAGTTGGGTTATTGAGCCTAATTTAACATATCAGGAATAGAACAAGATCGTTTTGAATTTCATTGCTTTGATATTCAAGGAGCAGAATTTTTCCAAACGCTAGGCCTTTTTACTGACTCAGCTGGTAGCTATCGTGAATGAATTTACCAGAAGGTGTAAAGCGAGTATAACAATCTTTCGGATTCACTTATTTCCTCAGTTTGCTATTTCAGAAGCCATTTAGCGATTTGAGCATTTGAACGTATTCACGAGCCTGCTGTTTTAAAGTGTTTACTATGTGCCATGGTTCTTAGGATTCTGAAAATTTGATTTCCTGAAATCGTGTTGCTCGTTATTGATCGATACACAGATGACACGAGCCTGTATCAGACATTTATTCCTTTTCACGGTTATCTCAAAATAATGTATGCATAATCTTCCACATCATACCTGATAAGCCTGGCTGCTGAGAGCAGGAGAGGCAGTATGATCTTAAAGTTTTTGAAACCGGTTCATTGTCATGCTGTTCATTGCTTTAGTGGGTGCTGGTCATTGCTTTTTTGGTACTGGTTACTATTTTTGAGGGTGCCTTGGCCCCATTTAGAGCCCATAAACTTCGTTGGTTCTTGTGCAAAATTAGCTCAAGCACAAATGCTTTTGTTATGGTCTTGACAACAATTTCCTCCCTTCGTTCAGACTTTGGCCTATATTTATCTTTCTTGCAAGTTGAAATTGGTAAATAGAAGTTGCCATAATGTAAGATAAATAAATCTGTAAATATGAAATGATTGTATTCTGTAATTTCCAAGGAGAGCGTCGTCAAAATGTCGATATTATAAGAAAAATATGATGCTTTTTATTTTTAAATAATTGATCTATTCCTAATGCGTGTGAAAAGATTTGAAATCTTTACGAGGATTTCAGGTCTAATCTGCCAATTAGATTTGAAGCTGCATTAATTCAAACTTGGAGTTTCTTGCTTTTTCTTAGGAAATCTGTGAAGCTGATCAACTGACAACATGGCTGGTTGAAACGCAGGAATTCAAGCGAAATCTGAATGCAGCAATTTCAGAAAGGTTTATGGCCGTTCCATCTCACATCAAGTTTCTGCGAGATATTCTCCAAAAGTCAATGAGAGATGCCTGTGCAGGCATTCTAGAAGGAGGCTCGCAATTCAGATCTGCATTGCAAATTTGCAAGAACTGTTTCGAATCAAAGAGGTAATTTTCCTGTTGTGCTCGTCCGAAATATTTTGCAGTCTTTAATTCAGTTTTGATTTAGTATTAGAAATTTAGTGCAATAGATATCGAGTTGAACATACAGAACCTTCACGCCAAATGTCATCGGCAATAAATCGCTGAGTGTCAGGAGATGTTTGATGTCTTCAGGATGGATATTTTGTGAAAAAAGGTTCCTGCCCGTTTTCTATCGCGAAAGGTTATTAATGAAGCAGAAACAATGCTATTAGATATGAGTTGTCCAGCCGGCATGCAAATTCTTTGATTCTTAAAATTAGTGGAAACTGTACAGCTGGGCTTTCTGAGGTGCTCCATGTTGTGATAGAAACGATTTATTTTAGTAGAGGAAATTGAATTTTGTGTCAATATGAACGAGTCTCTTTTAAGTTTAAGTAATAATTGAATAATAAGGAACAGTTTGTCGGATCGTATTAGATTAGCTGATTTGGGTTCTTAGAAATCACCTTTGTTTCCTTAGTTAATTGAAGTAGGCTAGAGATTCAAGATTTTGCTTCTACCAATCATGAAAAATATTTTGTCCGTTGCAATGACTGCCGTACCAAAAAGGATTATGCCATAGATTTACGATTCTTTCCAGCTGTAGCCTCTACGAATCGAGGATTTCCTGCGAGTCATGATATGAAAGAAATGAAAATTTCCTGTAAAGAAATGTCTGTGCATGCACAGGCATCCTGACCCTCTAATAAATTGTACCTTGACTTGCTAAGAGAATTTACTATATGAGCTGTTTTGAAGCACTTTATCATTTCTTCCAATGCAGTGATGTATCAGTCAAGTTGACATTTTGGATCAATTTAGATCTTCAGAGGGTTATACCAGATTTCATCATTGGTACAAATAATACAAGATCAAATAAAGATGAGGTACGTTCCTATACAAACGTTTCAAGTCTTTGGAAAGGTTTACGTAAAATTCCGTGAGCTATTTTTTTGTAATGAATGGCTTCAGAGAATCTTTCGTTATATTTCTATGGTTCTGCAGTTTGAATTTTCAGAAATTTTGAATAGTTTCGGAATGTGAGCCTTGTTTCCCCTTTTCTAACAAATCGAGAAACATTTGGCAACAAACTTCAAAACCGTTGCATTTGGAATTATGTAGTTTGTCGATCATAAAGTCTCTGAAAAATGTTTTGAAATCCGAAGCAATTTCTTGCCACAGTTAGCAGTGTTTATATCGGGAACGGTGATCATGTGCTTGTTTTCCTTCTCAAGATTAACCAGGTTTGGACGCTCGATTCAAGCCTCTTTTTTAAGAAGGAAAAAGGTCTGTTGCCGTTCGGTACTAAGATACTGGTGTGGGTCAAAACATGTTTAAGGCTGTAGCTCTCTTAAGCACAAAACTCATGATTTGTTTTATGTTTCTAGCCATGGCTGTTTGCATGTTTGGTGGACGCCTTGGATTTGAATTTTTTCATCAGTGACAAGCTGCTTAGCCATGAAGACCAGATGAATTTCAGGTATCATTTGTAAGCTTTCTTTCTTTCTTTCTTTCTTACTTACTTACTTACTTACTTACTTACTTTCTTTCTTACTTTCTATAGTCTAAGAGTAAGGAATTTTGCCTATTACACTTATAGATCTCATTTTAACCTTGCAATGATACGGTTGAGTAAAAAAGACGTGGGAATTTCCGAAATTGGTAGGAATTGGTAGGATACTTCATGTGTGTTTGGATTTTTCATCTGTTTATTGATCTTGCTCACATTTTGATGTCAACGTAGTAGAGCTTGTTACTGGAAAATGTAGGCTAAGTTGTGATATTTCTTTTTAACGTCTCATGATTTCTGTTTTTTTATGTTTAGGAAAACATACGTAGAGCATAGTGGAAAGATTTTATTCGCTTCAAAGTTGTGCCTATTTCATCTGGAAGATAAACAGCACAAATTGAAAAGGCTATACCTACAGGTTTGTGAATAGGCTTTTTCCTAGTCACTTGATCCAGAATTCATCGTCTAAAAGAAATTTGAAAGTAGGCAGTGGATAGTATTTTGCAATTCAATTTTTGCAATGACTGTAAAAACTCATTTAGTAAAAGTTGGTAACTTTACTTTTCTAACACGACGCATTGCCTTCCTTGGTTTGCACTTCTATCACAAAAGATTGCTGTTTTGCGAGAGTAAGACGTTCAGACGAAAAGGCTTGCCGAGTAAAGATTATTTCTCTGTGCTTGGATTCTCATTCCCATAGTACCAGTTTTCAGATTAGTAAAATAGTATTTAGTTTTGATTGATAATCTTTTCATATGAAACTCAATATTCCATTACATTTCGATTTCTAGCCTGTTTTCATTCAGTATTCTGTTCAATACTAAACGAATAATTTTTTGCTTTGATCAACGTCAGATGAAAAGAATCTGGCAATGCTTTTGTTATTCAGTTGCAGAATAACGAAAATTTTTGCTTGATTTCTGCGCAAAATCTACCACTTCAATGCTTTACTAAAATTTGAATTCTTGGGCTCTAAATTGCCAGTCATCACCACTAGTAGGCAATTGAGGAGATGCAAGGATGCGGTCACTTTAAATGGTAAGGAAAAATGAAGTTTTGAAAATCATATTTGGATAAATACCACTTGGCTTCCCAAATCTTCGGCGTTCGATTGAATATTTAAAAAAGACAAACATAGTATGAATAACCGTGTTGCTGCGATTTAGACTTGATCTAAACACCACAAGCACTACCAACAACTCTCATACATACTTACATACATACATACAAGCTTGAAAACCCGCTAAGAATTCACTAAGTTTCCGGCTTTTGAAGTTCAAGTTTGCGCAACAACTGAAACCAGATATCCCTAAACGGCATTTTAGTGAAAGTAGAATATCGCTTATTCAATGCTAATAAAAATGGATTTAAAACTCATTTTTGATAAGTCTTCTTTTTAAAACATTAAATCTAGCTTATCGTGAGAGGAATCATGTTGAGCACAATCTGAAATGATTCAGTATCTCGTCAATTGAGTTTTCATTCACTATTTTCAGATACTTGCATTCTTAGGTGAATTCTGACAATTTGTTACGAGAACGGAATTACCTTCGAAGTCCTGTTTGGTTCGCTTTGATATCAACGGGTGGTATACCATTGGATAGTTTTCTTTTACCTCGATTTTGGGACGTTTTCGCGAAAAGAGTCAGTTAAAGGGGGTCCGGTTTCAGTTTTCGCACAAACTTGAACTAACACAAGGTTGTAGCTTCGTGAATTTTTGGCAGATTTGCAAGATTCTGGTTTTAAAAAAATCAATTTCATATCGTAAGAACAGGGTTATCTTACGTAGGAGCCCCTTCATTATGTCACTATTTTTTAATATCCAATCAAAAGTGGAACGGCTTTTTGGGACACCCTGTAGACTTACTTCATAAGTCTCACTATTGTTGCTCATTGAATTTGATGCTAGTGATGTAAAACAATGGATCTCAGACTTAGTAACCCGATTATCAATAAATTTAGAAACCACACCATATTCCAAACATCTTTGAAGAAAACCAATCGACAAACTCTAAGTTTGCCTCTGAGTTTAATGACATTGGTCAGATCACGGATCTGCTCTTTGCTGTACCTCCGCTGGAAATATGTAAAGTAATGATTAGTGGTACAAAATTCTCAGCGGAGGTACAGCAAAGAGGAGATCCGTGATCTGCAAAATGTCATTAAACGCAGAGGCAATATTAGCATTTGTCGTTTGTCGATTGGTTTTCTTCAAAGATGTTTGGAATATGGTGTGGTTCCTAAATTTATTTAAAAAATGGATCCGAAACATGGACAAATATGGGACGATTACAACGAATCTCATCGTAAATCCAGGTAAATACTTCATTTGGACGCAAACATATAGCTTTGCTCTTCTCGGATTTTTAAAATATCAACCAACGATCAAAACAGAAAGTGAAGTAGAATAACATGTGATGGATGGGCTTTTAATGGATTAAACTTTTGCTTTCTGTAGAATGTATGCAATATCATGGCTAGGTCTACTGCTGATTCAATGGAGCAAGTACTGGAATTAGTCCTACCAAGTGATTTCTTAGCTATTGTGATACAATGTGGGGGTACATTTCAAAGATTTCAATTTGTATCAGGTATGATGTGCATTATCTCATAATGACAATCAGCGTTGGTGGCTGCTTTTGATTGGCTTAAGAGATGCCTACGCAGACATTGTCTCTTTGGCTACACAATGAAACAGCAAGTGCCAAAAGTATAAAATGCAATAGGTTATTTTACCACTACCTATATGTAGCCAGGCCAGCCCTACCTATGTGTAGTCGCTATAAAAGCTGATATTTACTTCATATTTTCTTGCGAGAGGCTTTTAAGCCTGATATTAAATTCCGAAATGCAAGTACTTTTCTTTGATTCTTCTTTGAAAATTGCAATGGGTATGATTTGTTTCAACTTGTTTCTAACTTCAATGAAATTGTATATAATGTCGCTACGAATTATCATCTTTGCAGGAATATGAAGGTCCCGTCTTAAGCAGACGTAAAGGTTTTCAACAATGTTTCAACCGTCTTTCCAGTGACCTGTTATTGAATGATTAGATTCGTTTACAGTTGGAAAACCATTTTGACACAGCTAATTTCTGCCTTCTAATTCATTCGTAATAAACAGATCATAGTGTTTTGAAATGCTGAGATAAATTTTCTGCACGACTTCATTCAGCATTCAGCTCAGTTTCTACGATTTAATACCCTTTGGACTGGCAGCTCATCACCGATGGAAGAAACTTTTTATGGTGAAGGTGAAGGTGAAGTTGCGGTTTTAGCGCCAAGCGCTGGGATCGCAGAAGCAGCTAAGTGCTAATCGAGTCCGCGACCCTTTGTCATGACGCTCAAGTGGTGAGGCCCTGTCGCGTCTCGAACCCACCCCGCCTGACTGTTCTGGCTTCAAAGTCAGAGGATTATATTACTGCGCCACAACACCTTTTATGGAGAGATCTTATACCATATTCATCTCTTCAGTTCATTAATGACGATGTTCTTTCATTATAGCTTTGACTCTGGAAACTTTATCAGCGATATTCAATGTAACTGCGAGATTTTGTGATTACGAAGAGAAATTTGCTTCTCAAATAATTGATTGTGTTAAAAATCAAAAGACAGCAGAAGACTGGCTACTAAATCGACTTTTAAGAGATATCAGCGGGAAAGATATTTTGAAAGAATTACTTACGGTAGGTTGGCATCATGTACTAAATTCGATTTTATCGCTGTACTGATTTACCGCCTTTCAAATATCAACAATTTTCTGCATTATTCCGTTGATCTTAAAATATTCAGTTTATTCCGTTTTTCAAATACTCAATGGGAATTGATTCCTGATTCGACACCCAGAAGCACCAGTAAACTAAGATTTCAAATATTATCTTTCGGAACTTTATTTGATCTTTAAGTTCCTGTAATTCCAAGAAATTGAAGTATTTTAATTGAGTTGCAAATTTCAGAATTGAAAAAAGACGATTGCTTTAGTAGACCTTTCTATTTAGCAATTTCCCAAGATTATAGTGTGAATGGTATTGATTGCACAAACAAAGATCAACTGTTGCGAAAAAGCGTTTGAGACTGACTACAGGTTTGTGGACTTTCTTCAGTAGTATGCATTTATGCATATGTAATACACGAACGGCAAATAATGATGACATCAACATGGACCGAAGTAAGCTGAGGATTCTCAAGGTTCAAAATGTTTCGTTGTTTCGCTTATCGGGGAAGTACGATTATGACTCATTTCCCTACGTTTGCAGAAATGGGTAAGCCCAGCATTGATTTTATATGGTCTAATGGATCCACCGTTTAGCTGTTGAACAAAGATTCGATTGAGTGGCGTTGGATCTTCTATCACTACTGTGTATAATCCAGCGTTTTTATTTTCATTCAGCTTTGTTTTGTCAGGCACGGTAGCCCCGTCTGTTTACGAGAACTGCTTTTCAAGGGGCCGTGGCAAAGTTCTATGAAATGTGTCAAGATATCGTTTGATTTGGATCATTTTTCAGAATAGCTAAAAAGATGTATTGGGCCTAAATCACTTGCTACTGTCTTCTCACGATTACTGAGACCAAAACGCCACAATCTGCATGTTTAGAACTGCTCTATCCTGAAACTTACTTTCAGAACTTAGATGAATGTTTGTTTTAGCCATAATTGCATAAATGCTTTCTTTCTTAGCCTTTATTTAAGGCCAGCACACGACCACGACGCAAAACTGTCCTCGATTGACATTTTCGTCCGGTTTTGCAGCTGTATTTAGGTAAGGCCCCACTTGAGCAACAACGACAACATCAGCTCAGTTCAATCAGATGAACGTGAGGCTTGGTATGGATTGAGGCTAATGATTCACTGAAAAGCCTTATTTGTGCCAATATTGACTATACTTCAAATTCCAACGGTTTGGGTAATTTCGCACGGTGGAATCTTTAGGGTCCCTGTGCAACTCGTTACCTTAATTCTGGCAAGCTGTATCATGTTTTTCTAGTAAGACATGATAGAAGCAATCATTGAAAAATTCTGTAAATTTTCAGAAGATGGCAAATCAACGGTTTAGTGAGCATCTACTATATTTGTACATCACATTTTTGAGGCAAGTTGACAGTTTACGTTGGCACATGTTTCATTCGGCTGTGAATTGTTGCTGTTGTTGTTGATTGTTCATGTATTGCATTCGTTTAATGACAGTTTGTAGTGCAAGCTAAAGTTGCCGTCTTCCGAATTTTTTCCGTGATGTCATTGATTATTCTGTCATAGCTACCGGATGACCCAGAAAAGGGTGAACCAAGGATATCTATCATAGAATGAAAAGTAAGTGGTCAATTGAAATACTTCAAACGTTGCTCTGTACCTAAAAGACTAGCCTACGTTATGATTGTGTTTTGCAATTTTTTTTCGGGGCGGTAAATTTCCCGAATTAAGGAGTTTTTTTAAAAGAACCTGCTTGATTTCTTCAAAAATTCATCAAAACAGATCGGTTTTAAATCCATTTCAGATTTCCAACCAACGAGGATCTTGTTTCATTTCACCTTGGGAATATTTTAGGAACCTGGCGACTATAATCTTTCTCATGAGCTTTTTCAAATGAGTTTCATATTCTCCGGGTGAAATAAAACAACGTTTGAAGCATTTCTCTCGGCCACTTAGCTTTCTTTCTACAGCAGATTGCCTTTGGTCACTGTTTTCTTGGTCACCCGGTAGAATATCACGATATAGCTTGCCAAGATTGAAACTAAACAGTTGCACATGGATTCCTTGGATTCCAGTGCAGGAAAATCACCAAACAGTGAATTACTTTCTATTGCATGGAAGCGGAAACAGCCCGTGTTGGTGTTCTACACGAGGCCTATTTCATGTATTGCTGCCCTACCTCAACACCAATTTCATTTACAATTTCAGATATTCTTACCGGTTAGCCACTGTCATGCTGGTTTTGAGCTCAAGATTTGGAAAGGATTCCTTGCATTATTACCAGCTCTGTTTTCGAGAAAGGATGAACATCTGGAAATTCTATTAACAATAACTATCAATATTTTGGGGAAGACGAGCGAAGTTATAGAAAGGTATCTTCATCCACTTATCCAGCATTTCTACAGGGTGTCTCAAAGAAATTTTTCGACGCTTGAGTGAATACTGTAAAATAACGATATCCTGAAAGGACACTTGGTCAAGCAACCCTTTCCTGAGATTTTATGTTAATTTTGACACAAGAATCTTGCAAATCCGCTAAAAATTGCCTTTGCAATTCCAGTTTTTGTGTAAGTTGCAACCAGAGGCCTCAACATGGCAGTTTTGGTAAAACCCTATCTACTCTTTCAAAACCTCCAAGTTCTATGACAACCGCTACAAATATTATCAAAAATCAAAAAGAAGGCAATAGAAATGCTTGTTGATTTGCGCTGCAGAGCAGCTGCAAATCTTTGAAATAGGCGCGATGAAAGAACATTGACAAGGTGCGCTTAACTGAACATACAATGAACATTTGATAGTTTCAGCCAATGATTTACCTGGAAAGCAAACATATGTTTCTGCGTTCAGGATTGGACGTCAGCGAAAGTCGTCGTGTTGTCCACGAGTGGTACAAAATTTTCTGCTTGCGCAAGAGGAAGTGATCTGTATCAAGCAAAAGATAGTCCCCTCATTGGTTCTTGTTGGTGAACGATCTAGTGTTGTTATCTCACAAACTTTGGCAGGAGGATCATTCCACAGCTTGAGAACTGCGTAGTGAAAGCCCTTTCCTGCAAATTCAGTCCTATATCAAGGTATCGAACGCTAGTTCCTCCATACCTGTAAATAATGCTTCCTCCGCAAAAGGGAACTATGCTGTAATAATCAGGGACAACTGCAGCGTCTAATGACACATGTTTATAAAGTAAAAGAGCAAACTTTCAGACCGCACTATCGCTAGTCTAATTTTTTGTCAGAATGAAATGAATCCTTTTCAGCAAATTCTTTTGATAACACTACTGGGTTGGGACCATCATGGAAATATGGTTGCATTGTCTGCATTGACCTTTTCATGCTCTCCCTGCCGTTCTCAACCATTGGGCATTTCTAGATTAGATGTTTATCCTTGGTCTGCAAACAGTTTTGTACAGCAGTCTCTTTCTTTTTGTGAGATCAATTATTGTGACTTATTTTGATGGCGAACTGGTACATAAATTCATGTATACATTCTTTTTAGGACCCAACAGCTCTGTAATACTTTGAGAGTACTATTCATCGAGACAAAAGGCAGCTGCAGAGACCTATGTGTTACGTTGCTTGCTATGCTAATAAGCGAGTCAGAGTACGAAGATACATTAATCACCCAGCAATTTGAAGATTCATTTTTTGAAGTGATACAGAATTTCACAGGCAGCACCAGAGAGGTAGGCTGAGGGTTTTTATTTGTTTCGTGCAATGGATGCCTTGTCTTTATTTGCGACTGGAAAGATTTCGATACGTAGTGTCTTTTTCGTTTGGTTCAAATTTAGTTTAGGTACTTAGACTGTGTTCACACTGTACCTGCACCATTTGAACGCTGTTAGAAATGCCACAAATACGCGTTCCGTCCACACAAAAATGGCACATTTGCCGGCAGTTTTTGAAACGGTATATTTTGAAATTGGAACTCCAACCGCCACATTTCGAAACCGGCATCGTGTGAATACCCGGAAACGTTGAAAAGGGAAAGTATTTTGACACTTTCAAGACGAGACTGACCGATTCTATAAGTGTGGGGTTTAGGTACATTTTTTAGCGTCAAATTCTTAGGGATTTCGCAACGAGTTTTTTACTGTCAAATTTCTTACCACTTTCAACTTATTCCGGTATCTCATAAGCGCTAGCTAAAGTCTTAGCTACCGTCACATTTTGTATCATTTTCAAATTGGGCTGGTATTGTAACAGTGTAGTCTTCTTGTGCTTTGTACTAAAGTTTCAGCTTTTGACACCAGATAGAAATTTCTTGTATCAATTCGATTTCAAGGAGGTCCTGTTTAAATGAGGTTGGCCAGTATCCTTCATGCATGCATGAGAACCCAGAGGGGTACTCCCTAACTTTGAATCCAGGGTGATCCATACCGCTATTTCCTTGCTGACCCCCAAATATTGAGCCTAACGTTTTGAGGACCCCAAATATTGAGTCGAATATTTTTGAGACCCGCATCAAATTCCACAATTCTTCCTTTTTTAGATTTATGGACCCTAAATATTGAGTTTTTGTCCATGTTGTAATTCACAGACTCCAAATATTGATTAACGTAAAATTTCAGATCCCAGATATTTGCATGGACCTCTCCGTATTGGCAGTTATGAAGTACCCCCCCCCCCCTTGGCATGAAAATCTTAGTCGGAATGTTGATGGCCATTTGGTTTCCTCTTCCCAGATTTTAACTCCTGATTACTCATGGAGAGCTATGAAGAATTTTCAAGCTTTGTTACCCTCAAAGGAGCCGCTGAAGTCGAGGAACGTCCATGAAAATATTTTGTAATGAAAGTTTGTGCAAACAGAAGTCATAAAATTATAGATCAATTTGTTCCTCTATTAGGTACCTTTAGACAGTTTTCCGCTGGAACATGGCATTTATGATGGATACATGGGAATTTTGGCAACTTATCCTCTGAAGGTAGGCTTTAGCAGAATTATTAAACTCGCTTTAGAAAACTTCTTGAACTTGAAAAGGCTTTAGCAAAACTTTAGGGTTTGTGCCAGGTTGATTGCTTTGACATTTGCATGCATCTGCAAAGGGCAAAGCAATCTAAGAACACCCCATTGAAATGGATACACACGCTCTGTCAACAATGGATAGTCGAAGAATCAATGATGTGTATGATTCTTTCATTGTGTTTATAGACAACCCTATTTAACATTTCATGCTCCTTTTACAGTTGAATTTTACATTATTTGCATTTTACATTTACATTATTTACATCATTGTCATACGTCTACCGGCTACCCTAGGAAATAATACATGGGTTATACATCGGTTAGACATCGGGTTAGACATGCATTCTCTTCCGAAATCTGATAATGAACAAAAAAATTCTACCCGTAGCATGCATAATCATTCTTGCGAGTTATCAAATTCGTCACAGATTGTTGATCCCTTAGAAATATCATCGAATGTGTTCTACATTTCTACCTAAATTCGGGAGATGGCTTCAGTACGCCGAGAAGCAAGCGATGTACTGGTCATTCCTCTGGAATTAGAGATGAGTTGGCATATCTGCGCACTCTACTTAGGAAGCTTGCAAGGGCAGTAGCTCAACCAAAAACCTTCCCATCGGTAGTCTATCGTGCTGATCATATGAGCGGATGAAAATAACTAAGATTCTTCTCAAAGAGTTCCCTTCGATGTATTCTTGTATTTTCCAGCAGCCTTACTTGCACTTATTTCCGCGCTTCCAGTGGCACTTTTATTTCTCATGCAGGACAAGAGTTGGCAGAGTAAGCATGATATTCCCCGGATAAATCGTTATCTTCACAAAGTTCTTGCAGAATTCTGCACTCGTATTGAAAGGTAAGGTATCTTATTCCATTTAAGCCAGAAAATGGATGCTTGACTGCTTCTTAACAGATACTTTCGCTGGGCGTGAGACTTGCTGTTACCATGCCTTTGCTCGACGTAAGCAGTATTTTTAATCATTGACCTGGAATGAAGTGGAAAACAGAAAAATCAATGTTTCAAACAGGTTGATTTATTTTCTTCACACTTGGTAAGTGAACGTTTGGAATATTTTCTAGATATCGTTTGATGCTAAATGGAAAGCATGTTTGGCTTTAAATGGAATTGCAGGCAAAGCAAATGTTTTAGGAGCAGTTCCTGCATATGCAGGTTTTTGACGCAACATATAAATTATGATTCCCTTGTGTTGATTCATTTAGTTATTCAAAAATTGTCGAATGTGCCATGCTGTTCTTTTACTAGTGAGACAGTAGTTGCAGCTGATGATAATGATGGTTTTGACTGGAATAGAATTAACTGGCCAATACTTTCTCCTTATGGTGTATCTCTCGCTTTGAAAATTTACTACGAGCTATGTAGCATGGTAAGTAATCACCTTTGCGAGCTGGACAGTGTACAGTACAGTAAAAACCCGCGTATAAAAACCGACAATTTGGCAGGTCTGCCTGATTATATTCTTATATATTGAGTATTTAGTGGGAAATTTGGCTGTTCAGGTTCTTAAATTAGTTCTTATTTCATTCAGGACTTTCAGGTAATTCTTTTGTTCGGATTGAAACTTCAAGCTCATTGTTTACTGTCAGTTCAGAGGCATCTGAGCTCATGAGGCTTTATTCACAACAGCAGTGCGTGAAAGAATCAGAAATTTTGCAGAATACAATGAAAAGCTCTCAAAGCATCTTTATATTTCTTTGCAAGATGCACATATGGCAGTATCAGTCCGTATAAGTTCAACGACAAAGCAACTGGAGTTCTGATCTAATTTGATGAACTCTTCGAATAAGAACCTATTTAAAATTTCAGGCTGTATCGGCTCTTATATATCGGGAGGTCTAATTTCAGAACTTCAGCCTGTCGGTTCTTAATCACTAGGTTCTTATACGCGGGTTTTTACTGTAGCGTAACACTTGTAATTGTTTCAACATCACAATAACAGCCTGTTAGGCAATGGAAATTGTATTATTTGACATGTTTTCAACGAGTTTCTGTCCGCGCATCCAAAATACTTACTTTGGCTTTTGACTTTTCCCTAGCAAATGTAGCAGTTGTGATAAAATAAGAATTTTTCCTCCTGATTAGAATAATACTTTCAGCCCCAAAAATGATTACAAATGCTTCATGATATAGACATTCCCATGTTAGAATGATTGTGACCAAAACAGGCTGGAAGTTATCAGCAATTTGATAATATCAGGGACATTTTGTCTTTGAAACAAACAAAATAATTATTCGTCGAAACCTTGGACCTTTTAAGAGTGTGCCAATTTAACTAGGTGTCAATTAACCTATTTCTGTTATCTATCAAAGAGGCAAGTAACGTTTAAGCTTTTCCAATGGTATCAATACAAATTTGAATGCTGTTGCAAATTTCTTTCTTTTGGTTTCTAGCAAGAACCATGAGGCATATCAGCCTTGGGTTTCGAGAGCTGACATGCCCCTGCCCTCTCTGAAATCGTCAGGCTCTCTCTAGTTGAGGCTCTGATTTGGATCTGAGAGTAAATTCCTCACTAAATGATTCATTACGCAGCAACCAAGTTAGGGAAATGTCTGAGAAGATAAAAACATTCAATTTAGACATTGGGGACTAAGACGGAAGTAGTTTGAGTTAATTTTACGATCACTCTTAACTTGTATAGGGTTATTGGAAAACAAGGTAATTGTCTAAAACATTTAATTTTGTTTCAAAAGAGCGCTAACGATTACTGGCCTGCAAGGATGTCCTATGAGGCTACATTAAAATCGAAAACTTTCGGACGGAAAGCTTTCGACAAAAAAATCTTCGGACAAAAAACTTTCGGACGCTTGTTTTCGAGAATTTCAGACAAAAAACTTTCGGACATAGACGACATAAAAAAACAAGCATTATACCAAACTATATGTTAAAAACAATTGTGATTCTATCATGAATATAAATTTACAGTAGGTACATGATGATCATCACATCAACAAGGACATCTGAATGTAATGTTCGTTGAACAATGATAAAACCAGCTGTAAACCAAATTAGAAGGTGCTACCATACGTGAACTTTTGTCAAGAAACGCTTCTAGGAGTTAAACTTTTTGATAAAACATTAAAGAAACCGAAGTACTGCTGGTAAAACTTTGATTTATTAACGTTATATGTTACGTTTCTTTGTGCATTTCTATTGTCAATGAATTTAAAACTTTCGGACGAAAAAACTTTCGGACTTCACCACATTTCGGACAAATAAACTTTCGGACTAAATTTTGTCTGAAAGTTTGATTGTCCGAAAGTTTTCGATTTTAATGTATATTAGACACCGTATTTCGCCTTCCAAAATTAAACCATGGGGAGAAATGCTCATCAAGAAATAGTTATGCTTAGACGTTCTGTAGTTTAGCGGCAGTAGTTTTATGTAGCCATAATGTTTTGCGATAACTTGTATTTGTAGTTTGTTCCTTGTATAGCCATAGTGTGACTTTTATCTAATCATTACTATTTTCACTTCATACAGCATACGTCTTCTGTGTTCCATGATGAACATTTTCACATTGACTTCCAATTGCTAAGTGGCATCAGTCAACTCACAAGACCTGATTTCCTGCACTCCTTCGATGAAAAGTAAGGATTTTCAATTCATCGTATTTCTTTGAGTAATAAGTCTACTAGTGGTTGATAAGATGCCATTGTCAACAGAATGGAATTGCCTGTACTTGCAATTATATCAATCGAAAGATACAATTTATCTTTTCAAAGGAAGATTGATCGCCTTTAGCATAAAGTATTACATTATTGGACATAATCTGACAATCAGTAGTAACGAAAACAATACAGCGAAATAGTTAGACCTGAAAGGGATATTGATGGAGAAGATAAGAATGGGACATACAAAAAAGAGCTTGATGCACGAAAATATGGCCTGATAGGAAATGAAGGCAACAAAGGTACTGCGATTTAGATAAACGAAATACGCTCGCATGTGTCAGCAGAGAAATTTTTTCTTTGGTCTACTGTCTAAGTATCTGTTTAAGGATTATCTCGAAAAACACCTGTACTTCTAATTTTTGCTCCAAATAGCGAATTAAAGAGTATGCCATAAAATTCCAAAGAGCGCATTAGCAAAAACTCTGCATCGTGTGGATAGTAGCAACGTTAGCGCATTGCTAGCATCAGGTTCACTTGGAAACCCCTTTTAGCCAACAGAGCTGATAACTAGGTCAAATGAAGGTATGTGATTGTGAAATTATGCTCTATCCATTTTATTCTTTGCATTATTTTCCACTCATCTAGAAGTGACAAATTCCTGAACCAGCGCTTGAAGATCTACATTAGCTCCCATCAAGACATAGTTTTTGATATGGCCAAGGTAAACCTTTTGATTAACCACGTTGTTATTGCACATTAATACAGTTTTTTCAAGAGTCTCCGTGCGGCACTTTAAAACAAACAGTATCAGATGTTTCCAATTTCTATTTTTTCGTAATTAATTGATAAGATCATGATCTTTTCAATACTAACGGATTCAAGGGCAATTGCATTGCACAAGACATTTTTAAGCTGCCACCGCTATATAAGTAAGGGTTCTACTAATTTGTTGGAAAATATCGTCGCGATATGCTTCTTTGACCTTTAATTACTTTACCTGCTGTCCCTTTAGTGTGACACCGTGATTCGTGATATTGCCGTGTTTTGCCTTCACCCCCTCCTCCCCTCTTAGAGCTGTGGTCCTGGGAAAAAACTCGCTGAGACAAATGCGCTTTGCGTTGATAGATGCCTTTTCTTCCTGTCAACGACTAGTTTCTACTGCTAAAGGCCCCCTCCCATTCATTGGAATTTTGATCTGATTGAAGAACATATAGTTGTGAACTCATTGATGACATTTCAATCAGCTTCCAAAATTACATTGGGAGGAGGAAGGGGGGATGTTCACTCGCTCCAAGAAGGAGGATGTCTCATAAGTTTTGGCAACGATTGTGGCTCTGTAGCTATTTGCTTTAGAAGATACTGGCATTTTTTGTTCAACTGATCTTAGAGACTTGTTTACCACAGTAAGTCCCCGCATATAAGAACCTACCAAAATAAGAACCTAGAGGCTGTTTTCCCAAAATTATATACCTTGCAATTAAGAACCTTTTTCAATTTGATGAAGCATAGGTTCTTTTTCCAGGGGTTGCAAAGTTGATCTCTGATTGCTGTTATTAAGGTCATTGTGGTCCTGGTTGGCTTTGGAAGCTTTATTCTACTCCCCAATTACTTATTAGGTCCATAAGAACGCTTCAAAAACCAATTATAGGGCTGAACATCTTCTGAGACTCTCAAGAGAACTACGTGAGGCACCCTTGAAGTAAGAACCTCGATACCTGGAAATAAGAACCAATTCCATTCTGGCTCTCAAAAAAGTAGGTTCCTATACGCGGGGATTTACTGTACGTAAGAAATATTGATCAAGAATGCTCTTAATGAGTAGCTTATTCGATCTCTCTAATTAGCTGATTTATGCTAATTTCGATGTATAGATGGCCATTTTTGGAATCCTTGCCAGCTTGCTTCAACTGAAATTGTTTCATAGGTTTGGAATATAGCATATTTCAGACTTTACAACAACTAAGAACGCGTTTTTTTGTTATTCAAAGTTTGGTTCACATAAGAGCAAAAGCATGCAATAAATGCATTAGACATGCGACAGAACAAAGCGTTGAACTTACTTTTTCTTAATTTGAGATTCTCCCGACGCCTTTGAAGATACTCTAGCGCATTAGGATTCAGTCAAAAATGTTTCGAGCTCCCCGGTTGCATTACCCCTAATTGTAACATGCCCTTAAAACATTGTGAGTTCGTCTTGTGAATCTAGAGAAACTCTTCTATGTTTTTTCTACTTTTGTTCAAATCTAAACATTTTTCATCTACTTTGTGTATTTATCAACAGATTCTTTGCTTGCCTTTTTCTGTGGATTCATTTCAGTATCAGCTGGATGAAGTGCTAAGGTAAGGTAGTATTTGTTCGCTAGGGCTTTTTGGATTCGCCATGCACTATTTCTCACTGCTTATACACCATTACAGAACATAAACGTTTGAATAATTACACTTTTGCATCTCAATGGCTGTTGCAGCCGTTGCATGCATTGCAGTTAAACCCTCGTATAAGAACCTGAAATTTTGCAAGTCAGCCTGAATAGGTTCTTATATATTGCGTATTCAGTAGGAAATGAGGCTACTCAGGTTCTTGAAGTGGTTCTTATTTTATTCAGGGCTTTAGGGAATCTCTTTTGCTCCAGTTCAAACTTCAAGCCTTTTATTCACAGTCAGTTCACAGCACTTGAGTTCATAGGGCGTTATTCACAATAGGAGTTCTTGGAAGAATCAGAAATTTTATACGATCCAATGAAAGCTTTTGATACTGCTCATTGGATTATATGAAAGTTTCTGATGCTTCCACAAACTTCTGTTTTGAATATTAGACCTCTTGAACTCAAGTGCTGTTGACATACTGTATTTCCCATGAAAAATCAAAAGCATGGATTGCATACCCCTGTTTATGGTTCCAAATTATGTACCCCAAGATGACTAACGGTAAAACGAGTAGTAATCAAAGACTTTCCTTGACAAATATGTTAGTATACTTGTCATGTACTTCTGCAAAATTTCATTAAATTTGTTTCTTTTAGCTGCCTTCACGGAAATGGTCTTATTGTAAACCTCTCTACCCATCTGGCATTATGTGATAGTAACGAAGAAAGCACCTGCATCTTGGTTGGTAAGTATGTGGACTTAGATGCAGTCTATGGTCGTGTCCAGGTTTTACTGTTACTGATATAGAGATCAGCTGATCCAAGTTTCACTTCTCATAGCTGTTATTCTAGATGCAGCTATTCGAAACGGTCATTATACATGCAGCACGAGTATATTTATCATTCAGCAAACAGATTCTTTAGACCTCAGAAAAGAATATGTAAGATCGTCCAAGAACTATGCTTTACTGTTGGCAGTTCGCAAATTTGAGACACTTTTTAACTTTCGTCTTTTGTTTCCATTCCAATATGTTTGTTTTTTTCAATTCATTTCAAGAAATATGATTTGCTTTTCCAAATAGGAGATCGAAGGACTTCAAATGTGATCCATATACATTTCATAAGAAAAAACAAATATCGGTGCAACGAATTGGTCTTGTGACGCAATGCCTTATCAATGTTTCGCCTGTTTGTTCCAGAATTGAGTCAAACCGTAATATCTATTCCACAGTATCCTTTGTGTGTTTTAGTCGAGATTAATTTACACTCTAAAGAAAATGATATATTTCCTATGTTCTGCTTGTGATATTTTGTGCTGTTTCAAGATTCTCAAAAGTCCGTTGTTTCAATTTAGAATTTACAAGGCGTTTAAAAGAAAAAATGCAAAGTTTCTCATCACGCCTGAAAAATTTAGAACAACATTGTACACGAAGGTCAACTATACGCCGTAATGAGCCCCCTTATTCATTGCAATGTGTTGCAAGGTGTATTATTTCGAATACCTTTGGCCAAATGTGGTTGTGACTGATTTGAAGCTAAGTAAGTGTAGGCCACTTCACTCATAATTTTTTTAAAACTGAGAGTCGCCCAGTTTGTTTCGAATGAGGATATTTGATCAAATTTAGTTCCCCAAATGCTCGAGAATCATCATTTTTCCAATATAAACACTATGAAAATGTAGATACTGCATTTTGCGAAAGTTGATTATTGTGCTACGCACCTCATGGCCCGCCGCCCCCCTGGGAGTTTGCTGTTTTGATTTTATGTATTTTGTCTTAGATCTCTCTGATCATTACGTTGCAGGACTGATCTGCCGTCTCATACTATCTGACGAAGTGTTTATTCCTCAGTTTTCGGCAGTGATGAAAGAAACTATGAAGGTATACAGAGGACTGAATTGACCCTCATATTTCATCTCGATTTGTAGAGGGGCAAAGAAAATTCTAGAAATAATGCTGATCAATGCAACTTCATCATATTATTTCTGATTCATGACCAATCAAATACAAAAACTTTTTTGGTCGTATCCGAAATACACCAGTTCACGGTTTCAAAGGTTGTCTTTGTGCACAATTTCTGAGAATGACGCTGTTCTTTCGCAACCAAGGCTAACGTTAATTTCTTTTACAAAATGCTTGTGCTTGCACTTTCCTGGGATTTTGAACTGGTATATTGTAAACTGATCATAGACCATGGTTGCGTAAGAAACTATGGGGAACTTGCATTCTTCGTCCCATGTTGCAGCATCTCTTCAATAATACGGATTCATCTCTGCATGATTTTACGGTACGACTAGAGGGGCATCGCCTTAAATTGTTTGCTAACGTTTTTCATCATATTTGACTTTGCTTCAAAATCTTCGTTTCAAAAGGAGTTTGGGCCTGGATTTTACAGGAAAGCGCTTGAATATCATTTGCTGATGCTATTTCTGACATTCTGTCTTGTCGCTTTCACTTTGTGCTGCCTATCTTTATCATGAAGGATGTTTTAAGAACACTTACCTGAAATGGAGTAAGACGAGAGTAGTTCATATCATTGCTGTCTACCCAGCCCCGTACTTTTTTCTGTGTTTCCTTGGGATTTGGTATAGACTACAACCATAGTATGTTTACAAGCAACTCCAACTCTCAGGAGGTTATTCTGGACGAAAAAGCATAAAACTTTGTAATGAGTGTAGAAGCCGGAGGTGGACTAGCCTACCTTTGCCCTATTGACCGGCCTTTTGATTCAAATTTTCTCACTGACCCCCCTGTCAATCACACTGTTGGGAGTCATAATGCTAAAGCCATAAGCCTCTAGATAATTTTGATATAGTAAATCTGTTTCTTTGTTACTGCGTCGCTGATTTCATTCGTGCAAGGTTATTTCAAGGACTAATTTCACCTTGCAATCAGTTTGTTCATCTCATCTATCAATGATTTGAAATGTAACCCTATCTTTTCATACTCCTTGCAAAACTCCTTTTCAGTTTACTAGATTTTGAGAAATATCCGTAAACCTGCTTATTCCTGCCCCCAGCACCCACAGTTTGGTAATCCTGCTTAGATTTGCTGTGGCAAGATAAGTTTAACTATGTAACTGCTAAGGCTTCGTTATGAATTTCGGGTACGCTAAATTAGACCCCATGTCGAAGATTACGCCGTTAACATCTACTTACATTCGAGATGAAAATTTATCAAGACAAATATTGGACAGTTATTACATTCAAAGTCAACTTGAGACAGTCGTTTTGAATTTTCTTATTGCAGTTTTTGCCAGTCCTGGCGTATTTCCTTATTTTCAAATTCGGTTTGTTTGAAAATCTGAACATTCAGGGCGATGCCTTTCAACTAATGGATCTTTTGTTATTTATTGCATACATGCTTAATTCATCTTCTGACAAGGCTCCACTTGAAATTGCCAGTTGTAAAATGTTCATCTAATTTGCCTAAGAAGGCATTGACCGATTCCTTTTCTCATCCATAGTTGCAGCGTTTCTTCAATGAAATACTAACCCACACTGACACTACAATATATCTTCTACTTGATGTTTTGTCACTTCTTTCACACATTCTACGTTCATCACCTGACAATGCTCCACTTGTTTTGTCAATTATCAGGCATGAGGACGGTAAGTGTTTTGAATATCAGTGTAGTTTGCATTTTATTTTGCGTTCAATTTATTACCCCATTCACAATGCAATTAAAACCAGTTTAATTAAACTAGGTTATCGAATGAAGCCTCTTGATTGGACAATTGAACAAACTGAAGACATCGGATTGGCTGAAATTTAACCTGGTTTAGATAAGGCTGGTTTAGCTGTGTCAGTGTGAATGCGGTATAAGTTCAAATGGGTAATTGAACCAATGTTTATTGTGCCCAATTTAAGTTCATTGACCATAAGCTTCCAATATCATTTCTTCATAAGTTGGTACAGTCACCTACATCATGCTTTTCATGAAAAGGAAGCTCCATAAGAGGACAATCACGTGAATTGAATTGGGTATGAAAGCATTTGCTGAATTTGTTGAAAGGATTAGTCTTTGAGTTTGAATTGAAACAGTTAACATGAATTGTGTTTTATAGTGATAGATTTTATCTAAATGTTTATCATGCTGGTGCTACGAAATGTCCATTTGTTTTGTATGGTAAAATACTAGAAACTACTTCATCAAAGGACAAGTAAGGTGTTTGTAAAATTGATGCTACCGGGTGACTAAAAAAAAACGCCCATCCTTTGAAAGATCGTGTGCCCAGAAAATTATAGCAATGATACTGAAAACTGTCTTGTTTTATTCCTGGCACTTCCAATCAGGCTCAGTAATTTATCCGGCTTCAATCGGCCATTCCTTCCCGTTGAAATGGGAGATTTTCTGCGGGAAGCCTCGTTCGAAAGCCCCCAGATCGAGTGAAAACACCAAGCAAAATTTCATTTTGTTCTCCTTCCTAGTATTAATGAACTTGGATGTGTTCATGTGCTTTTGCTTTGTTCTTTTGGGAGAACGGAATCCCCCTGAATGAGTTATTCATACTAGGGGGGATACTTTTCAACCCGCCAAGAGGAAACCACGTGCTAAAGCGTGCTGACAGTCATATGTGTGAGGTAAACACATGATGGAAATTTACTTATAATTTCAGCACATTTTCAAGGTTCCTTGAAACAAATAGTTTTAGAAAATCGCTTACAGAATCTGAACGGAATGGCCGGTTTTGGCCAGGAAAAATTTTTAAAATAACTGAACATGTTCGCTGTTCAATCAGATATTGCAAAACATCACTGCTTACATAGTGACTGAGCAGTAGCCTTTCAAGTGACGGGTGTTTTTCTTCTACTGGCCTGTTAGGAACAAACTGACCAACTTCTGCTGCAAAATAACAACTTCTTGTCACATTTCGACGTTCGTTACACCTGTACATTCGTTATACATCTGATAATTTTTATCCCAATCGTTTTCTATCAGCACACGATAAAGAGGTTAGGTATGAGTAAGAGGATAGAAAACAGAAGGACAGCCTTGTTTTCGGTGAAAGTGACGTCAGAAAGAACAATCCTTTAGCGTCGATGACGTCACAATTCTCTGGTCAGTCATTTGAAAATCTAGTCTCACTGAGGAAAGACGAAAAATGGTCGAAGAGGGATGATGCACCATTCATAATAGTATATCCTCTTATACTACCAAGAATCATAGCTGCCTCGGTATTGTCCTTTAAACTCCAAAGTCAAGTGAACTTTTTAGCAATAATGATCGAAAATAACACTCTGCTGATAGAATAAATGGTGGGGTAAATGTTATTCCAAGATTTCGACTTTTTTACTCGGGAAGCATAATTTGTTCCACGGATGACAAAGGTAGAACAGTGGTTTAAGTTACTTTGGACATTAAAGTGAACATTTAGATCTATGTAAACAGTACAAACTTGCATGGATATTATGACATTCTTGTTTGGATGATCCCAGTAGCCTTTATGCCGTTGCCGTTTTGCAATAATTCTTATCTATTTTGACTACTTCTTTCTTGAGTCTCCTAATCTTTTAGTTTGATTGTTGTAACTATTCCTCCTTAGTTGTTTTGACTTGTCTCAATTGAATTCGTATAACAAATCTTTTTCTCTTACTTCTTTTTCGTTTTTCCATTCCTTGTTCTTGTATTTCCTCTCAAGTTGCCAGTTCAAAACGTTTTCCTCTAATTGGTCTTCGCCTACTGAAGAAAATTTACGTTGAGTTTTTCCCATTCAAATGGAAGCATTAATTTCTGGATATTGTCACTCATTTGCGATGGATTTATCTGCGCAAGATCTCTTATACTTTCATCAGCCTTTCCACGAGTGAGCAAGCTTGTTTTATGCCATTCCCTGCAAGTTTTCCTTAAAGTTTTGTTAGAACTCTTTGAATAGCAACTGCATTTATGTTTTATTTTTTAACAGCTACGTTCACAGATTTCTTCGAATTACTGTGTCACGAGAGTACATCAGTGCGATCCAGATCATGCAGCCTACTTGGAAATCTTTTGAAACATTCAGACGAACTGTATTTGCAACTCTCAGAGTAAGTATTCCAGTCTTTCAGTATTAATTTGTTACTGCAGAAGAACTTGATCATCAGTTAAATAGGTACTAAAATATAGTACACGTTGGATGGAATGCGGCTTCTCGGTCGAACGTGATTTGTTGCCATGATTACATGTAGTGGAAAATAAGTATAAAGAACTACCGTTAAACGGAGTGTAAGCAAATAAATGTGGCTCAAGCAACTTGCAAGCAAATTCTAGCCTATCAGATATCAGAATCTTCTGTTTACGTAGATCAATCTCCCGTGGTGCGGCATGTATTAAAGCCTATGTTGTTTTGCAAGGTCATTTCGTCAACATCCTTCGGTTTCTCCTAATAATAATAACCAAATCAAACCTATTTTTAAGTGAAACAAGACGGAAGAGAACGTATTGTAAGATTACAAACCGATATTATTAATGTATAGGCTGGATTCCGTTTATTTCTCGTTGAACCGTATAAATTTCAAACTGCTACACACTGGGTGTCCTATCGCTCGTGGTTGAACATTTATAACTGTTGTTGTTAATAAGAATAAGGCCTCGTGAACCCAGGTGCCTTTGAATTGACAGTAAATAATGGGCTTGAAGTTTCAATTCGAACTAAAGAAATACCTGAAAGCCGTGATTGAAATAAGAACCAATTTAAGAACCTGAACAGCCTAATTTCCCACTAAATACCCAATATATAGGAACCTAATCAGGCTGACTTGCCAAATTGTAGGCTCTTAAACGCAGTTTTTTACTTTAATACCACATTTGGAGAGAATAAAACAAAACCATTATCAAGACTTCTATAACTTTTGTCTCGTTTGTCTGATTGATCTCAAACATAAACCTTTCGATCGCAGTTGACGAATGCTTTCATTTGATATATATTTTTTCATATTTGCTGGCATCAGCAAAATTTAATGTATATGACGTCATTCACACTTATGACGTCATTGTTTCTGATAAATAAGTGTAAAATATAAGAAAATGTTGTGTTATTTCTTCTATCTTATTTAGTTCATTCTGAGTCCGTATTTACCAATTAAAACGACAAGACTTGGCAAACACTGCGAAGAGATTCAGCACATGAAACGAATACCTAATTAAAAGCTAATGATGCTAAAAATAGAAACAAAAATTATGTTTAAGGCATGTATTCCGAATCTACAACATGTTTCCCTTTATTTAAAAGATACTTGGAGAAGATGGGCTTGGCTGTTGCTTCAATAGATTTGTTCTATTCAAGACGGCATCAAATTGCTAATTTTCCTTTTTTTCTTGGTTGCCTAGCTACGAATCATGTGTCTAATTAATTGTCCATGTTATATTTGAAAAGCTAATTATCTAAAGAAGTCTTATTGTTGTATCTTTTGTAGATTTGGTGAAACAGTGGGGAGGGGGACGAAAACCCCCCCAGTACAAAGTCAAGTTTTCTACATTCCGTTCTTGAATTATGAGACCTTCTCTGAAAGGATCCATTCGCTAAACCTTCCAAACGGTTTTAAAGCATTGCCAAATTCTCTGCCGTAAAGAACAATGGCTTTTACATCCTTACATGCGTGTTATCTCTTTGGAAGGATATAATCTCTGGGAGCATAACAATTTTACACCATGTGATTTCATCCTCCCAAGAGCATGTCACGTACTTAAAAGTGTGAAAGTCATGCCGTAGGTCAGAAATATTTAGAAATTCGGGCGTGATTTAGACCTTTTTCTTCTTCAAGGGGCTAGTTCTCTGGAGAAATCCCTCAAGTAGCAGTTGATTTCAGTCCTGTAAATCTTAGGGATTTGAACATGTCCATCATTCAATACTTTTTTGCCAACTTTATCACCTATATATCCTGGAAGCAGTGCGTGGCATTTCAAAAGGGGATCGTTCTTCTTTTTTACTCACCTAGTATGCCTCTGAGAGTCCTACTAGTCACATTTATATGATGTTATAAACTCAAGAAGAAAATCAAAGTTTCTGACATGGTGCAAATATTTACGAATAATGCAAATATTTGAAATTTTTCAGTCTGAAAATTTCTTTATGCTCTATTTTTTGCAGGCAAGTTGTAGAGAAAATTATGAGGATTGCATCGAGCTTTGATGTGAGCGAGAAAAAGGTAAAATCAATGGATTATCATTTGTATGTTTCTATGGTAAAGTTATACCGATGAATTGATTAAAGAGTCGTTGTGATTTCAGCTATTTTGTTCTATCTGAAAGAAAGAACAAAATAATGAGTACTTTTTGTCATGCCAGAAAATGGAGTACAAGAATTGCGATAATAATCAATTTCATATTCAAAAAGACATTCCAAGCTTGACAAGTCTAAGGTTATTACAGTTAAGACAAATCCGATGGTTATAAGAAAATGATTAGCATAAAGTTGATGTTTGACTAGTCCATGTTTATATTATTGATGTTTCGAATCAATTCTCTCTGCTTCATCATCAGAATTAAAGGTTCAAAGCATGAGGCTCTATTTATACTCAACGATAAGCAACTATAAAAGTTCATGTTTACAGCTTCTACTGTCTGGCATGCACCAGCCATCTAGTAAGTCGACTACAGGCTGCATAAGAATCTGTTTTTACTACTCCTTGGGCTTATCAGACCAACTTTTAAACTTTCCATTCTAAATTTTTTTTTGATTAGTCAGACTACTGCATGGATTGGAAAAAATGTTAAGAAGAAAGATGCTGTTGGACTTATAATTTCACGGTTACCTTTCCAGGATTGAAGGGAATTTCTCAAATTTTGTTTCCTAAATTGAAGGAAATTTCTAATTAATTTCTGTTCAGTTTTGATTATTCAGTGATAAAAACGAAAGATCCTGGATTTTGAATTGATAAAAGTAAATGCCAGTTTGATAGCTCAACAAACTTGCAAAATTTTTTATTGTTGAGCAGCCCCTCAAAATATCTTTCAAATCACCCATAGATAATAGTAACATAATTTGATAACCATCTGTCTAGAGCTGCCTGAGGAATTTTGTGTGCCCAAGTGAATTAATCAGCCGAGACAAAACTAATTTAGACATACGAGATCGCAAGTTGCAAGTTAAAAGCCCAGCTCACCTACATCATCACGCTTAGATAAAAATTGAAATAAGGTTTCTGCACAGGAACTTTTCAAACAGATATTCTTGTTTTGAGATATAAATTTTGCCATAATTGCGAACACTTACACGTTCTGCTTTGGTGTCCGAATCTTTTCTCTCCGCAGTCTGGTACATTTACTCTGGGTAACATGGCATACCACAATGATACGTTATATAACCTATTGCGAAAATGCATTCCATTGCTTGTCAAACTGTTATCTGATCCTGTTTCTAAGATTAGATATAATTCTATTGGTAAGTACGTAATGCCTTATAAGGTCTGATCACAATGCCTATCCTTCGGCCAGACCTTAGAAACTATGCTCAGCCTGCCAGATGTTCCAATAAAAAATACTCCTACTTGAAATTCTTAAAATTCGACTATCTGACTTATCATGAAGTGTTCTGTCAAATATTCTTGTTAATGATTCAAGATTATTTAAGGATTGTATAGTGTGTGTTGTATTGCAAAATGGGTATGTCATTGCGCACGGAAAAACCTTACTCTGAGTGAGCTGTGTTCTTTAGGCTGCATCGTTAATTTCTCCTAAGAGCTATTATAGTGAGATTTTTCATTTTCCTTTAAGTCTTCGGGGTGAGTAAAAAAAAAACGCCCGACGTTTGAAAGGCTACTGCTTTCTGAGTCTATAAGCAATGATATTTAGCAATATCTTTATGATTAGCTAACATGTTCAATTATCTTTAGAACTTTTTCTAACTAAAATCAGTCACTCCGTTCAGATTCTGTAAGCGATATTCTAAAATGAGCCCCTTTGAGAAACCTTAAAAAACATGCTAAAATTACGAGCGAAAACCCCCATTGTGTTAACCTCAAAGCGATGGATTCCTGCACGCTTTAGCACGTGCTTTCCTTTTGACGGGTTGAAATGTCTTCCCCGTAGTGTGAATAACTTATTCAAGGGGATTCCATTCTCCCATGAGGACAAAATGCATGAAGACATCAAAGAGTCATTATTGCTAGGAACGAGAACAAAGGGAAATCTTGCTTGCCACTTTCACTCGTGTTTGCAGGTTCTCGAAAGGGGCTTTCTGCAGAAAATCTCCTACTTCGACCGGAAGGAATGGCCGATTAAAGCCGGGTAAATTACTGAACCTAATTTGACACATCGGGGATAAAAGAAGACAGTTTTCAATATCATTGCTTTGATATTCAGGGAGCAAGAGTTTTTCAAACAGCAGGCGTGTCTATTGACTCATCGGGTACATTAATTGTTTGTGTGTCTCTCTGAAATTTATGACCATGCTAGAAGCTTAATATGCAAAAAGTAGACATCTGGTAATCATCAGTGACTATTGCAGTATACTTCATAATCATGCAGCTCTAAAAAGAGCTAAGTTTACTAATTTACAAAGCGATCACAAGGTTAGCTATGCCTGAAGAAATAATGTGGTCATTCATCTACTTGCCGAAAAAAATGAATTTGAAGATCGGCTTCATAATAATAGGTCGGACAAATAGTTGCTCTGGCAAGAACCCTTCTCATTTTCAATAAAAGATGGACTTGTTTAGGGTGCAGCTTAACTTATTCCTTTGTTATTGGAGACTTTCATGACCTTCAATGACCTTGTAACCGTAGTATTTTCCAGGCTCTGCCTATGGCACTTCAATGGTGATGCAATCCGCCCATCACAAACTCGAGATGTTTCAAGACCGTGACATTTGATTGCCAAAAACATTCTTAAAATCTGGCTATCGAACGCCTTCGTGGACAATTTCCCCACTATAAGATGGACTTGAAAGCCGGCCATGGCGTGAAGTGAGATTGGGGGGAGGGGGGACTCTCCATACCAATTCCTCATCCATTGGCAATGTCTTGCGTGGCAGGTCATAATTTAGGCAGTTCCAATATACCGTTTAAATTTAATTTACACTAATTTATTCCACTTATTCCTACTTGTCGTCGTTTTGTAGTGCCTCTGCCTGTCATCGCTTGGCTTTCCTTATTTTGGTTTATATGAACTAATCATGTTTTAGGTAGTCTCTAATCGTAGGCTAGATCAGAAAAACCCTCTGCAGTTCAAATTTGTTTTGCATTTACATGCTTGTTTTGGAGTTAAGAGTCATTGAAATTTCATAGGAAAACATGCATTCTTTCCCACAAACTCTGAAAAAGCTGGCTGTTAGTATTTTGAAGAAGGCTAGGATGTTTTGCGTTTTCAATGTCATTTTTCTCCGTAGCTGCTTGTGGAAATCTGGCAAGGCATTCTGCAACGTTGTTTCCTGATATGTTGGAAGTCAAGTTGCCAGACAAGTGAGTAAAGAGTAATGATTGATTTACACCCTTTTAAGAATCTGTTTCTCCAGGAGGTCTTGTATGAAACCAAAGGGTGCGGTACTTTGCAAACAAATTTAAAATGAAATATATAACGTATTATTTCCTTATTCTTTCAACCGAATTGATCGAAGGAGCTTTGTATAAGTCGCCACAATCCTGTATAGACCATTTTTGATATCATGGTCTTTTTCAGAACTACAGCGTTTTTAAGTTTTAGCATGAGCGTTATGACACCCAGTATGTAGCAGTTTGAAATTTATATCAGAAACGAGTCACCTTAAGTTATTGTTTAGTTGTGTTTTGAACTTATTTTTACTTGGTATACAATCACCTTTCACTGTTTCGTAGTTTTGAAAGTTTTCGGTGGTGAGCCACCTTAAGTGCAGAGCCACCTTCTCTGCACTTAAGGTGGCTCACTACTGGAAAATTTCAAAATTACGAAACAATGAAAGGTGGTTGTATACCAAGTAGAAATGAGTTAAAAACAGAAAAATTCGATAAACTAAGGTGGCTCGCTTCTGATTTAAATTCCAAACTGCTACACATCGGGTGTCCCAACGCTCATGGCTTTAGGAAAGGATGTGCAAGAAGAAATATGAGGCAATGAATGATGTTAAAAGCTCCATCAATTCAAAATTAATTGAAGAAAATCAATATGGCCATCAGGAGAAATACTCAGTATTGGAAGTCTACAAGATGGCAGTCAGCAAAAGTCCATACACTAGCTTTCACGGTTTACGATTTGATCACATCACAACTTCAAAACTATCGGGAATCTGATAAATGCTGTAATGCTGAAAATTATTCAGATAACGAAATTCTCTCTCTTGGATTATTGCAAATAACATAAAAATCATTGTGATCAATTCTGTTGAAAGAATGGGACAACAACATTTTACAAAATTCATCTTGAATTTTGCAAAGATTCGAGCCTTGTGCGTTGTTTGAGCGAACCGATTAGATTTTGATGTAATGGGTAGATTGGAGCAAATACAGGGACTACCATATTAATATTAATGCTTCGTATTCTTCATATGGTAGCGTTTTCTTTCCTTCGACAAAAATTTGACCAAACTTATGGAACATTTTCAAGTTTTTGCGCAGAGGTGCAAAAAATATTTTCCTTTCTGGGAATCGGGCTGGCCATGATGTGCTAAAAAAAGTCTAGTGGATATCCCAACTAAACTGGAGAATCAAAATATCTTACATAAACTCTCCTCGCTTACTTCAGTGAAAAATTCTTAAAAATTCTGAAGATCCCTGGACATATTGATGTCTGCAAGGTCTTCCATTTTACCTGGGACTAGGATCAGCAGATTAGAAGAGTCAAAAAATATTTCTTCTTTTAGCAGAAACTGTAAACATTCATCTGCTCTTTGTTTGAGAAGACTTTCATCGTAAAATTTTCAAGCAAAACTGAAAATTTTCCTTGAAGCTAGTTCCCAGATTCCGATACTTTGTCATGGTTATCTTCCAGGCTTCTTGACATGGCAACTAAGGACGCAGAGACTGATGTGAAAGATATTGCTGTTTGGGCATTGCGAATATTGGTACAGAACCACAAATGCAGAAAGGTAAGGAATATACTTTGCAAATCAACGCTATTTACTGTCTTGATAAACTTCTCATTTCAAAGAATGGAGTCTTCCTATGTCTGGTGATCGAAAGATGTTGAATTTTATGAAGGATTATCCAAACTGATACCATGGGAGATGAAGGGAGACATAATGAAACATCAGTGCACCTGCTTTAAATCAAACCATTTGTCTTCATGGTGATTCGTTTTGAACCCTTTTAGTATGGCTGCTAGACAGACAAAACAAATTCTATCAAGAAACCTTTCATGATGCTATGTAAAGGGAAAAGTCTAGAGCTGGTACGATTGATGATGAAATACAATGTAATGCTGTTATGGATGATACATCTTGCTTCTTTCCCCTATTGTTTGTCTTTTCCTTCATCTCTTAACCGTTGCTAGCGTCTTTGTTGTTTGCACATGCAAGAAAATGGTGACGCAGCAACCAGATTTGGCCTAAGTTTGGTAAAATGCTTAGCATGGCCCCCTGTAAATCAGTTTTTCAAACTGAGGGCTACCATGGGTAAATTATATAAAATCAAATCAATCAAATCAATCTAAATTATCGGAATATTTTACTAACTGACAGCCATTAGGAACCTCAAAATATGAGACAAGGTAAGAATTCGCATCAGCAGTTTGTAAGTTTTTTGTAGCATTAGTCATACCAACATCTGACTTGTCCTTTGAAAAAATCCAGGTCTCTAATCAAAAAGCTTAGACTTCCACCAGGAGCGTTTTAAAGTTTATTAATTTTTTGCAACTGCTGTAATATGCTTTTTGCTGATCTTACACACCTCTGGATGAAAATTTTATTCGCCTGACTCGTATTTAGTGAAACTTTATAAACAAGCAGAGGTGCCAAAAATATTTTCTTTTCTGGGAACCTTGCAAGTGGAGAAAATTTTCTGTGAGGTCGCATCATGTTATGCAAAATGTCTTTGCTTGTCATGATGTGCTGAAAAGATCCAATGGATATTCTAATCAAAGCAAATTATCCAAAAGAGAAGCAAAATTATCTTTCGCAGCTTTCTTTCTATATTCCACAAAAAAGTTACAATGCATGTTACAAGATACACTACACTACTTACAGAATTACTCTACAATACTACTTCAACGATGCCCCGAGAAGCAAAAGACAATGTCTACCCCGAGGCCATTGAACACATCAATTTTTAAAAGGGAAAATGAAAACTAAAATACAAGACAAGAGAATTACGTGAGCAAAGAGAACAATTAGAACTACATACAATATACTTATAAATTTTGTCTACTTATTTTTTTGTTTGTTTGCCATATGTTTTAAAACACTTGTACTTACATTGTTTTAACTGTCGAAGCATTCGCCTCACTTCTTAGGCCTCATCAGCAACTCATAAAGTTTTTGATAAATAGATTCTGCTCACTTACAGTACCTCCGTGAAGAATTCTGGAAAATTCTTGAGAATCCTTTTGCGATTTGGTCCACTTTACCAAGGATTATGATCAGCAGGATAGAAGAGTCAAAACAATTTTCTCTTTTTCACAGAAAGTGAAAAACAGTCATTTCCTTGTGTGAGAAGACTTTTATTGAAAAATTTTCTGGTGGAGCTGGGAATTTTCTGGGAACCTGGTTCCCAGATTCCGATACTTTTTGCAGCTCTGAAATAATGTTTCTTGGTATTGACGAAAACTTTTGTTTACTTTTTAGATTCTCATCTCTCTGGACATAGAAAGCAAATTAGAGGCGTTGCAGCAGAGTGGTATTGGCATTAGTTCGTCATATCAATCCAGAAAATCATCTGCACGAAGCAACACTAGTGATTATGCCATGCACAATTGTATGAAAATATTAGATCGCCTAAAATCTTGATAAAAGATTTTTTAGCATTTATATTTGATTTATACTGTTACAGCTTGTTTCTCCTTGTGAACAAACTTTTAAAAATGCCATACCGGAGCTTAAAAAAGCAGTAAGAACCCGCAAATAGAGATCATTTAGTTAAAAACAGCCTGTTTACTTTTTTACGAACTCATCAATAAGTTTCCTTCGAAACTTACACAATTTTCGTATACGAGGGTACCATTTCTCATAAAGATCAGTCCGAGGTGTCTTAAACAGTGGTTTTTATTTTGTGGGTTTTTGCTGTATGCACTCTTGGCAGATCGTTATAGCTCTATCAGAAAGCCTGAAGAGCTCAGTCTAAAATATATTGCATTTTTCTGTTTTCTTTTTTACAGCTATTAGCCTTGTTTTATTTTCTTTGTCCTTTTTCTTAAACTGTTCTTAGAGCCGGAATCATTGTGGAATGTTCTCAACGCACGATTATGGGCATGGTTTCTATCATGGTTGGCATATTTGCCACGAAAAATCCCTACTGCTGAGCAATACATTCATACATCCCTACTGCTGAGCTCAATTGCTTTCCCTTGAGAGATAATTATTTACCTTCCTTTGAAGCACTATGTTTTCTGTTTGTTACACCAAAGAATGATTTTTCCATGCTTACTGGATCGAACGATCTTTGCCAAAACTCTTGAAAAAAATCGCCTAATATTCCACTTCTCTCCCCCTCCCCCTTGCAATGTAGGTTTCTTGTGCGATTACGCAGTGCGTTAGGACACAACCAAGCAGCCGAATTGCTTTCCTTCAAGTCTGGTGATCGTATTTTCGGACCAACATTGTTCATGGGCAGGGGATGCGGAAAAAGCAAGAGGTGAAGTTTCCTGCGATATATTTTGTATGGTTAATCAGACGAAAAAGCAGCAAAAAGAAGTTTTTTTCAAGTTGTTTTGGCAAGCTGGGTATCATTTTTCGATTCCATGGAGTTTAAGACTGCGTACATGCGATGCCTGCACATTTTGAAAACGATGGACAATATGACGGATAGGCCTCCCGCTCACACGACAATGGCACATTTTTTTGAAGGCAGATTTTGAAAACTGTAGATTTTGAAAACAGTAGATTTTGAAAACGGTAGATTTTGAAAACGGTAGATTTTGAGATCGTAGCTCTACCCGTTACATTTTGAAAACGGCATCGCGTGCACGCTCGAAAATTATGAAAACGAGCCATTTTTCACGCTTTTAAATTGAGGCTAAACGGTTCTTAACGTGTAGGTAAATTTCTTTGGCATCAAATGGAGAGATTGCGCCGAGTGAGTTCCGTTGAGTTTCCCATCGTTTTGAAATTGTGCCGATATCGCTCGGACGCTAGCTCAAATTCACTACCATCACATTTTTTTCGCCGTTTTCAAAATGTTCTTTTATTGTGCCGGTATGTGCCAGTTTCTCGCAATGCCAACTTAATAATCGTGCAGCAGATTCTACTACTTATCCATTTCCAAAGCCCCAAATAACCACAAAAAGTTTGAGCTGATATAGGAATCAAATGTCTTAGCCAATTTTGGCTCGTGGCCCATTGCTGTAAACCATCAAAGCCTCATTTTCATAGACCAATCAAACGGCTAATCAGCGAAGAAACCATTTTAATTTCATTGAATCTTTTTTATCAATGACACGACAAAAATAAAGAAATAATGCCAGGAGTATTTACATTGTATCTATGCAGAATATATATAACTTCGCGCGTACTGCCAAGAGCTCACGTTTCAAGGGGTTTGCGATGTCTCGTTGGCGCAAGTTTCTAACCTGCTTTTTGAAAACTGCAACAGCTTCCACATTTCTATTATTGTTTGGGATATGATTCCACACTTTCGCACCTTTATACAAAAAGTTCTTTATTCTAGTTACACGTCTTGTTTGTAAGAAACTGCTTTATAAGAAACTAGTACTAAGATGGCCAAAATTTAAGAAACTCTAGTACTATGTCTGAGAAGTACTAAGAAAATTTTCAAAGTTAACAGCATGGATATTATATATCGCAAATATATTGTTGAACCTTTGTTCTTGAGCAATATTATCTAAATATTTGTGTTTTCGACATAACAGAACACTGTTTATTCCTTTATGATGTTCCACATTAATAATTCTGCATTCAAAAAATAAGAAACCAATTAAGAAACTTTTAGCACTAAAATGGACATAATTTCATGTGAAATTAATAAACTTTTAGTACTATGGCCTGATCCAAGTTTCTTATAAAAAAAGTGTATCTCTAGCTTACATCTTGGTACCTGCAGGTCATTCACTCTCCTTGTTTCATATTTTGAAACCTGATATCGTTTTGTTGACTAAAACATAAGAATTTCTGGACCTTACTCATTTAGAATTTTATGCACCATCATCGCTTGGTCAAGCTTGATTAGTCCACTTACACTTAATGTTGCAGGTGGTGTTCTGTCTTTAATAGGCACAGATTGGATCAGAATCATTGCCCTAGCCTGTGACTTTTGCAAGTTATGGAGTTTAGTTGCAGAAAGGTGACCCCATAGTTGATTGGCATATCTGAGGTGACTTTCCACCAATGCCCGGTATAGTTGAAAAATTTTTTATTGGGAAGCATTAGTCTAAGTTTTATAATGGAATTAAGACCCCCCCCCCTTCAATTTCCTTTTACTGTCTTATACTGTTGGTTCCATGACAGAGTTTCATCGATTGTTAGCTGTAAATGCTTCGTCTTTCTAACTCCCTTGATTTCATCTTCTCCAACCTTAAGACAGAGGCAACGTGTGAATATTTTTCAAAATTTTACCTACTTTCATAAAACGCAACCAGGACAAAAACCTGCCAGAAATTTCCCGATTTTTTGAAGATATATACTCGCCAGATGTTTGTGTATCCAGGTTTGAATGTCGGTTTAAATATTTCACGGTTTGGTGGAGATTTAGCGTTTCGATGTGCAAGATTGTTCGCCCTTTGCCAAGCCTTGTTTATGCCAACTCAAGTCAAATGATAAAATTTCTTGATAAAACATTCGATCACTTGTCCTTCCTTTAAACCTTCTATCAAGGTTTCGTGCCGCATCAGTTTTTGAAAGGCCATAACTCCGAGAAATCACGAATTATTAGCTAATTCGACTAACTCAATCGAAAATAACTTTATTTACTTATCAACCCTACTTTATAACTAACGCTAAGATACAGACAACAATACAGGGTGTCTCGAAAAAATTGTTCGACGTTTAACAAAATATTGAAAAATAAGGACAATATGAACAGGCTCATAGAAAGATAACCCTGTTCCTAAGATTATGAAATAATTTTAAAGACTAAAATCGTGCAAATCGATTGAAAATTTACTGAGCTACGAGCTCTTGAAGATCAAATATATGCGTGCAAAAAGTTCAAAGACAGAGGTAAGGGAAGCTTATCCAATGTCATACCTCTCGTTAATATAAGAGCAAACCAAATAGGACTTTTAAAGTAAATTATTTCTTGTGATCATTCTCTGAATTTTCTTAACATTGCATAAGTCCAAAAACAGTGGTTCAAAACATAATCGGCGAGAAACTTGCATCTCCTTCCTCAAAGCATCCATATGCTTGACAGTTGTTATCAAAAACCTGTTTGAATCCCACTTGGTTCGCCCTGAGACCATTGAGAAATAAAAGAAACGACGGCAGCTTTTACCAAAAATGCCATTTCCAGGCCTTTGTTTTCAGCTTTCACACAAACTTGAACCTCAAATGCTTGTAACTCCATGAGTTTTTTTAGCGGATTTGCAAGATTCTCGTGTCAAAAATTAATCTAAAATCTCAGGAAAAGGGTGACTTGACCATTGGTGCATTCGGTGTATCGTTATTTTTTAGTATTTAATCAAACGTCGAACAATTTTTTTGAGACACCCTGTAAATATCTTATAGTATAGTATCGTCAGTCTAGTGATTCTCAGCCTAAATGTCGAGCTTTCAAACAAAATACTCTTCAAGTATCATTCAACATCAGCATTCTGACGGAGGGGAGGGGAGCGTGGGGGTGGGGCTGTATCTCTTGTTATCAGAATAACTATCGACGTGTAATAACTTAGACCTCATTCTTCCCTTATTCTATACCGTACTGTGTTTACTTGTCTCAGGGGAAGATATGGCTCAAATCCTTACTGGTTCTCAGAACACGCGGAAATCATCCAACCTCACGAAAATCAGCCAATGGCATCCCCGCTTCAAACCCCCTGAGACAAAATCAGTCGTTTGTGATGAAATTTCTAGTATCCTCACAAAAACTGAAATGGATGCTCAAATATTGCAGTTATTTAAGATATTTTTTGATAAATCGGTTGCAAAGATATCCGTCCAGAGTTGTTTACATGTTTAGGCAAATATCTTATTTGGAGCCGGAGCTACGAGCGTTTACCGGCCAAGAAAAAGTGACCTTTCTTCGAAAATTCAAATAAATTGCTAGAAAGAAGATATATCGACGAAAATTTCACAGATTATGTATATTAGCCTGGGCAATAACCCAGATGTATTTGTTTTCCTAATATTTCCATATATTTGACAAATTTCAGCGATTTCCAACAAGCAATGCAAATGGGCCTACGCTCATCGTGGGTAGAAACCCATTCTTGGGCCGGGAATCGACCAAATATATAAGCCTGAGCAAGATAATTCTCTCACCGTTAACTCCAGCACCCATTTGAGCTCATTTATCCATTAAATTTGGGTTAACTTCGACAAAAAGCGAACAGATTTGTGCAAATTTGAAGAAGCTTCCACGCTCCATGTTATGTCGACAAATGCAACAACTCTCCACTGTTGACGAACACACGAGGCAGTCTGGTATTGCGACTCAAGCGTGGTATTATGTCATTGCCCTCCTGAATATTCAAAATGTATTTGTACCATGTTTGAAGCATGAAATACCATTGTTTTTAAAAAAGTGCGTTGTACTGTAAAAAGATTTTTGACATTTTAAAGCATTCTCAGGGGAGTCATGACAAAATACTACTCTTCAACCATGACACAAGACTGTCTCGTATGTTTGTCAACAATGGAGAGTTGTTGCATTTGTCGACATAACATAGAACGTGGAAGCTTCTTCAAATTTGCACAAAACTGTTCGCTTTTTGTCGAAGTTAACCCAAATTTAATGGATAAATGAACTCAAATGGGTGCTAGAGTTAACGGTGAGTGAATTATCTTGCTCAGGCCTATATATTTATACACATTAACAAACACAAATACATTAAATAAGCATGCCCCTGTGAGGAAAATAAAAATTAGATCAAAACCAAAACCCTGGTTTACACAAGAACTACAGACTCTAATCAACAACAGAGACAATACTAGGAAGAAAGCAATAGCTACTAAATCTGAAATAGTTTGGAAGCAATACCAAGTGGAGAAAAAGAGTGTTATCAAGGCTGTGAGAGATGCAAAAGACTCTTTCTTTCAAAAGACACTTACTGAATGTAAAAACAACCCTAAACAAATGTGGAACTGCATCAAGCGACTAGCTCCAACAAAAAAGCAAAGTAACCCTCTTCCACCTGAGTGGTTGAATAAAGATCAAGCAAATAAATTAAATACATTTTTCTCTGAAATTGGTGTAATGACCCAAAATAAATTACGGCCAAATAAAAGGTGCTTTCCCTTTCCTTTGGACATAAGATCGAAGTTCTCTTTTAAAACTGTAAAAAGTCCTGAGGTAAAAAATTTGCTGCTGAACATTCCATCTAATAAAGCAACTGGTGCCGATAACATTGACATCAAATCTTTGAAAATTGTGGCAGACATAGTGTCCCCATCCATTGCATCCATACTAAACCTGAGCATCGCATCGGCACAGTTCCCTGCAATATGGAAATCGTCATTGATAACACCAGTCTTTAAAGCTGGAGCCAAAACTGCAATAGCAAATTATCGTCCAGTGTCTGTGTTACCACTTCTCTCCAAACTGATGGAAAAGGTTGTAAACTCACAAGTGACCCACTATCTGAAGGATAATGATATTCTCACAAAATTTTACTCTGGGTTTCGCAAGAATCATTCAACTCAAACTGCCCTCATAAGCATAACTGACAACATTTTATGTAATATGGATAAAGGTCTTATTACACCCACAATACTGATGGATCTTAGCAAAGCATTTGATACCATTGACCACCCATTAATGCTTCAAAAACTACTTAGGTATGGTTTTGACACTCACTCAATGTTTTGGTTCAACAGTTACCTCCAAAACAGACTTCAATACGTTAAAGTTGGTAACATTTTGTCTAATGCAGCAAAGGTCGCCTGTGGTGTACCACAAGGATCTGTCCTGGGACCTACATTATTCAATCTGTACATAAACGAGATTCCAGCCATGCTTAAGAAACTATCATCTAATGATTCAAATATAAATGGGTATGCTGATGACCTACAGCTATACTCTTCTTGCAAAGCTGAAAAGGTTGAAGAAGCGCTCTCAATGTTGAAGGATGATATTTACTTGATACTTGAGTGGTTCTCTGCAAATAAATTGAAGGCAAACCCGGACAAGCTTCAGTTCATCATATTTGGCACAAATAAGCAACTCGTCAAAATTCCACCATCATGTACAAAAATTGATATTCAGGATAATCTGGTTGAAGCAGAAAAGGAGGTTAAAATACTTGGTATGCAGATTGATCAAACACTTTCATGGAGCAGCCACATCTCTCAGCTAAAGAAATCCTGTGCAGGGAAGCTAATTCAAATGAAACAGATCAGAAACTGTATGAAAAGAGAAATGTTTTCAAATGTTGTGCAAGCATGTGTACTCTCAAGCGTACAATACGGTGATATTGTCTATGGCAATGCGTCAAAAACAGCACTACACAGAGCTCAGTTAATTCAGAACTTTGCGGCAAAGGTAGTTACTGGGATGCGTAAGTTTGATCATGTGACACCAGCTTTAAACATACTTCAGTGGAAGCGGCTTGAGGAACAACGAAAGACTCACAGGCTCTGTTTACTGTACTAATGTCTAAACAACCAAGCCCCCCAATATCTCTCTGAAATGTTCCATACAAACTCGTAAATCCATGAGTATAATACCAGACAGCAACACCACTTGCATGTACCTATGTCAACAACGGCGAGCCATCATAGACAGGGGCGGATCCAGACCGATGCAACCGATGCAAATGCATCGGTCAGTTTCACATGATCGATTATCTGGAAGTCTGTGCAGCAGAATTTTTATTAGACTCAAAGCATTTGAGGTCTTTCGAAATGCCCCCTTCTTTCTGGTGCAACTGCTCCTAGAAGTAACCTCGTAGCTTCAGACTCAGACACGAAAGCCATGGCCGACCATTAGAACATTAGACCCATTATTATCAAAAGAATAAGTGTCCTCAAAACAACTACGGTAAATCCCATTATTATTCTAATCCTCTATTCAATTGATGTGTGACGCGCGTCTCGACAAGGCAACGAAAGCCAACAGGAGAACCTTGCGTAATCATTTTGATGAGTGCATCGGTGTCAATCATAGCAGCTTTGACAGCTCCTTTCTTCTCAACAAACGATCGCAAAAATGCATCGGTCCCCAGACCCCTGAGTGGAGAAAAATCAGCGTTTTGCACCGGTTGACCGATGCAGTCCAAAGGTTACTATTGAGCAATAGATTGCCCTCTACTATTGTTGTTGTTCACCGTTCGGTTGTCTCGCCTCCTCTCGCGTGAAAGGAAAGTACAGCGTACAGTGCACTTAAGCGCTTCTTCAAAGTGTTAGAGGACCTAATTGTGGTTGACTGAATAAAGTAGTCCTTGGAGGGGAACTTTCCTGGCAACACCAAATCAGCAAACAACGAAATTGGGCCTGTCTGGGCCAAGATGTAAACAGCACTTCGAAAAGCACTGGCTTGAATAGATCTGACTTGAGGTAAATGTGCATATCCTTGTACCTGAAATAATGTTCGAAGTAAGGTCTTCCAGCTAAAACAAAATTGAAAAGGGGCGTTGCCCATGTTTTCCGAGAGTTTGAAGGGCGTGGTCACTCAAAAATTTTCTGGGGGCTTCGCCCCCAGACCCCCTTATTCGCATCGGTCACTCAAATATCTGGATCCGCCCCTGATCATAGAACATTCTTGTATCAATCCACTGCTGACTTCAACAAATTACCATCAAGAGTCAAGCAATCAAAAACATTATATCAATTTAAACAAAACTTAAAATCACTGTAGGTTTAAAGATTATTAAAAATATGTAATTCTTTTATCTCTGTACCTGTAAATATTTTCTTGCTTAATTTTATTTTGTATAATCAAAGGACTATACTTACATTTAGTTATATTTACATAGGTTTTTTGTTTTATTAACTACTTATTTATTTTACTGCCAGTGAAAAACCTATATTATTAGGATCTGTGCAATGAATACATACATATTTGGTCGATTCCAGGCCCAAGAATGTGTTTCTACCCACGATGAGCGTAGGCCCATTTGCATTGGTTGTTGGAAATCGCTGAAATTTGTCAAATATATGGAAATCTTATGAAAACAAATACATCTGGGTTATTGCCCAGGCTAATATACATAATCTGTGAAATTTTCGTCGATATATCTTCTTTCTAGCAATTTATTTGAATTTTCGAAGAAAGGTCACTTTTTCTTGGCCGGTAAACGCTCGTAGCTCCGGCTCCAAATAAGATATTTGCCTAAACATGTAAACAACTCTGGACGGATATCTCTGCAACCGATTTATCAAAAAATGTCTTAATAACTGCAATATTTGATCATCCATTTCAGTTTTTGTGAGGGTACTAGAAATTTCATCACAAACGACTGATTTTATCTCAGGGGGTTTGAAGCGGGGAGGCCATAGGCTGATTTTCGTGAGGTTGGATGATTTACGCGTGTTCTGAGAACCAGTAAGGATTTGAACCTTATCTTGGAACCTACCCGCTTTAAGATCTCATGGGATAAGTAAATTCATTTACTTAAACCGGCATGCAAATGATTTGACTTGATTGATTTGATGATTTGATGTGACCCAATGATTTGATTGGATTGATTTGATTTGACTTGATGGTTTGATTTGATTGTTTTTGAAAAGCCATAATTCCGGGAAATCATGAACTATTCAAACCTCGCCCGCTCAAATCTGGATACCCAAAAATTTGAGAAGCAGATTTCTTCCAAAAGGATTGGGAATTTCAGGCTGTTTGAAAGGAGCATGCGCAGCAACATTTTCACCTAAAGCACACCCATAATGCAATGCTGCACGAACCATTACCTTCTCTCTTTCTCAAGCGAAGTCGTACGCATGGTGGCTGGTGAATTTGCTCTTGGCAGAGCCCAATGCATAGACGAAGCTCCAGAACTTCAGACGAAGAAATGCCTCGGCTGTATGTCGGAAGGCTTCCTAGCAGAATCGGTGACCGAGACATAGAAAGACTGTTCAAGGGATATGGTCGCTTGCGTGAGATTAATCTGAAGAACGGCTACGGATTTGTGGTGAGTGTTTCAGGCCCTTCTCCGCGTCGCGCCATTTTATTTCGAAACATTACAACTAACTGGTTCATTAAGTCTTAAAACATTTCATTGTGAAAATCTTTCAAATGCGGTCCAAATTGAGTAGAGAAACAACAGCTGATAGCAAAGTTATCCCTTTTGAGGAAGGATCTTTCACACGCCACTTTTGAGGAAGGCAATGCTAATCTATAATGAGCTCATTGCCAAAGTGATCAAATGAAATAATGGAATATCATGTGAAAGCGAAGATGCTATACTTAACATGGACCCATTATCTTTGCCAAAAACAGTGAATCGAGGAGGGTCCTGAGAGTCCACAAAATGTCTGTGTCATGTCCGTGAATGTCCAAGTACTTTTTTCCGTGGAAAAATTTATCCAGAAAAATCCATGGAAAACCATCAATCCACATTCCACAGACAAGCTGTGGTGTCAGTGGCTGTCCGTGGACTTACAACGCAAGTCAAAGATTGCAGTTATTGACCATGGAATTTGCTTCTTATTCACTGAATGTGTAGGTGCATGTGATATTTGTTCTTGTTGTTAGTTTTTCGCTTTTCGTTTGCATATTTCTGCTAAACAGTGACAATTTCCCAAGGCTTTTGATGAAGGTTTCCATTCCAAAGAATCGGTTTGCTCACCCTGCGCAACTTTCATTTCAAAATGGCTTGTGATCTTCAAGTTTTCAATAGTTGTACGGACTGGTTCCAAAGTTATATATATATATATATATATATATATATATATATATATATATATATATATATATATATATATATATATATATATATATATATATATATATATATATATATATATATATATATATATATATATATATAAAGCATTAAAGCATTTTCTGCAATTTTTCTCCTCGATTATATCTAAGATTCTACAAACACTCAAATGGAAACTGCTTCTCACAATGTTTTTCTACTCACAAATCTGTGAAAAGTGAGAATGCATGGAGCACGTTGTTATCTCATATATATGTCATGGTTAAGTCTGGTTTCCATATAATCGCAAGGAGTCGCAGAGAGTCTCAATGAGTTGCAGAGAGTCGCAAGGAGTCGCAAGGAGTTGCAATTATTGTGACTTGAAAAAGTGGTTTCCATATGATCGCAAAGGATCGCAAAGAATCGCAACTAACTTCTTTTTCATCAAATTTCAAATCAAAATTGTGATCATGGAAATGAGATTATCCCCCAAAACAATAGAGTTGTTATCGCAAGGAGTTGCAAAAGTTGTGAACAGTGGTTTCCATTAATCACAATGGATTGCAATGAGTTGCAGTGAGTTGCAGAGATAGGAAATTTTCTATCTCTGCGACTGCCTGCGACAGCGATCGCAAGGAGTCGCAAGGAGTCACATACAAAGTTTTAACCGGTTTCCGCATGATCGCAGAGAGTCGCAAGCAAACTTGATCACTTTTATTGCAACTCGCTGCGATTCCTTGCAACTCCTTGCGATCATATGGAAACCAGGCTTTACAAAGTGGGGTTGCCACGTTTTGAGTTACAATGGTTTGCACTTTGAATGTTTGCCAAAATTAACTTGAAAGATATGATATAGAGTACGGAGCAGAGCATCTGGAGATAGGCAATATTTGCAACCAATTTCCGTCACCAAACTTACTTCAAAATTTCCATGGCAGGGCTTTCAGTGAGGGGCGTGCGAGAGCACGAGTGCGCTGGCATGCGCCCAAACGTTCATTTGGGAGCGATTGGTCACATGTTTGGTAATAGAATACTTCCCTTGGTAGCTCACAGCAGAAAACTTTGTAGACAAATGGTTTTTGTTTAAAACATACCTTGTAACTCCCTGATGCTGATTTTATTCATTGGATGCAGCTGAGTTACTTTGTTTGCTCATTCCACTCAAGTTAAATCAGCCTCATGTTTAGGCCATCTTCTTGCAAGATTCATGTATCTGAAATATCAGACTTCTCAAGCAGCTTGTGTGCATTGATTTGTGTATATCCATGTCTCACTCTCTTGGTCTTGGGAAGTATGACAAATACCTTTAGAACTGTTTGATATATCTTTCGCGTGCCCCACACAGGTCATGTGAGTTTTTGGTCGCATGCCTTAATTTCTGAACCTGAAAGCCCTGCATGGATGGTCATGGAACTGTCCACCGATAAGACAATGACATTTCCGTAGACTTGGGACCCTCCTGTCAATTGACCTAAAGTCAGCCAGGCTGGGGAACTTGGCTTGGGCCTTTAAAGTTGCATAGTTGATTGTCAGAAAGTCTATGATGAAACAGAAGGCCAGAGTGGAAAGTTTGTATCCTGCGTAGGCAAGTTGAGATGGTCTGCACGGAAGTCTGCACGGAAAATTTTGTGGTTGAGAAGAATAGATTAAAACGATAGATCCTCTGTTTATTGCCAACTGCTTGGCTCCAGGTTGAAAACTGCATACATGCCTGCGCACTCAAGATATTGTGTGCACAGCACTAACTTTCCAGTCTGGAAGGGAGGGACCCCAGTCCACAGAAATGTTCATGTCTTGTCCGTGGATGTCCATGTACTTATCCGTGGCAAAATTTTAATCAGAACAAGTCATTGTCAGTCCACGGACATGCTGGCATGTCATGTCCGTGGCTGTCTGTGGACTTTTGATACAAATTATAGATTGGGGTTATTGAGCATGGAATTTGCATCTTATTCACTGACTTTATAGGTTGCATGTCATATTTCTGCGTGTCAGTAGTTTTTAGCTTTTCGTTGGGCATATTTCCACCAAAAAGTGACGGTTTCTGGTGGCCTTTGAGGAAGGTTTCCAAATCGGCTTGCACCGCCTGGTTAGTTTGCGCATCAAAGTGGCTTGTGATCTTCAAGTTTTAAACAGTTTTGAGGATTTATTCCATAGTTAGAGCTTTGGTACAAAACCCTTTTATTGATACCATCTAGATGATACAACCACTCAAATGGAACTGGTTTTCTTCCATTGTTTTTCTACTCATAAGTCTGTGAATGAAATAGAATGCAACATGCATGTTGTTGTTCTAATACATGTGCTATGGTTATAAAGTGTAAGTGTCATGTCATTTATGAAGTATTATGCTCGCAAAGAACATTTTTGTTCATGGAAATAGGATACAAAATTTCATCACAGATCATGTCCGTATGTACTGGGTGGCCCAAATAATCTTCAGAAGCTAGATCGCAAATATTTTCTTTGTTATGAAGACAAACAAAGTATCAGCATGTAGCTGAAGGGTGCTGCTATCTTTTGAGATGTTTTTTGGTCAGTTTAAGATATATGCACTGTCTGAAGAAACAGTCTCCAAAATGCGGAAATTCTTTGATTCTGATGATTCTTTCACTCTCTAGTCCATTTTTTGGAAAGTGTGAAAAATGTTTAATTCTAAATTTGCTTTGGAGCATGAAATTTGAATGAGGAACAGAGGTCCATCATTTTGCAAACAAAAGATTACCCCAGACAACTTCTAATACATCACTATGTCGAGTTTTCACAAATATGATGATAATTATTCATGAAAAAGCACTGTTAAAGCTAACTACATACTCTTTCATACGCCTCAGAGAAGCAAATCTTATCGAGCCTGGGGCGCCTACTACAAAACAGAACAGTGTGATTACAATGTATACCTAAATATTTTATATATTCTAAAATGGTGACTGGAATATGATGTTGATTATTTCACTCAAAATGAGGAATCCTGGATTCGAAATTTTCATTGAATCTGGTTTTTCGGATGCTAGTCATTTCAGCCTTTGTTTGGCCTTTGTTCGGCCAAACATGGCCTTTGTTTAAGATTAAGGCAATCAGTGGCTCAGGTGTTGATGTTCATGTGATTCTCAAATGCCATTTGTTTTGTTCAGTATAAGTGCAGCTCAACCAAGTCATTTGTCTGTTCTTTGCATAAACCAAATTGATGAGCTAGCGACAAAATGCGTATTTGAGGTGTAATTACGTTTTTGATAACTGACTGCTTACTGTATTTTCTTGCAAGTTTAACAGCTTTTCTCCAGTTACAGGTTTATCAGTCTTCATATTATGAGGCGTGCAATCGCACGCGCATGCCTCTACACTTGCCTAAATTGTCCAAGGCGTGCGAAATGCTGCACAGGCAAAGTGGAAATTTTTCAAATTTCGTAAAAATTTCAGTCAAAAATTATTTTGCAGTAACATGACTTCTGCAGCAGAATTTGGAGTAAGATGCTCCTTTATTTATCCCTTGATGTTCGTACAATTTTGCTGCTGAATAGCGGTTTGAGTTCTTCACAATAGGAAACCATTCGTTGTAAAGGTCAGCTCATTGGCAAAAGAAGCACGATGCAAGCATTCAGAACGAACCTTTAGATATTGTTTCATTTGTCTTAGCAAATGGATGCAACAAGAAACCAATTGAAGATGTGGAGAATGAACTTGTCTTTAGAAAAATTTACGAAGTGTTGTATTTTGCTATAGAAGTTTCTTCATAGCTGTCCATCCATCTTTCTTTCTCCTTCGTTGATTTTCCTTGTTGAAGTACGGTCTGCAAATACCTCAAATGGCAAATTTAGACCGACCATAGGGTCGATGAATTAGCATATTTGTGCAAGAACAAGAACATCAACACAAGTCATCATCGATTTGCAGACCTTACTCAAAAGATTAGGCCTCTGTTTAAGGTTTCTCAATCAATTTTCTCAATCAATTTTCGTAATTTCCATTAGATTACAATACAAAAGGTCATCTTGACAGCACCACCTCATATTTCTCGAAAACAAGAATGGGAAACAATAATCGTAATCACTATGAAAAAATCACCACTTTCGTATTGCACACCATCGCACGCCCAAGCTAACCAAGACGTGCGAAATGCTGCACACGGCCCATTTTCATATTACAAAGACTGGTTTATCTTAAAATATTTTGCTGTTCTTTAACAGGAGTTGATAGTGTTTTCTCACAGGATACGCGTTTATTGTGTGTACATGGTTTATTCAGATGAGTCTCCTACTTGAGGCCATTTTACAGTTTACATCTATCAAAAATGTACAAGCAAAAAGCGGAATGATTAATCTAAAAATACCCCAGGTTAAAAATGGTAGGGACAGCATTAAAAAGGTCAATGCCACTTTGTTTCCATAATGGTTTCCCCTGAGGTATAATCAAAGAAATGTGATCCAAAAAACAGTTTTGTGTGCAAAATGGAGAAATTCCAAAAAATGGTCCTTAGTGGAAGACATATACCGGGTGTCCCAAAAAAATGCAACTGTTTAAAAAAATTCTAATACATGCTATTTTAAACTAAAAATTGAATAATTATTTTTCTTGAAATTTACAATAATTAGATTAAATTTTGAGATATTTTTCAGAATTTTATGTGACTGGGTTGCAGAGTTGTAAATCAACAAACTCAAAATTTGCTGTCATGGCAAAACCAGACCTCCCACAGCTAGTGCAAATCAAAATGCAAAATTACAAGTGTGGCATTATCTGCAACTTTACAGGAATACAGACAAGCACATAATTTGATCAAGAAACTGTGACAAAAGAGATCCCTTAATGATTTGTGAGTTATCTTGTTTTGAGGGAGCTCTCAGTGTTCAATTCCAATTGAAAGCATAACTGTAAGTATGGCCTAGTTATTTTAGAAAATGCAACTTCGCCATGACTGAAATCTATGTACAAGTATTTGTTCAATGTTCAAGTAACTTTTGTGTTTCAGCGCTTGTCAGGAATCTTCAGTAATTGCCAAGACTGTCATTTTTATAATTTGACAATTTAATCAACAATTCCTAATGCAGCAGCTCTGGTTCTGACCTGGAAGCAATTGTGAACTTTTCAGATTTTTAACTTTACAACAAAGTCACCAAATATACTGGAAAATATATCAAAATTTATTCTAATAATTGTAGATTTCAATAAAAATAATTGTTTGCTAACAAATGAAACAGCTTCCATTAAATCCATTAGAATTATTCAAATCTGTTGCGTTTTTTCTGGGACACCCGGTATGTCATCTTCCTCTTTCTGTGTATTTTGGAAGAAATTTTCTGTAGCTAGAAATTGTCAGTGACAAAATTTTAATTCAAAATTTCCATGGATGATCATGGAACTGTCCACAGACAAGACACAGACATTTTTGGAACTTGGGACCATCCTGATGACAAGGAAAACATCAGTTGGCTACACGCATGATATACGTTTACTGTACTAACAAATTTTCTCTTCCATTCATCGCAGTTACTCTAGCCTGCATGCAGACTTTTGATAAGAAATTGAAAAGAGGAAGAAAAGTACTTTCCCCCTCTTTTTTATTTTTACCAAGAGTCTGCACCCAGGCTAATTTACTCATAATGGAGAGTGAAACATAAATCTTCCGAGATCTTCCTAAATCTTTGCTTATGCTTGTTCAAATTGAAGGATTTTGAAGACTACAGAGATGCCGATGATGCAGTTTATGACTTAAATGGTAAAGAGTTCATGGGTGAAAGGTAGGATTATTAGACTTTGCAGTTTGATAATTCAAATCAGTGAATGGGAGTAATTAAAATGCACGCATTTTTATTTGATCTTTACAGTCAAAATTGATCACTGCCTTTTAAGTTGGAATTATGGCAGATCAGCACATGAGGATGATAGTTTTATTTTCTTCGCAGAAACAGGATTACATGTAATAAAAGGCAACAGTTGGAATTTTATCAAATTGAAAATAGTTGGGAAACAGAACTCCATTACCCTTCTTATTAAGTTATCATCTCAAAATCGCATATTATTCAAGTCTTGAAATTAGATCCCTTTTTCCCGCTCATCAGGAAAAATGGGCCTAGTTTGGTAATGAACTTAGAAATTTAAAGAAATATTGTATATGACTGCTTTTATCAGAGCTGCGAGTTTTTGGCAGGAAACATGAAGCATTGAAGATCAAGTAAACAAAAAGTTTGAAAATGTTTGTCTTTTATTGCCCTTTTATCAGCTACATACATACTTATTTCAAGATTTTTCTCAATTTACGGAACTCGCATTACCCCACCCTACCCCAATATTTAATTTTCATCAATATCTTATTTCATTTTCAAGTTATCCACTGATATTAAGCTTCAGTTGGTGACATCATTTGGTTTGCAAATTGCTAAGATGATATATTGAAATGGAGCTACTATATGTATATCTGATCTTTAAAAGGTCACAGTTGTAGGAGACATTTAAGTTGAGCTGAATAAATATGATACTGGGTGAGTTAAGGAAACGTCTGACATTGAAAAAATTGTGCTCCCTGAATATCATAGTAATGATATTGAAACTGTCTTGTTTTATTCCTAGTATGCCCAATTAGGTATAAATTTACCTCGCTTTAATTGTCCATTTGTTGCCATTGAAATGGGAGATCTTCTGCAGAGAGCCCCTTTCAAAGACTTGCAAGAACTAATAGAAACACCAATGCAAGATTTCCCTTTGTTCCCCTTCCTAGCGCAAATGACACATAAATGTGTTCATGTATTTTGTCCTCTTGGGAGAATGGAATCCCGCTGGATAAGTTATTCATATTAGGGGGAAGACTTTTCAACCTGACAAGAGGGGAGCACGTGCTGAAAGTCATCAACAAGAGGTAAACACATTATGGAAAACTTGATTGTAATTTCACCATGTTTTTACGGTTTCTCAAAGGGAATTTTTTGAAAATTGCTTACAAGATCTGAACAAAAGGACCCATTTTAGCCAGGAAAAATTCTGAAAATAATGAACCATGTTATGTAGCAGTTAAATCAGATATTGCAAAATGTCATTGCTTTTGTACTGAGGGAGAAGCAGCCTTTCAAACACCAGACATTTTTTTTGACTCACCCAGTAGAAATTGTCTCGTTGACTGATTTGATGTTTTGAAGGCATGTTGACTGAATCACCATATTCTTGACTATTCTAATGTACTATTCATTTGCATCAATAAAGATTCTCACTTCAGATCATCTTTGAGAGGTGAGAAAACAATTGGGCAGCCTTGTTTTTGTTGAAAGTGACATTAGAAAACACAGATTCTTTGCACAATGTGACGTCTCTTTGCAGAAATTGCTTGGCTACATAGCTTCACAAGAAATTGGAGAAAAGTAGTGAAAAATATTGTTCACCATTTGTAGCAGCATTGTCTTATATTTTGTCATCATATGGTCATGATAACCCACACTTGTTCTTTAAAATATTATTGCATCCTTATGTGTTGTTCAGCGTTAACAAGATTTCACTTTTTCAATAGGGTGATCATAGAACATGCAAGGGGAACAGAGAGAGGTCGTGGTGGAGTATTTACAAACGTGATTAAAAGCAGAAAGCAAAGGGCATTGGAGAGGTAGGTTTACAGTGCACAGCCAAAGATAGCCCCCCCCTTTTCTCCAATTTAGTTGGTCTTGAAATAGAATATTGGCAAAGCAGTAGCTATGTCCTACCCAATCCTTTTTTGTCATTTGAGGCCCATGATCACATGTGCACGTCTCCATACACATAAATTGTATAAGGTGGGTGAAATGTAACATTATGCAAACTGGGAAATTTTCCAAAATGTGCAAAAATTTCAATCGCAAACTATTTTGCAAAGAGATCCTTGCATATAACAGGGCCCTCTTTAGTTATCGCTTGATAGGGCTGAATCCGTTATGAAAGGTAATCTTTGTTGTAAAGGTCAGTTCATGTTGGAGCAAACGAGATGTTAGGATTCCAAATGTAAATTTAATGTTTATTTCTTGATATTAGTAGATGGACTCAAGAAACCTGTGAAGAACATTTAGAAGATGGACTTATCTTTGATAATCTTTACAAACTTCTGTAGTTTGCAAAAGGGAGTCTCTTCATGGATCCTGATTGATCTTTCTTGTATTTTTTACATTCCTTCTTGAACTAAGGTGGTCAAAGACCAGGGAGCATTCCATTCCTTCCTTGTTTTACATAATAGATGTGAAAGCATACAATTGCTTGTCAATTTCTCAAGCTGGTATTAAATTTTTGCAATATGCGAAAATGTGGACCAAAGGACCTTGTCTTGTGTACCATACTTTTTCATTGAACATCAAGGAAAATTATGCTTTTTATGGACCAAAGAGACAAACATGTTGGAATTCACTTTAAAAGTAGAATTTCAGTGGATTTTGAGGTGCAAGTTGAATGATCTTATTATATATATATATATATAATAGCTATATAATAGCTATATCCGCATAAAAAAACTATAATTAGTTCTTTTCTGCTTTAGCAGCAACATATATGTCGTTAACTAGTGCTGTCCAAGTTTGTCTCTCTTGCGCTAGTGTTCTTAAGCTTTTGAGATCATGTATCGATTTGAGCTGGGTTATGCTGCTGTATCTATTTTTGAACGTGTTATGTTTCTTTAGCATAATTATGTCGTTGTGTAATGAAACTGGCAATGTAATTACTGGTCTTCCGCGAAACTTCTTTGCATTTGATTTTTCAAAATAGTAATTCATTGCTTTTTGGGCTGGTGTTTCTGGGTGTGATCTTAAAACATGTCCAAATAATTTCCATCTATTTCGTAGTATTTCCAGGGATAAGACATCTTCGCCAGTTTGCCTGTACACTTGTTCGTTGCTTATGTGTGCAGGGTATTTAACATTAAGTACCTTCCTTAGCTGTTGTCTATGAAAAGAGTTTAAACTTTCTTCCTCTTTCTTTGTTAATCCCCAAGTGCCCGAGTTGTAGAGAAGAATTGGCTTGACTAAGGACTTGTATAACTTGATTTTCATAGTTTGCTTTATTTTGTCTTTTCTGATCCAAATATTGCTCAATTTGTTCATAGCGATGATTGCCAATTGCTTCCTTCTAGACACATCTTCGACGTCTCCCAACAATGATCCTAACTTTTTAACCGTCCTCCATCTTTCTTCGCAATCTTGTTTTATGATCTTTAGATTGATTCCTTGTGTCTTTTCGCATCTGTAAGGAACTTTGATTTTCCTTTCAAGTGTTGTCTCTTCTGTTTTGGATTCATTGACTTTCAGATTATCTTCTAACAATATGTCTTTGATGTGTGATTTCAGATCTTCTTGTTTTTGCTTATCAGTTGTTATAAAGTCTGCGTCATCGGCATAAATGGCTTCTTGTGGGAAAGTTAGTGTTTCGTCAACATTGAAAAAGGATCTTACATTGCTTAAAGCATGTTCAAAATAGATGTTAAATAATGTACCACTCAGTGCATCTCCTTGGGGTGAGCCAATGTTGCTTTCAAAAGGTTCCGTATTGACGTTGTTTAATTTGATTTTAAGAGTAGTGTTTGATAATAATAGTCGAATCATTCTAATTTCATCACTGTTTAGAAATGAAGATAGAATCTCTAAAAGCTTTTCTCTTTTTATGGTGTCGAAAGCACTACTCATGTCAATCCCTGTTATGTAGATCTTTTCCTGGTACATGTGAACTCTGGCTATGAGCCATTTATGTGCCCAAACTATGTCGGAGGTACTGCGAAATTGTCTATATGCGCTTTGTGATCTGGACAGGAAATTTTCCACTTTTGGCTTTGTTCTTTCTAATACAATATTTGACAGCATTTTTCTAATTATCGGTAATAGTATAACTGGCCTCAAGTTCTTGACTGGACCTTTTACTTTTCCTGGCTTTGGTAGTGAAACTAAAATTCCAACTCCTGTCTCGATGTCATTGTGTTTTTCAAAAGCTTCATTCATGATGGTTGGGAGGCTATTGTGAAGTGCATCAGGACCGTATTTTATTAACTCTGCTGATATATTGTCATATCCGGCTGATCGATTATTGTTTAACTTTGTGACACTTTTCATCACTTCTTCTTTAGTAATTGGAGAATCGAGTTTTCGTGGATCTCCCTCGAAAGGTTCTAATTTTTCGGCTCCTTCGTCTTTAAATTGAGTTTGAAAGTGGCTATTTATGATTCTATAGATTTGTTCTGGGTTGACTACACTTCTTCCATCTTCGTCGTGTATGTAAGGATTTTCATATTTTTTCCTTGATAGCATATTAACGGCTTTGAACATTTTTGCAGAATCTTTTATTTGATCAATTTCTTTTACCCTCTCGTCCAGGCTCTCTTCCTTCAATTCTATCAGCTTCTTTTTAATTTGATGTAAAATCTTATTTCTTTCAGTTTTCATTGCTCTTGCTTTTTCGATATCTTTGCTGTTGTTAATTCTTATTCTGAGTTCCTTTTGCTGTTTCGATAGTTTTTCAACTTCTTCATTTTCTGGTCTGTTGTTGTTGTGCGTTCTGCTAAAACCAACTGTTAACACGGCCGCTTCCGAGATTTTTGACTGAATTGTCTTCCATTCGATTGCTTCATTTCCAAGCTGGTTTATTTTTGCTTCTAGCAGTGATTGATATTCTTTTTGCTTTTCTATGTTATTGACGAGAGCTGAACAATTATATTTTTTGTTACTGTTTGACGTTTTTTGTCGGTACAATTTGTGGAATTCGATTTCTAGTTTGCAAGTTACAAGTCTGTGATCGCTATCTACCAAGGTATTTGAAAAAGACCTTGCATCGATTAAACAATGTTTTTTGCTCATAGGACAGATGATATAGTCGATTTGGTTAAAAATGTTTATATTAATGCCCTTTCTTTCACGAGTATTCTGCCAGGTTGTTATATGGCGTGCTGGATGTTTGAAACTGCTGTTGCTTATAAATAGTTGATGAGTAGTACAGAAGTGGATCAGACTTTGTCCTGAGTCATTTCGAAAACCTCGGGAGTATTTGCCAACACACGGTTCTTTGATTTTGGATTTGCCTATCTTTGCATTTAAATCGCCGCATAAAAGTAATAAAGACGAATTTTTGTTTTTCACTTTATCAATAATGTTCCCGATCTGTCCATACATTTCGTGCAATTCGTTGGCATCATTTTTCACTTTTGCTGTTGTTGGTGCATAAACATTGATGATCGTGAGCAGTTGTTTTTGTTGCACTGTTTTAGTGATGCGAAGATTTATATTCAATGGGTTGTTTTGAACTTTGTATTTTTCATGCTCTTTCAATTTTAGCTGTATGACACACACTCTATCTGACACTTTCCAGTACTTTACAATTCTGTCTTTCCACTTCGGTGATATCAAAAAACCATTTCCATAATGACGAGAATTTGATTGTAAAGTTATCAAACGATAATCTTTTATGTTGATGTCTCTATTTTCCGTGATCTTTGTTTCTTGAAGACAACAGATATCAATTTTATATTTTTCTACATCGTGCACCAACTGTTCTTGTTTGAATTCATCTGTAAGTCCCCTGACATTAAAAGTTCCTATGTTGAAAATATTTTTTCTTCTCATTGTTTAAGTTGTTGACTGAAGTTTTACGCCAATTTAGGCCCATCCATGAATTGTTATAACAAATCTTTGCAACTGAATTTACCGAAAACATCTCTATTGTGCTGGATCAGATGAGGCTTCCATTCGTGCATGTAACTCTAAACTGCATTAGTCGACTTGTTGCACATATAACATCTTTATATGTTGCTATTAGACAGGATTAGCGAGGCCATATTCATGGTCTCGCTAGGAGCGGCCGTCACCCACTCCGCCGAAAATTATTGATATTATTGATCTTATTGATAAACCATTTTTTGCATTTTCTTGAGCAGTTCAGGTATTCCGTTTTTGTCAAGTTGATGAATTTTGCCACGAGGTCTGTTGAGTTCAGTTTCAACAACATTGTGTACAAATTGGTCAGGTGTGCGGTACGCTGTTGGTAGCACCTATTGCGCCTTTTTAACTTAGGTTTAACAATTACAAGGCATGCAATTGTAAGCTTGTTTTGTTGGAGGCCTTAGTAACCCTCTGTCTCCCCTGCAAGTGGAATCCTTCAGGTATTTTACTGAAGAGGGTCACCGGGTTTCTGAAGAATATTAGTATTAGCAATGTCAATAGGCTAAGGGGGAAAATTGGATGTGGGTAAGCTTCCAACAATATTGTCTGGATTGCTCTGCCCCTCTAAAAAATCAAAATAACAAACATATGGGATTAAACACTAGGCAGGTTGATACATAGATTGTATTTTGCTTTCATTTTGCTTTTTTTCGCTGCTTTGATTTTCGCTTAGCTTTTGATCATGGACACACACAGTTTTTAGGAATCTCTCTTTTCTGCCAATCGGCTCTTAGATCATTTGATTGATTGTTTTGTTTTTTCATGCATTTTGTCTGGCTCCTGCGAGATAAGCACCGCTGGAGACACCGCTGGAGACTTCAGCGGCTCCTGCCTCTGCACGTTCTTTGATCTTTATTCTGCTGAAAAGGTTAATGTTTTATTCATGTGTTGTACTAGGGAGGACTCACTCTAGGCTATTGTTTTTGAAATAAGTTGTGTTTTGTTATGTTTGCTCTGTAGGATTAGAGAAGCATAAAGGCTGATTTCCATTCAGTGGAATTTTTCTAGCAAGTGGAATTTCTGTTCTTTCCCAGAGAAAACGTCGCTCTGAAATTGAATATAGATAGTTACTGCTGGGCAACTTCCTATTGCCTAAAATTCCACCTGCTCGGAAAATTCAGTTGACTGAAAATTGGCCTTTTTCTGATGAAGACGCAAGTCAAAACATTTGAACAAAGTTGTATTCTTTGTCTCTAATTATTGCTTAATGCAATTGAATGAAAGATGTTATTACAGTACATTGCAGTAGATCTATATGTATGTAGTAACTAAGTTATGATTCAAGAACTGTTGGAAAGTTATTTTTGAAAAATTTGTGTCAGTTGTTCTTTATATTTACTTCTAGGTATGGTCCACCCTTGAAAACAACCTACAAGGTTGTTGTTGAGAATTTGTCAACAAGAGTAAGCTGGCAGGTATGGGAATTTCATTGTAACTGCTCCATCACTTACAAAACAGCTTTTATAAGTATATGAAAATATTATTCACTTTTGTAGAGGTTAGTTTCATTAGCATTGTTTAGTGAATAAGCACTATTAAGTTTGTTGCAGGTGCTTGATAATGCATATTTTCCTTCTTTCATGTATTCATAGTTCTGTGCCAGGTTTCCAAAAGGCCTCTCCATATTGCTCACATAGATATGTTGAAGAGATAAACAGGCCTTTTCGTTTTACGCGAGCGATCGCTCGTGATCGCGTCAGCACTCACGCAAACGTGATCACGCGAGCGTTTTATCACTCTCGTAAAATTGCCAATCTTAGGAGAAATCTTTTCAACAATTTCTCATGAATTACAATAGGATAAAATCCTCTTTCATCAATGAACGAATCTTCTGTTAAATTGTGACAAATAGAATTAACGGATTTGACTTCAGGTGGAAATGATCATACTTCAAGAAGACATCTTTTTTGGGAAAACGAAATATAAACATGCGATAGAAACCTGATATTGGAATAACTGCATTATAAGCTCTAACCTAAAGCTGGCAAGTATCTTATTGGGATAGGTAGGGGAGATGATTTCAGGTCCCGTTCACACTGCTCCGTTTTTGTACAAAAACGAAGAGAAAGACCTCCGTTTTTGTGAAAGTGTTCACACTGATCTGCACAAAAAGGCCACAAAAACGGAGGTTTTTGAAAACGCTATCAAAAGTGGATATTTCGAAAACCCATTTGATCAATGTGAACGCACAAAAACGGAGGTTTTTGAAAAACGCAGCAATATGCGTTATATCCAACAATGAGCTTCACAAAACCGGAGCAATTTGAACGCACAAAAACGGAGATCCTTGGCTCCAGGCAGATCAATGAGCAGATTTTTAGGTAACAATTAAACTTGTTGATCTTATTCCTACCTTGCCAGATTCTTTACTCACAAGCTGGAGATTTCACCTGATTTTATAAATACTTAATCAGAGATTTTATCAATACTTATTGAACCCACGAAAACAAATGTTTTTCCCTCCGTTTTTGTACAAAAACAGAAGAATGTGAACGGGTAGCGTTCATGCAACAAAAACGCATCCTAACAAAAATGGAGCAGTGTGAACGGGGCCTAATTAAACATTGGTTCTACGAGCAACAGAAATGAAATTTAGAGAATTTCAACATCGTTAACGGGGCCTGAAACACCAATAGAAGGGAACCAGCTTTCAAAGATTTTGTTTGGTGTAAAGTTTAAGTCTTTCAAGGAGACAAGGAATCATTCTCATGGAAACCACAAATGGGGAGTCAACATTGTAGCAGAAGATTCATCGATGGTACAAATATGATTGCCATATCAGATTCACCATTCCATCAATCAATGTGCATCGATCCTTTATTTCATCATCGAGAGCAAAACCTTTCTTCTCACTTAAAATCCTTCGATATGAGAGCATCATTGTTCACCGTATCTTAACGGAATTACTTACGGCGAATAAAATTGTTGTCTAAATTAAAGGAGCAACAAAATGTTCAGAGTTGATAAATAGTAAGAACAAACACACTTCCAGAAACAGATTATAGAAATTAAAGATTCACCGGTTTCGACGAGGCAGGATGAAAAACAACGGTATCCGTGCTTACCATATGATTGAAAATGACTTACATTTAGCGTTCCAACGATTCATTCCCATTTGACAATAATAATATCGAGATTCATTGCAACTTGCCTTTCCAAGGAATAAAAGGTGCTTGTGAATCATTACCTGAGCGATCGCTCGCGCAAACGAAATTACGCCAGCGTTTTGGCACTCTCGTGCAACTTTCTTCAAGAAAAAGCCTGAATAGATGTAATGACATGTTAAGCATATGTAATTGCATATGTTCGTTTATATGCTAGTCATACGGAATTCAGAATTTAATGGCATTATTCGTAAAAAGTGGTAGCTCAAGTTGAGACTAGGCTTAGATACAGGCACATTTTGATTGTTACACAGGGTTAATTTTGTTGTTGTGAAGGATTTAATTTTTCATGACTTGTGCTGTCAAATCATATAAGAATTTCTTGTTTTGTTATGTTTGTAAAGCAAGCAAAATGACTTCACTCATAACTACTCCTTCCCAATTTTAGTGCCCTGGTAGCCAGATGTTTAAGGCTACACTGCCATACAATAGATGAGAGGCTATCATTTGAAGTACTGATGTTACTCAGCCATTGACGCTAGATGTGATGATTATCATACCTTAAGATGCAATCTCTCACACACCTAAGATGTGATGTTTGTCACGCCTAAGATGAGATGCCATGTTGTCCGCTTAGATTGCTAGATGTCTCAAAAGAGGTCTGGCCTGTCTCAAAACAATACCAAATATGTGAGATGTGACTGAAGTCTGAAGATGGGTTGTTTGCCTATCTTTGCATGTGTTTGCCAGATCTGAGAAAGTGTCTGAAGATAAATGGTTGCCCATCTATGAGATGCAAATGACTGTGTTTCTGTTCCAAGGGAGATACAGTTTTCACATATGTCTCTATTGTGATTACATTGATATTCATGATCTTACCTTTTGATGATGATAAATGTTTTGTTTGCTGCAGTTTTGCAAATCACCCTACATTGCTTCAAAATACATTATTTCAGAACTGTTACATTATCACTTGTGTTATAGGAGTTCCCTTTTTGTTTGAATACTTGTTACCATAGTGTAATCACGTTAGAAGTTACTTTAAGTGACTTAACAACTGGGAGTACTATGGAAGATTCATTATGAACATGGTATTTTCTTTTGTTCCAAGGTAGCTTTCTTGTTCCAGCCATTATTCTTTTTCAATAGCCATTATTATTTCTTGATAGCCGTCTTCATTTTTGTGTCTGGTTGTCCTTTCTCAGACTAGATATAGTTTACCATCAGTTATTTGTAAGTTGTTTTTAACCATATAAAGGAGATAGAATACCAGATATGCAGTTTTGGCAAGGAGATATTTGGTTGTCGCTATTTCGACCCAAGTTGGATTTTATCTTTGCTCTAATCCAAGGATTTGAAAGACTATTGTCGTCAAGCTGGAGAAGTTACGTATGCAGATGCACACAAGCATAAACGCGGAGAAGCGTAAGTTGTTGTATTGATAATATTTAACATTGTTTCTCCAGATCATGCAACAATAATTGCCGTAGTTGTGTTATCACTTTGTTTTCTGTTCTGTCGGTTCGTTGTGTGCAACGTTGTCTATTCCGTTGATGAGACTTGGTTACAGTTAAATCATATGGAGTTCTGACTTAGAATCCTTCAAAAAGCTAGCAGGTAGTCAGTGATGTTGGAGTAGATTGTGACTGTTTTGTTTATATGTGAATGATGCATGAATTATTTCAGTACGTTTTGTAATTCAATGGAGTTTGATCTTCCTTGATTCAAGTCGATATTTGGCTATGATTACCAGTCCTTTTACAATGTTAATAAGAGATAGCTTTATGAAGGATGAAATAGCTCATTGCTTCTAAGCATACAATGTTGTCTTGTAGAATCTATGATCAAAGGTGGTAGCAGTCATTGTGATTCTCATTGTCGTTACTGTCGAATATGTATCGTTAAAGACCTTGTGCTCCCCAAGATCCTTTGCATTTTCACTGCAAATTCCATGCTTTATGAATACGATTTAGCCTGCAGTTGTGAAGCCGAATCTTCTTTTCGTGCTCCGAATGGAAGTTGTTATTTAATCGTCTTAGTCGAACAGCAGACCCAGGAGGGGTACATGACCCGAGGAAGGACAGCGATCGACCGCCCGGTTCTCAGAAAGTTGCTCTCTTCTATTTACCAAGAGTTGCCTTTTCCGTGCTTTTGTTGTGAATTTTTTGTTGGAAAATTACCCATTTTCAATTAGTTTTTGTCGACCTCAGGCAAACCAACCTATTTTTACGGAGAGTTTTTGCTTAGAGACTTTTTCTATAAATCCACCTTTATTGGCGGCACATCTCCTTACCCTCAACATGTTATTTACCTCCCTTATTGTTGGGGATACATGGTAATTCCCCTATTGTTTTCTCGCTTTGTTTTTGGATCAACTTTACAGCCCATCAATTCGGGGACTATGAATTCATGCGCTATAGACATAGGTTGATCAATTAAGTAAATCTGCAGCCGATTGCGAAGATCGTGGCAGTGACACCGAGCAGTTAGGGAAGAATCGTAGCTCGATTTATGGGAAAATCTGCTTATGTTTTTTCAATTCTTGACTGCAGTTGTGTTTAATACGTGCCTGCAAGAAATAGCAAAGAAAGATTTCATCACCGATCGCTCTGGACTGGAGCTTGGTGCAGAAGTAAATGTTGAGCGTTGGTTGATCTCGCGTGGATAAGTTGGCGTATGGAAAATATCAGCGCACTCTGAGCATTGCTGTCTTAAACCGATGCGATTAGACACTAAGACTTAAGCAAAGCTAGATAGACCTATAAATACCCTTTACTTGTCAGATAAATACATTTCTTTACCAAGATTCCATGAAATGATATCTTGAGAGGGATTTTGAAAACCGTTATTATTGTTCTTCCATCGAAAATTGATTGTCTTGTCGCAGATGTGGTTTCCCTCGAATATCCGACTACTGATTGCCTTTCACATGACAAAAAGATCGTAATGAAAATAGTGAAAATAGTATAATCAAATCGACAAAATTTTACACACTACTCATGCGTTCATAGTCCCCGAGGTGATATCCAATGCCTCGTCAACTTGAGCTCGCACATATCCCCAACAACTCAAGACAAATAGACATCCTTGGAAATATTTGAAGAGTTAGCAGGGTTTTTCCTTGGAGCCATAGATGTTCCTACACTATTGTGTCCAAACTACAGTCTTTACAGACGTATGCCTTCTGGTTTGTTGATATCACGTGGTCAAAATGTGGGCTCATGTTAAGCTCTTGTATTGGCTCTGTACTCACCAATCGAATTGCTAGGATTTAATTTTGAGCCAATAAGACGCTGTTTAGACAGTTGTTGTTGTCGCAACCAAAAACAGTTGATATGGCCTAGAGTTCTCGAAGCTACAATGGATCTATTATTTCTACCTAGGACCAATACTGCATGGAAGGTATATATTTTGTGATTAGTAAGCGGGAGAACATCATTCTTTGCATTAAAAGTTTGCTTTTTGTTCAAGCTTTTTATACCAGGCTTTGAGATGATTTTGCAGAGTGTACGAGAACCCCTGGTAGTTTAGGCCATTTTAAAAAGGTGTGCCCGCTGTTTCATAGTGATGGTACAAATCCCTGTTAAGTGAAGTGACATCAGCAAATCAAAGAAAGCAGGAAAGAAGGGACTCAAAGTCTTTGCAATGCCAGTATGTTATTTCGATGGTTTCGCGTGTTCAAATGATCATTGGGAGCACAGGGCCGTTAAATTGGGGTTATCGTTGTTTATACATGATGCAGTAGTCTTTTCCACAAAACGTCTCATTTTAAGTAAGGTTATTCTTTTTTACATTTAGCGTGCTTTGTCTGGCAACATATGAGGACATGAAAAATGTCATTAGGAAGCTTGATGGTACAGAATTAAATGGGAAAAGAATTCGAATCATTGAAGTGAGTTGTGTTGCTTGTTTCTTTCCAAAGAGATTCATGTGTAATTATGTTTCAATGAAGGCAAACGACCTTTTCTAGTTATGGACGTGAACCTTTTTGTGTTAATTTTTTCGGAAACTCAGCTCGCCCCTTTACTTTGTTCTTGTTCAAATGTTTCATGTTCTAATTTTGAATCGCTATTTAAAAATTGTTCTATTTTAGAGGGAGGAGGTTGATTTTGTACAATAAATTTAGATATTGTTACATATGCAATATATTAAATATCAAATATTGATAATTTGATATGGAGACCGAGAAGGTAGTCGTTTGGGAACTGTCGCTGCCGAAACATATCGAGACAAGGTTTCCAAATTTTCAACATTGCAAGCAGATTTGTTGAGCTATTTTCCCCTCATATGTCAAAGAAAATGTTTTACTCTTTAAACCAGAAAATGTGCGTATCACAGAAAAGCAGGATCTTCCCAGACATAATTGTTTAAGAAGACTTAGCACTTGCTGGCTACCCACGTGTTTCCCAGGTAATGTGTTGGGCAACACTAGAATGACCCGAGGATTATGCAGAAATATTTGTGTTGACACGGAACGAGCTGTTGTCGATATGCTGCCATTTTCACAGGCCATGGAAGCCCACCTGATTATTTGACTAGGCGGTCACAGGAAATCCCTTGTGCGTCATATCCTGCAGGAAATTTTCAAAATATCTCAAAGTCAAGCAAAAGTACTCTTTCTAGTTGTAGTTCATATTGATTATGTTTCTTTTCTACTGGGTGACCTAGTAAGATTTGGTGTAAAGAAATCTGTAAAGAAACGAAAGTAAATAGCCGATTGAAATGCTTCAAAAGTCGTTCGGCCCCTAGAAGACTATCTTGTTTTATGATTTTCTTTTTGCAATTTTTTTTCGGCATTGTAAATTTCTCGAATTAAGGATTTTGTTAAAAAGGGCTTGCTTGATTTGCTCAAAAGGTCGTCAAAATCAGAGGATAGATATACAACCATTTCAGATCTTCAAATCAACAACGAACGTGTTTCATTACGCCCTGGGAATAAGAAACTCATTTGAAAGTGTCCTAAGAAAGATTATAGTCGCAAGTTACCTAAAATATTCTAAAGGTGAAATGAAAGATGCTCTCCATTGGCTTGAAGATAAAATCAATCCCTTTTTTTGACGACTTTTTCAAGAAATCAAGCAAGTCCTTTTCCACAAACTCCGGAATTTGGAAAATTCACTTTGCTGAAAAATTGAAAAAAATGATAATGACGTGGGCTAGTTTTTTAATTTCAGGACAACGTTTGAAGCATGTCAATCGGTCACTTGCTTTTCGTTCTGTATTAGATTTCCTTGAGTCACTTTGTTCTAGGTCACCCGGTATAATGAAGCAGATAATTAGATCATTAAATAAGTTGATAATTCTTGCTGCCTTCATGCCCAACCCACATTATTTCTTATATCGAGTTCCAACTTCATCCGCATCTAGTACATTAAAATCGAAAACTTTCGGACGGAAAACTTGCGGACGGAAAACCTTCAGCAAAAAAAAACTTCGGACAAAAAACTTTCGGACGCTTTTTCGGGAATTTCGGACAAAAAACATTCGGACAAACACGACATCAAAAAACAAGCATTGTACCAAATATATGTTGAAAATAATTGTGATTCCATCATGCATATCAATTTACAGTAGGTACATGATGATCATCACATCAACAAGGACATTTGAATGTAATTCTCGTTACACAATGAACTATGATAAACCTAAGATTGAATAATGATAAACCGGCTGTAAACCAAATTAAAAGGTGCTGCCATACGTGAACTTTTTTCAAGAAACGCTTCAAGGAGCCAAACTGTTTAGATAAAAAATTCAAGAAACCTAAGTACCAGTGGTAAACATTTATTTATCAACGTTTTATGTTACATTTCTTTATGTTTTTCTATTGTCAATAAATTTAAAACTTTTGGACGAAATAACTTTCGGACATCACCACATTGCGGACAAATAAACTTTTGGACAAAGTTTGTCCGAAAGTTCTATTGTCCGAAAGTTTTCAATTTTAATATATTTGGCATCTGATAGATACGTGAGCTTTTTCAAAGCCATAGCTGCAATATGTCACTAATGTTATGCCGACAAAGATCAGTTGCTCTGAATCTAAGTATGTTAATGATTATGTTTTGAAAGGTAGGGAGTGCGGGGCAAAGCTAGATTCTCATGGTAGCAGCATAGCCCCAGTTTCTTCATCCAGGAAATTCAAGTATAAGGTTTGTCTTCATGCTCCCATTTTTGGTTACATTGCACGTCAAGTGGATCGCTTTGCTTTCATTTCCAGGCATCCAGAGATTCACGCTCAAGATCAAGAAGCCGTTCGAGGCAAGTTTTAATCATTTGTTGTGTAATTATATTGAGTCCATACGAATTGAGTCCATGTAAATAGTTGAGCGTTAACGCTGTCCTGAATGTTGCTAACAAACCGCAGACGGTCCTTTGTTATCGCACAATAGTGCAAAGGCCATTAGTAGTTGAGACCAAAGATTTCTCAATCCTTGCATTATCCTAAGGAGATTCTTTGGTTTAATTTCAATTTGTATTAAATGACAACGTTTGTTTTATGATTGAAAAGAAGTTGATATTGGTCATGAGAGCGCTATTTATACGGACTCGATGCCTTTCAGTAAGCTACATGCATAGAATGCATGTAGAAGGAAGAAGCAATACTTTGGAGGGAGAAGAAGGCAAGAAATACCTATGCAAGTTGATATTGCGTAGGTTCTGTGCAACTGATGCTACTCCTTTGAGCTTTACTATATATGAAAGTTGTTTGACGTAGATGCCTTAACAAAGTCGTCGTCAAACTTCCAGAAGAAAAAATTGCTTTTGCGTTCCTGCAGTGCTTACAGGCAAGGCCACTTTGTACTTAATGATAACAGCAAACATGGTACTAACAATAAATGAACAGTTAAGCCAAGGTTTTTGTTTCCACGTTGCAGAATAATCTGCTGTATTTGATTATAAAGAAAATAGCGATGACGACCCTCCTTGGATTTGATCTCAGTTCATCACAAGAACAATCTTGGTATAAGTGCTTAAAGTCTCAATGCATTTCTCAATTTCAGAAGCAGACGTTATCATTCACGATCTAGGTCAAGGTCTCGGTCAAGACGCAAGTCTTATTCCAGATCGAGGTCTCGTTCCCGCACTCCACGCAAGTCTCGCAGTCCAAGACACGCAAGATCTGCTTCTCGAAGTCCTCGTAGATCAAGGTCCAGGTCCCGCTCTCATTCACGTTCACGTTCGAGGTCAGTCTCAAGATCCAAATCACGCTCCCGCTCAAAATCAAGGAGCCGATCACATACTCCACAAAGGGATGATGCGGATGATAACTAAGCAGTATTTGTTTCATTAGACAGGACTTCGTTTTTGATGAAACTTAACATTTGTCATGATGTATTTCAGTCTCTATTTTTAGCTAGCGGCGGAGATTGTGAGCGATTGTTAGTCTAGATATACTCATAGGCATTATCCCGTAGATACTCATGTACGTGATATTACTCTTTGTATGATTTCACTGATTGATTAAGCCATATTTGTTGTTATGGATGACATCTTTTTATTGCGCGTTTGGGTATGCCTAGGCCTCGTTTTGCTTTTTAAAGACGATAAATCTGTCCAGCTTCTTTTCTCGGGGACCGTGACAGAAATTTTCAATTCAATTTGCATGAAACTAGAAATAATTATGCTTATCACAAACTAAAATCCAGAAATGTATACATTAAGATCGTAGTTTTGAAGTTGAATTGTAAACTTCAACTCACCGGTTGTAACCAGGTTTATCTAATTCACATTGCCTTTCTCGGTGCGATGCAGGTTTCATTTAAGAGACCAGCAAGCAAATTATTTTATGACAGCATTCTTGAAGGAGTTGACTTATTACAAAATTTAGGTAGATTTAGAGAAGAGTGAACGTATGCCTCGGCTGCTACGCCAACGTAGCCTATGCCTAGACCCGCGCCTAGACCCATTTTTCCATAAGAAGAAAGGCTGTACGAAACAAAGAGCAAAGCTTGCTACGAGGTTTCTGGATTTCTAGAGACTTCATTTATGCAGCCTTTGTTTAGACGCGCTTCACAAATAATTTGAAAAGAGGATTACATTGATTGATTGGGCGGCCGTAGTAAGCCTTTGCACTTTGTTTCGTAGACCCTTTCTTCTTTTGGAATAATGGGTCAACGCCTAGGAAATAAAAGGGAACGGAACCAAAAGGCTGTTTGCCGATTAACTGGGGCATTTGTTTTTCCGAGCTTGGATGTGTGTTTTGTTGCCGATCATTGATAGGCATGACGATAATTTATTGAATATTACGTGCAAAAATAGCGACATTGTTTAGTTGATTCCATTTATGTGCTTTTTTCACAAATTTTAACGACTTAAAGGCAGTCTGTCACGCATTTGATTGGGTGATTTGGAAAATACCAAGAATAGGAAATTTGAATGGCTGCTAATCCTCTGACTTTCTATGGCCGTAGAAAGTCAAGACGATCAGCCATCCTTTGTTTCAAATACACAAATTCACAAAGAAATCCGTTGTGTTGATCTCTGATTGTCGCGGCCAATCAGAGACGTGACAGACTGCCTTTAAACTAAGTCCGCTTAACAACCAAGTGTGTCCAAAATAGGTATCTGCCATCGAGAAACGAGCATTTATATACTGAATTTTTAAAGACAATCGAGAAACAATGGTTAATTGTTGCTAGGCAATAAACCGAACTTGAAGATATTTTTTAGGTGGTACATGCTGTACTTCTAAACGGAATATTGTGTTCATGTTCATCCATACTACCTAGAAGCTTCATTTTTTTCAAATTTGTCTTTTGATGTTCATTTCTACTTTGAAATACTTGTTACTTTTTGTAAATTATGTTATAGTAGCAAATATGGTTGCAAATAGAGTTTTCATTTTTATTCATTCTGTGTAACCTCAGTAAACTTTTCTGCATTTTTGGCGTCAGTTTGTGTTGGACCGTGATCTTTGTCACCATTGGGTCCATTCCTGTCATATGGGCGATCAAAGGAAGTGTCCTTGAAGCGATCAAAGGAAGTGTCCTTTTTTAGAAGTGTCCTTTTTTAGCGAGCCTGCAACCGATGGCCGGTGGCTCATCGGTTAGCGGTCCTTTCTTTTCTGCAGGTTGATATGAGTTCAAATCGCATGGACGCAATCTGAGCTGTAAAGATCAATATTTCTACTCTCCAAGCACCAACATCAACAAACCAGAATCAAACCAGATTAAACTAACCAGACCAGACCAGACCAAACCAACTGGTTTGTTATCAGGTGAACCTAGTGTGAACCAGGCTTGAATATGTTTCCTTTGAAGCATTAGTGTGCCCACAGCTGTGCGATCATTGAAATCTAAACGCACATTTACATGTTACATGAAACTTATTGCTGCGGCTGGTGTCGAGTTCTTTATTTGTAAATATATTCAAGCTGAAAGGTCTCAATGAGTTTCTTAAGCTTTTAATGCTCTATATGAAGAATTCATCCATTTTCTGTTTGGCTTCTTTCTTAACCTTTTTAGATCTCAAAAATTTCGTTTTGTCCAAATGAAAACTGACTCGCGTTCACCAAATTTGTGCGTAGCTTAAGAAAGGAATATCTCCCATGGTGGTATTCCTTTCCTTATCGAGGCAACTCTTCTTGACATCGGAGAGCTTAATTTTTTTAGTATGCAAAACTCATCGTTTTATGATAAGGCCAAATCCATATTGTAAGCCCCTGCCCTTCCTGGCAGATGTCTTGGGCTGGGACAGGGTAAGATCAAAGAAGTGGGCAAGCTGGAGGTAAAATGGGCAGTGGCATAACCAATAGAGCTTTCCTGGGAAGAGTGCGCGCGACCGTCCTCGAGACGTGGAAAGTGAGTACTCAACTCTTTCCAGTCCGATACTTTATGCTTGTATGCTGTTTATGATACTCATACATCAACAAACATCAACCCCTCGTAATGATTCATCAACAGTTGGAATGCTAGATTCGTTTACAACAAGTACTGCAGAGCTGCTACAGAATAACGCTTGTGTCATATTTCTTACCGCGCCCTGTTCTCTACTATCACTTTGTGGCGTGCTGATGTGAGGCCTTTGAGAACACATTGACACATGGGGGAATAAGTGTTCTGTAGGAAGAGAGCATGAGTCAAAGACCACGTTGTGTGATTTTCAATCAGAGGAACGCCCATTTGTAAACAAAACCCCGCCCCCAAAAGTCTTCTTAATTTCGCCCCAGACCCACATTGAAAGCAATACTGCACATTTTTATCCTATATAACTGGTTGAACAGTGTCCTTAATACGTAAATTAACTTGGGTATTTCTCAATTTTCCTTCCCCTGGAAAGACACATTGGTATTCTTGTATGATTTCTTGGATTATTTTGCCCTCTTTTTGCGGAACACATCCTGCCTCCTGTAACGTTGGAGGGCCAACAAGTTCTGACTCCTTGCTTTTAGCTTGTGTGGATACTCTGTTGACCATTTGAATAAGATTGAGATCTTGAGCTTTGTTGGCACTCAATAAATTACCCCATGCTCCTTCAGTGGCGTCGTGGGAGCATAGTTTTTTTGGGTGGGCCAAAGGTCAGAATTTTCCGACAAAGAGGCATTTTTTCCAACAAAGTTTAGTTATACTGGATTGCAATGGCCAAATATCTTTGAACTGTCGTCATTTCGAAGTGCCATAGCAGTAAAGAATCTATCAAAGTACAGAGCAGCCCTTTTTTAGACGAGATTTGTGTTGGGAGTGAAGCAAAAGCGAGGTAGAAGCGGATCAAGAAAAACCGGGGGTCCGGGGGCTTGCCCCTTGGAAAATTTTTCATGACTATACCTGTAGATTGTTGGAAAACGCCATTTTAAGTGAATAATTATAACGAGGTCTTCCTGTGAAATTGGAAGATGGTATGCATCAAAATTATTTAGAATCAGATTGTTTTTAGATTTGGGATTAAAAAAATGCGCTTATAATTTCTTTCAGCATATATAAGTTGAAATCTGCGGTTCCATAAGCATGCTTTCACCGAAACTAAAACTGACTCAATCTTCGCGATCATTTGTAGCATCCTCAAGTCTCAAGAATAACTTCTTCTAGAAATTTCTGGTCACCTATCCCTAAAATGAAGCACGATCCATAAATAAAAGGATCAAGTTTAAGCAGGTATGCCAAACTGTAAATGTATCATCTTTTAGTCAACAGAATCTGTGTAAAAATATCTGAAAGTTCGCGAAAAAGTTCCAAGAGGTGTTGACCAAAACTAATATTTGGTCCGAAATTTATTCCTTCAAATTTTTTGCACATTGTACCGCCTTTTTCAAATAGAAATTGCACCTTTTGCCAGAAAAGCCACTTTTTGATGGAAAAACAGTTTTCGCAGAAAAATAAGTGCTTTTTTGGAACGACAGACCTAGTTGTTTCGCCGAAAAGCTTACTTTTTCGGTAAAAAGCTTTGGTTCTTGACCAAAAAGGTGGCGCTTTCAGTTGTATTTCACTTGCCATAGATGAGCGACATAAAATGTAAGAATCGATTAATCAAATTTCAATTTTTCCGACAAGAGTGGAAATTTTCCGAAATTTCTGACAACAGTTTCGTAGGGGGGCCATGGCCCCCCGGCTACGACGCCACTGTGCTCCTTCCACTAATAGATCAGTGTTACAGCATATCTCTTTTTTGATTCAATTAGAGCTTGGAATCGTCCTTTCAATGATAAGGGTGTTTCTGAACACTATGGGTATATCTTGGTATTTGTTTTAACAAGTTTAACAGTACCTTGGAATTTCTCAAATGTTGGAGAATCAATGGTATCTACTGATGCACCTGTATCCACTAAAACATCAGCCTCTACTGTACTGAGTTTATTGTAACTTTAATTCTTTTGCTATGTTGTTTTCTTAAGGGAGGGGAACTGTCATTTTTAAAGCTTGGTACAGGGGTGGAAGAATTTTTGGAGGGGTACCAAATTTTTGTGTGTTTGGAAAACTAAGACCTCGAAAACGAAGACCTAAGACCTCGAAAACTAAGACCTCGAAAACTAAGACCTCAGAAAACTAAGACCTCGAAAACTAAGACCCCAAAATGGGTTCCATGTACTTTTCCGTACTCCTGGCCAAGGGTATAATTTTCGTAAATTCATGTCTAGAAACATGCAATTTTAGCGATACACGTTTTTTATAAGAAACTTGGATCAGGCCATAGTACTTAAAGTTTCTTAATTTAACACGAAATTTTGTCTATTTTAGTGCTAAAAGTTTCTTAATTGGTTTCTTATTTTTTGAATGCATGAATTGTCAATGTTGTGCATTGCAAAAAAGGTGCCAAAATGCACATGGAAGCTATCTTGATTCTCTGTGGCAATGGCGAAGGTGAAGTTGCGTTTTTCAGGGCCAAGCACTGGGATCGCAGAAATAGAGCAGACCTAACTAATCGAGTCCGCGACCCTTTGTCATGACACTCAAGTGGTGGGGCCCCGGGATTCGAACCCACTTCGCCTGACTGTTCTGGCTGCAATGTCAGTGGATTACACCACGGCGCCGCAACACCTTCATGGTAAATCCATCTTCCTATCAACATATTTACACGTCTTTCCATGAACCTGGTTCTATGTGAGGGAGGGGGATTCTCGATAAAAATTTTAGATAAGGCCTCAACAATTTTGTGACACACAGCTGCCACCACCAAGATTCGTGACGATGGTACTTTTGGCATTTGCCATTTCTCAACTAAAATTTTCTTCGCAATCAATATGCCCTTATAGCTACCAATTCAAATTATTATACCCTTGGTCACGAGTACGGAAAAGTACATGGAACCCATTTTGGGAGTTTTCGAGGTCTTAGTTTTCGAGGTCTTAGTTTTCGGGGTCTTAGTTTTCGAGTTCTTAGTGGGGGCCTATTATAGGTTTGCGACTTCACGGCTTCGACCCCATTTTTACGTGCGGCCTACGGATTTGGCAATGGTTTTTCTACGGATTGCGGCTTCAGCAGAAGATGCTTCTTGCGTCTTCAGCTGTGAATGGGCAACGGTTTGCGGCATTTGGGATGCGGATGCGGCTTCTAGTCGAAAGAACGGCCTGCGGTCAGGTCATTGACTTCAACCGCAATGGGGTTAAAAAGATCTCTAGGTCGGGCAGAAATATAATGAGAATAACTTAACAAAGGGATCAGTGTTGATTGACAGTTGACAAGCAATAGACGATAGTGCTCAAAATGGCATCGAGGAATTTTTAACTAAGATCCTTTGCGGTATTGAAGACATCGGCCACTCAGATCAATCGAGGTTCATTGTGACGCAAAGCTTCATGGTAAAAAATTCATGTCCACCATCTTTAGCACTATCGTCTATTGCATAATGATTGCAAGACAAAGGAGAGAGGTGAATTCAAAACAATAGCTGTAGTTATTTGATTGAAAGATGCTTTATAAGCAGAAGTAGAGACTGCACCCTAAAAAATTTCCTGAGGTGTTCATTCATAAAGAAATAACTACAAAACTTGGCCGAATTCCCATTTTAGCAGTGGGAAACATAACGTCGAGAGAAGAATTTTAGGCCAAGTAAAGGGCGTGGCCCTATGAAATTTTTTGGAGCTTCGCCCCGAGAACCCCATTTCGTCACACCTTGGGCGCGAGATGTTGCACCCTCAAACGCGAAAACGCTCCTTCAGGCCTGGAAGAAGAGGATAGTACTACCATCATCAAAGAATTAATAAGATTCCTTTTTGGTTAAGTCATGATTTGGTCGTACAGAAAGTTCAATTAGACCTGTCGGAAGCGGGGGGGGGGGGGGCTAGAGGGCGTTAGCCTCTCCCACAATTCGCTTACATGTTTTCCTTTTTCACTGAAAAAAGCTCTACAAGTCAGGTTAATGGAAGCAAGATTTAAAGAAATGAAGATACAAGGAAGTTATTGCAGTTGTCAAGCTTTCATGCCTGTATGCATAGAAATACAGTGAAAACCAACCTACTTCTAAGTGATTTCAGTTCTATTTAAAATTCGGCACGAAAGCCTTCGGTTAGTCAAGTTCTGCTGCTCCTCAAATGGTGAATTCATCACAAAAAGGGCATTTCTCAACGCAATAAAGGGTATGGTCACAAAATACTTCCCCCGGGGCAGGCCCTCAGACGCCTGTTTTGTGCTTACTTCTCTCGCACTTAGTCTCTGCCGCCCTTCGTTCCAAAGGGCCTATCTCTGTCAGACTTGTTCAGTGGAGCTAAAGTTTAAGTTGCACTTTTGTTTTCTGAATTTTGATACATTCATGAACGATAAATCATCGTTTTCAAATGATTCAATGTATGAATCTGCGCCACATTTTCAAAATGTGACAATTACCTTTTCACAAAAATATGCAATCATTAGAAGGGTAAAATGGATACAGCAGCTCGTTCAGTGAAAAAGAGTAAGAACCATAAGATCTACAAAGCTCGGGTACTTGTTTTTGCCGTGTCCCTGTTCTATGTTGACGGGTAGTTGGCTATGTTTTGCACCAAATGGCATGTTTTACCATTGCGGCTGCGGCTTTGTACTTTATTTTGTTGCGGATTACGGCTTTTAGCCGATTTTTGCTAAAATAGGCCCCCCTTAGTTTTCGAGGTCTTAGTTTTCGGGGTCTTAGTTTTCGAGGTCTTAGTTTTCGAGGTCTTAGTTTTCGAGGTCTTAGTTTTCGAGGTCTTAGTTTTCGAAGTCTTAGTTTTCGAGGTCTTAGTTTTCGAGGTCTTAGGTCTTAGGTCTTCGTTTTCGGGGTCTTAGCTTTCCAAACACCCCCAAATTTTTTGGCCTCGTTTTATTGGGGTATCAAATATTTCGGAAAAAATTGTGAAATATCTGATGGGCTGTGAAATTTTTGGAATATATATATACTTGAGACTGAAGTAAGAATTATGTATTCTTTCACAACAAAAGTTTCATCTGTTTCTGCTATGTTCATTAACCCTTTATTTGAAGCAGTTGCAGATTTGCAACAAATTGTTCAGGAGGCTATTTTGATAAAGCCTCTACTTCAAACGAAGAAAATTCACAAATTTCATTAGGGCTGAAAGCCTGACAGGAAATTTGGATTTCATGATTATGGAATCTTAAGACTTAATTTGCTATATGGAGGCCCTGTGCCCTGTTAGTGTTTAGGACTACAGTTTATCCGTCTCCATGGTTCACACCGACAGTTGAAATGATGAAGAAAAGTCAGAGAAAAGAAAACAAAATGATGTGCGATCTCCAAATATTTCTTGTATGAATCAAATGCTTTTACTTTCCTCTTCCTCTCCCTCTTCTGAAGTGTGAGCTGCCTTTGGAAAGAAGAAAAATTTTGTTGAGGAACAAAATATTCACGCCAAACATGGTGCTCTGAAAGGTAAATTCTAGGGTGGGAGGTGGGAAATTAAGTCTTAAGATTCCATATCTATGAAATCCAAATTTCCTGTCAGGCTTTCAGCCCTAATGAAATTTGTGAATTTCATATTATGGAATCTTAAGACTTAATTTGCTATATGGAAGCCCTGTGCCCTGTTAGTGCCCAGGCCTCCAGTTCATCCTCCTCATTCAAAGTCTACCACCTTGCTCTTTTCCCAGCAAGGTTGTGGTGAACCTTTCAGTTGGTGTGACAATGTTTTGTGGTAATGTTTTTCCCACACAGATGCCCCCTTCCAGTTTCCCCTTATCAAAATATCTGCTGTTGATAAACCTGCTTTAGACACCTTAGGTGAGCTTGCTGCTCTTACAGAATGTGATTTAAAACTTTGTGTGTCTATGCCTGCTTTGTTCAAAATTGAGATAATCCATCTAGTGATGGTAGGTTTTGATACTGGTTTGTGGGGTGATGCAAAACTTAGCCAGAGCATATTTCTTGTTTCTGTCCCTAGGTTCTCTCTCCAGGGTTGTGTCATTTCAAGGTAGGCATCTATACATTTTACTGGACAAAGGGCTTCATTTTCTGGAAAAGAGTGAATTTTTATTGGAGGGTCAGTTTTCCCCTGTTGACTGTGTTTCTTGTTTCCTATTGAGAACATCTCATATGAGTTGTTGATTTTGCTCATTCCCAATAAGGTGAGACAATGTATCTCACTGCTCCTACCTATGGTTGTCAGGCCTATTAAGGTGACAAGTTTTTGTGTGAGATCTTTGGGAGTTAAGTCTTTATTTATCGACAATTTATTTTTCATGTATTCCAACACTTGATCAACATCCCAAACAAAAGTGTATTTTGATTGAGGGGGCCTTTCTTTGGAAATCCCTTTTAGCAATGCTGTAACCTGTGGATGCTGACCTACTGGAAAACCATTAACCAGAAATGGCTGATCTGCAGTTGTTTATGGTTCTGTATTCTTTCTTATTGTCAAATAGAACTGCTAGGTAATTGAGTATGTAATTCAAAGAACAGCAAAATGGATCAATTTGTTTTTCACTACACCAGCTAGAGAACCGTTGCCAGTGTGTGTCGTAATTGCTTCTTGTGCCTGCACTCCTGGCACTGATGATAAGTTTGGAAGCTGACTCTGAAATGCCTGAATTTTGCATTGTTTCCCTGAGATGAGCCATGCCGCCATTTTAGGGTATTGTTCTTCAGCAGATGGTGTGTCTCTCCTTGTGGACTTGATAACAGTGTCTTTGTTTGAGGTAGCATGATTGGGTTGCGAATAGTCATGCCTAATAGTTGGGGGTACCAAGGTTGTGCCCCCCACACTGGTGTCACTAGAATCATGTCTATACTGCGTTTCTTCACTTTCTTTAGGGTTTGGCCTATCAAGTTGAATGGTGGGAACGCATATGGGAACATTCGTCCCCAATCCTTGTGCAATGCATTTGTGGGTTCGCTGCCTGGGTCTGATTTCCTGCTCATGTACCGTGGGAGTTGGTGAGATATTCTTGAAGCAAACAGATCTATCTGTGGCTTCCCCAATTTGTTGCAAATTTGTTGGAAAATTTTGGGGTGTAGTTTCCATTCGCTTGAGTCCCAGGTGTTCCTGGACTCCCAGTCTGCTATTACATTCAGTTCTGATGGGACATATTCTACTGTAAGAGTGATCCCTTTGGATAATAGAAAATCCCATATCCTCTTTGTTATCTCAATCAATATCTGGCTCTTTGTTCCCCCCATTTTGGCGAGATAGTGGAGTGCAGTGGTATTGTCCACTCTTAGGTGGATTGATGTCACTTTTCTCCCCTTCGTGAAGGTTTTGATTGCCAGCTCTGCTGCCATCAACTCCAGGACATTGATGTGTAATTTCTGTTCTGTTCGTGACCATGCTCCCCCCGTTGATATTCCCTGGCATGCTGCCCCCAGCCCCCCTGGTTGCCCCCTGCTGCATCTGATGAAATTATCATCTCTGGTGGCTGGATCTTCAGGGGTTTCCCTATCGGATTGTGAAGGACCAGGTTTTCCTTCCACCAGTATAACTCTGATAGGGCTTTTGCTGACAAATGGATCATCGCTTCGTACGACTTGGTTTTTAGATTTTCCCTCAGGAGATTTTGAAGGTATCGTACTTGAAGGGGTGCTGGGAGAATGCCTCTGATGTGGACATTAGTTTCCCTATGAGGCTGGCAAGGTTTTTCAACGAGATGTAGGGGTTTTGTAGGGTTGACTGACAAAACGAAATTGTTTTGTTCAGCTTGGGTTCCGGAATGGAGAATGTCATGTTTGTTGAGTCTATTTGTACCCCCAGAAAATCTATCTGTTTGGTTGGTTCTAGAAAAGATTTCTCCCAGTTTATCACAAACCCTATGTTCTGCAGGAGGAATAGGGTTGTGTCTCTTGCCTGCTCCATTTCCTGTTGCGAGTCTGCAATAATTAGCATGTCGTCTATTTATATCACTATTCTGATGTTTATTTTCCGCAGAACAGTTATGGGAACTTTTAGCAGTTTTGTGAACATCCTCGGAGCTGGTCCCAAGCCGAACACAAGGGAGGTGTACTCCTAAAGAGTCCCGTTCCAGGTGAATCTGAGAAGCTTTCTGCTTTCGCTTGCCATATTCACTGAGTAGTACGCGTGTTTTAGATCTATTTTTATCATGAGATCTCCGGGTTGCAGGAGATCTTTCACATTTTTTAGTGTTTCCATTTTGAATTTTTCGTGGGGTATGAAGGAGTTTAATGGTTTTAAGTTTACTATCAGCCTGTATTGGCCTTTCTCCTTTTTCTCCCTTATGAAAACATTGCTTATAATTTCCCCCTTTGTATGATTCACTTTTTGAATCACACCCATTTCCAACATGTTGGACACCTCTTTTGATAAAATTGCATTTTGTTCCTTGTTTATGACAAGCTTGCCTGGAACTTTTGATTGGTAGGGCGTTTCCAGTAGGGGAATTTTGTAGCCCCTTATCCAACCTAGGAGTTGTGGGTCCCTTGTGAGCTTTTCCCATTGTGGGAGAAAATATTTCAGTCTCCCCCCATTGGGAGGGATTGCCTGAATGGCTTTAGTAGCCTTAGTATCAATGGGTGGACATGTGTCTGTGCTAGAGGCTTCAAGTCTATGTTGGAAATGGGAGTTTTCCTCACTTTTGGTAAGATATTTACCTCTACATCCTCTTGCTGAGGTTGGTGCAGCTTTTGTGTGCTCCACAGCGCTGCTTGAATGCCTTTCTCTGGCTGTGGAGCCCCCTCAAAAGGGCGTTGTTTTTTGCTTGGCTTGCATTCGTAAGTATCGAATGGTGGAAAGGTCAACAGACCTAGCATCTTTCTGCACGGCCTTGTGGAAGTCGGCCCCAAATAGGTCTGATGTAGGTTCCCTCAGCTGCTTCGAGTATTTTTCCTTTAGCCACCTGTGGGCTCTTTCTTTGTTCCTTGAGATGGAGGTGAGAATAGCCCTTCTGCGGTGAAAAGTGATTGCAGAAACTGCCTGGGCAAGCAGCACCATCGACTGGTCAAGTTTCTCTTTGATGAATTTTTGCTTTCGCTTGTTTACCTGGCCTTTATGGCATGTTTTCCATAAGCGGCCTAATGGCCCTGTTACATCTCTGATTTTTGACGAGATTCTGGCAAGAGCCTTGTCATTCACAGCAGTAAAAGGAGCTTTTGCCTCCCCAAGGTAAGTCTCCATGGTACTGTCTCGGCACGGAGTGGGTGGTATGTTTTTGGGGGGTGGAGAGCCCTCCAGGATGTTATCCCTGAGGTCTATGTCTGTATAATGCTCTTTCATACTTTGGGAAAATGACTTTGCCAGTTTCTTTGGCAACTTCCAGGAGTTTCTATCCTCCGATTTCGTTATTTTCCAAGCTTCATTTTCCTCATCAGATGATGACGAGGAATCACTACTGCTGCTGGAGCTGCTTGAGGAAATATCCGAGGAGGAATACTCTTTCCTCTGTCTCTTCCTCTTCCCGCTATATTTTGGTGTACCAGCTTTGCGCTTGGTTGTTTTCTTGCGGGTTAGGGTGCGCTTTAGCCCCTTTGATTTAGCCTGGGTGCTATGTAGCCCCTTTTTGGATTGCTTTGGCTGCCTTGCTTGGCTCGTGTCTGTGGTCCTTCCACCTGCGCTGCAAAATCTGGTGGAGAACCTGCCATCCTCTGTGTTTCCAGAGAAATCATCGTTGTCTTGTGAAGGAGATTTGTCTCCCTCGCTGTCTGTATGGATATTTGAAGTTCCTTTGGTCGGTGTGAGCGCGTTTTTCGAGATTTCACCAGCCACGTTTTCAAACTCGGCCATCTTGGTGAATCGAAAAACGAACAAGGAGGATGAACTGGAGGCCTGGGCACTAACAGGGCACAGGGCCTCCATATAGCAAATTAAGTCTTAAGATTCCATAATATGAAATCCCAGAACCCAATGTAAGCATGGTATCAGCGATTGTGTTCACATCTTTGGCCTTCCGGAAGCAGCCCAACAAAGTGACAAGGGATAATGTCAGAATTTCGTACTTTGAGGTAAGTTTAGAGGGCCTAAATCGGCCATCAAACGTTGTAAACTCATTTCTCCCAATATTGCTGAATGTATGTGTATCTGGCATTTAGAGGTGCCTCTTGTCAATCCAGTTTGCCTGTTCGGTGTTGCATGTCGTTTTCTTTGGAAAATATTTTTCAAAAGAAATTTGTTGCAAATATGCAACATTGCCAAGAAAGGTAATGGAATTTTCAACTTAGGCCCAATGCTACACTGTGCTGAAAGGGGGCATCTGAGGTATTTATTGCCAATATTGACCATTTTCATGAAACCCTGAGTGCACTTTCACTAGCAAAATAGAACATTCATCAACATTTCTTCAGAACTGAACTATGCACTTTCTCAAACTTTTTGACTGGTTGGTCGCTAAATGTTATTTCTTTTTGTAGGAAATTGTTACCAAGAAAGTGGCTTGCTGTGAAGAACTCATTAGAAAGCAAAAGTTTCAGAGGATGTGACTTTACTTTAAGGATATCATTACTTTTGCTCAAATGACAATGATCATATAATAATTCTGATGATAATCAGCTGATTGGAGGATTGTAAACTATGATTTTGTGCATTAGTCAACATCATGCATTCACAAAAAGGACATGGATAGTACAGTCTAGTTTGTAGGAATAGGACTATCTACCTGCTACTAAGAATGGGGAATAATATAAATGCCTGAAAAATGATAGGATGAACTTCTTTCTATGGGTGAAAATCTCACTGATTGCACCACAAATCATACAAAATTTATCATTTGTTTGTTATATGTTTGCAGAACTTGTTACAATAATGCTACAGAACACTCCATTACTCTTGAGGAACTCAACAAGGGAAGTTTATCATGGATAGCACTTTACGATGTTGAAAATTTATCATAGATAGAACTCTGAACTCTACAATCTCAAATTTCCCATTTGCGGGTAAGCCCCTTTGATAGGAACACCTCAGAAATTAAGGATTGATGAAATTTTGCCACGGAGCATCATGTAAATTTGCACTCCAGTTATCATTGCGAGATATTATTATGTTTTCATTACAGTAATGAAAGATATATCACGAAATGAGGAATACCTCTCTTAGAAAATTCTTCCTTATTTTGCACCCTTATTTGGCAATTTGGCAAGGAAAAATTTTTGGAACAGGAAATCAAGTTTTATGGTCTCATTTTTACTGCAATGGAACTAAACCAGACCCAGAACGAATTAGCAGTAAGCAGTGTTACAAATGCCCCAGTACCCAGAAGCACAGCAGAAGTAAGAAGTTTTTTGGGCATGGCCAATACAAGTCATGAATATATAAAAGATTATGCTAAAATCACAGGCCCTCTGAGAAACGATGCCAAGACGAAGAACTCCCAAAATATGTCGCAGAACTGAAAACGAAGGCACGACGACGAACTCCCAAAATATGGCGCAGAAATGAAGACGAGGACGGCACGACGACGAATTCCCAAAATATGGCGCAGGAATGAAAACGATGCCAAGACGAAGAACTCCCAAAATATGGCGCAGAAATGAAGACGATGGTACGACGACGACGAACTCCCTAAATATTGTGCGTGAGTGCTGACGAACTCCAAACTGGGGCATGATGATATCGGTGCCCAACTCTAAGAGTTTGTCGTGGTATTTTACGAAGACGATCTATATCAAGGGCGGATCCAGGCTTGGAGTTTGGGGAAGGCCACTAAGAAGGAAATATGGGGGTCTGGGGGCGTAGCACCCAGGAAAAATTTTCGGGGCCACGCCCTTCAGACTCTCGGAAAACGCGGAAACGCCCCTTTTATTTCATTTTATATCATTAAGCTTATCACCTAATCTTCATTCCTCTTGACATACAAACTGGAATTTTTGTGCAAAACATAATGGGCGATCATCAGTTCAGAAAGTAAGAGAACATAGAAAAAATGCTTGTCATAGGCACCGGTTCGGGAATGTGTATCGAAGAAATAAGCTGCACCACCATCGAAATGAAAATTCTGCATAAAAAATGAAGTTGCTCTCAAATCCACGATTCAAACACATTTCAAAGTTACGTGAAAATCCCGTGAATTTCCCATGGTAAGTTCCCTCATCGGAGTAAGCAATCAAAACTCTCTTCGCTTAGCCACTTTCTAGAAGCTTCACTGGTATTCAAAAGCGTGTTCTCCCTCCAGTGATATTAAAGTGACTTATCAACATTTTATAACTATCACAAAGACACGAATCTTTATCAAAAGTCTTTATCAAAACGAAATTTATAATAAAAGAAACTTCAACAGCAAAGTTCACTGGAAGATCCTGAATCACTGATATTTTGACAAAGTGAATGAAACAAATGATTTTCAGTCTCGACCTCACGCCATTAGATTTTGTTTAGAATTCAGATTCGTATATTTTCAAACCTCTGAATCAACAATAAATAGTTAGGTAAGCGGGCTTGTCGTTAGCCGAATTATCGTGCAGCTGTGCTATGGTTATTTATTGGTTGCTTTAGGAAGTAAAGGTTTAAAACTTGCTCTTTTATCTATAAAAGCCAATGCTTTTTACGAGAACTCTTACGCTTTGGGGAGGCCATGGCCCCCCCACCCCCCACTAAATCCCCGCCTGATCTATATACATTGTTGTGATAAATTATTGACGATGCTCAACCTTAGATATCGTCGTCGAAGAACGACGACCATCACCATGACTCATTTAAAACCCTATACCATGTAACTGAAATGTTAGGAAATTTGGTCGCGATTTGGCACGCTTCGCAGGTTTCTTGAAGAGGATTTCTCAAGAAGGTGAATCGTAATTTTTTCAGAGCAAATTGGTCGATTTCAGTCCAGTAGTGATTTAAAATCTAAAATTGAGAACAGCATAAAATTGTAGATATCATTCATTCATTTTCATTTATTTCCACAGGGTAAATGCATTCAGTAACTATGGATATCTACTGTTTTACAATGTGCCCTGCTTTAAAACCCTAACTTACTTAATTACATGAATAATTATCGGCATTAAAATCCAATATATAAGAAAAAGAAAAAACATAAAAAGAAAGGTGACTCTGGAGTCAAAAATATGTGGCTGACGTTCATTTCGATCATCAACTTCTTTGATCTTTCAAAAAAGATTTTAATTTCGTTAATTTCGTTTCGTCAAAGAATTTAATTTAATATCAGAAGCCTTCTTGTCAAGCTTCGTTGCCTAGAATGAAGGACTTCATCCCATGAAGCACCAACATGCAATCCTGTACAAAAAGCTATCAATCTCTAAATTTTTTTCCAACACAGCCTATCATTCATTGTTATTCCAAACCTATAAGAGCCGTTGGCCTGTGTGGGATAGTTAAAACATGTAATAGTTGCTGCGAGACATGCTTTCCGTCATGATATACAATCATCATCATCATTATTAACATTATTTAAAGTTGGGTTTAACCTAGTGTATAATACTAATTCATTCCAACTGTAAAGTAAAACTATTTGATAATATACAGAATACAACTTGCAAAATATCCTGTTTTACTACATTGAAGAGAGAACAAGTTATTTAAAAATACTGCAACGTTATCTGTTAAGCTCTGAAGAAACCTGGTTCTGCAACTAGATAACGTAGCGAACTAAATGTGATCCGTGAATTAAGTTATAGAAAGAATTTCGACTGTACGAAAATTTGCAAAGTCTAAGATGATGAGGCCCCCCCCCATATTTGTACGTGAAGCGTTATTTGGCTAATTTAGGCGCGTGATTTCGTGATTTTGATATTTTCGACTCGTGAATCCGTGATCGAAGACTCTGTCGTGCAGCGTGATTTGCCAAAAATTTGGTCGTTATTTCGTGAAATGGACTTTTAAAGCGCGTGATTGCGCCTTCAAATTTCACAAAGAAATGCTGTTTTCCGTCATTCTGGAGGGTGTAGTGTCAAAAATTTTCCGGGGCAAGCCCCCGGACCCCCATTCTTACTCCATTCCCTGGCAATCTACCCCAAATAAAGATATTTGTCTCCTAGAAAGTCTTGGATAAAAACAGCATTGATCTTACATGAAGAATTCCTGAGTTACCTAAAAACAATACATGGTACTACTCAAATTGCCACCGACAAAGTAAAAGATGCAATCTATTTGAACGAAAATCGACTTTTTCTAAGAAGCAAATGATAGGTCACCAGGCTTTAATTTCCACAATACGGCGTTTTTCGATGTTCTAGAAGACGAATATTCCAAAAATTTTCCGGGGCAAGCCCCTGGACCCCTATTTATCTCATTTCACTCACAGTTTTGGCTCCGAAACTTTAAAATCCATGTTAAAATTACCCTGCTTTCCCTCGTGTGTCTTCGCCAGCTATGTATTTACGTGGAAATATCTATCTGGAGCATTCTTAAATTTCTGCAGCGTGAACGTGAAAGTGCTGTTTTATAGTCCATGATGGCGTGAAAAACGAAAAATCAACACGTGAATCCGTTATCCAGGGGTACTATGGGGGGGCCTCGATGATATGCGCTGTTGTTTTCACAAAAGTTTCACTGAAGAGCGGATCTTTCCAAAAGTATTACATCATATACGCAGTCGCTCTCAAAAAATTTCTCTTACGAACGGATCTTTGCAAAAGCAAAAAGCATTACACGATGTATGCCGTTGCCTTCATTAAAATTTCAGTCTTAACCCTTAAAGTGAATATGATGCGAAAATTCTTATTGATGAAAAACGTCCATTTGAGTGTGCTGATTTCGAATTTCGACATAAACTTTCCAAAACTAAACCGTTGTTTAAAAACAGCCATTTGAAAATCAAGTTTCTCCACAAAAGTGTCTAGGGATCTGCGTCGAGTTTTTAGACTTGTGACGAAAATTAGTTGGGTAGGCAGACAGGAGGTACTTGCATATCATAGGATGGTGCCGTAGTCTTATCACGGGTTTTAGGATTTCATAGTTGCCCTTCAGAAAATCTCCACACTCATATGCTTCGAATGCCAAGGAATTCATATCCTCACACTGTTTTGGCAATTGATTGATGTCTTTTTGTACACCTAAATTCCACAAATTGGCAGTTCATTAATCCTATCAGACCTGCAATCCTTCATAAAATATATTGAGACCAACATAACAAATCCAAAACTTTGATACCTCCTGGTCTCCGCTGCAGCAAACATGTCTTTTTCTTGTCCCTGTAACTTCCCCTCCCAGGACTGCCATCAAAGAAAGCCAGAATGATGCCACGTTAGAGTTCTTGTCCTCTATTGGTTTCGAAACCACTCCCCTCGCAGTCAAGTATTTTCCATAAAAAGTGGTTAATTAACTGATTTTTTGTCAATCTGTTCCAACAACATTAAACTTGGGGGGCCGAGGCGGACGGGCCTTCATCTATGAGAAAGTTTTCGATCAATCGTTGACTTGATACAAGTCTTCGTTTTCTTCTCTTCGCATCGTCATGGCGGAAGACTTGCACCGCGCCGAAGGCGCAACGAGCGCGCAGCGCGAGGGCGGCGGAGGAGGGGAAGAACAAAGACTTGAAACTCTCGTCAACCTAAAAATAGCACGGACAGAATTCTGTCCGCGGCTTTTCCTTTGAAGTTTTCAATAAGCCAATCATCATTTAGAATTATTTTCAACATCGGATTGTGTCAGGGGGTTACAGCAACGATTCATTTCTGTACGTGTGCCAGTCCCATTGAGAAATCACTGTCAGTCCTTTGATTCATTAATCCGATTAGGGACAAGACAAAGTGAGTTCTGTAAAGGATCAATTCATGTATATATATATAATAGCTATATCCGCATAAAAAAAACTATAATTAGTTCTTTTCTGCTTTAGCAGCAACATATATGTCGTTAACTAGTGCTGTCCAAGTTTGTCTCTCTTGCGCTAGTGTTCTTAAGCTTTTGAGATCATGTATCGATTTGAGCTGGGTTATGCTGCTGTATCTATTTTTGAACGTGTTATGTTTCTTTAGCATAATTATGTCGTTGTGTAATGAAACTGGCAATGTAATTACTGATCTTCCCGCGAAACTTCTTTGCATTTGATTTTTCAAAATAGTAATTCATTGCTTTTTGGGCTGGTGTTTCTGGGTGTGATCTTAAAACATGTCCAAATAATTTCCATCTATTTCGTAGTATTTCCAGGGATAAGACATCTTCGCCAGTTTGCCTGTACACTTGTTCGTTGCTTATGTGTGCAGGGTATTTAACATTAAGTACCTTCCTTAGCCGTTGTCTATGAAAAGAGTTTAAACTTTCTTCCTCTTTCTTTGTTAATCCCCAAGTGCATTTTCTTCCAATACTTTCTATTATATTATATACTTTCTTTCTATATAATATGTTGTACTTTCTTCCAATTCATGTAAACCCCCTAAACTGATCTGATTGTCCACTTCATGAAAAAAAAACCAATTATGTATTGCCAAGTCGCACAAGTCTCAGTTTCTCTCCCTTCCTTCTGACCTCTTCATTTACTGCGATGTCTGAGGTTAAAACTGAGACTTGTAGCAAGTCAAGATCAATCGTCCAACAATAACTTGCCACGATTGTGGACTTGATATGATAAACTTCTCTATTTCTATATTCAATCAAATTTTACGATAAAAGACATTTATCTGAAGCTACTTTCAAACATCTTTACAATTACCCAAGGACGAATACCACGGAGGGGTAAAATCAATGGCAAGTCCGCAGCTTTAACATAGATAATAAAATGAAAAAGACAAAAAAAAAGAACTTAAAGTCTATCTCAAATTAGACGTCATAAATTTTCAGAAGAATCAATTAAATTTGCACCTTTGCGGCAACTTGGAATTGCCCTTTCACGTGTAACGACTACTTAATGATAGAGATTTTACCACTACAAGTAATTACAAAAAATGACTAACAAAGAAAGAAAATATACAAGAAGGGACTACGTAACGGTGAGGTAACATGGTGTCTGTGTTACAAAAAACCGTATTTGATATCATATTACTCAAATCGGCCGGTTTTGTGGATATAATGGAGAGTCAACTCTACTATCTTCCTATTTTGCTCATTATTGAGATCTCTACTGACATAAATTAAAAGTTGTGTTAAATCTTTATTTGAAAGGCTAACGTATCCAGGTGGTCGTAGTTAAGCAAGCACGCTCTAGTGAGAAGATCTCGCCGATGCATCACGAGGAGGGCAGAGCAACAAAAAGTGCTCCGTATCCTCAATACCATCGTTCATAGGACAGATATGATTATGGTTTCTTACGATTAATTTTATGAAAAATTAACTTGTAGAGACCAAATCTCATGTGAGTAAGGCAGGGCAAACCTGATGGGTCATGGATGTCAAATACTGATTTTACAGGGGGAAGAATAATGGATAGCAGCTTTGTTTATAAGTCGAGAGCGCCATCAGGGTCAAGCTTGTTCCATTTATGTAAGTAGTTAAGCTAGACACTGGATTCAAATTTTGATTGTGAAAGCAGAACTGTGAATGATGGAGAGGTTGTATTGGAGCTCTAGTATATTCAGGTGTTAAATTATTTACAATCTTGTAGAACAAAATAAGACACCTTCTCCACCTTCGTTGATTTAATCATTTCCACCAAGCTCAGTGTACAACTATTTTTGCGATGACCCCCTCAATGTTCCCGTTACAGCTATTGCTGCGGAATACTGAGCAGACTCCAATTTTTCTATTAAGTTTGACAAAGTGATATTCTGACGGAAATCAAATTTTTTTCCAGGAATATGGTAGTCACATCCCCTTAGTCTATGTGGGGTCGCACATAAAGCTTGTATAGTTCAGTTAGCGTATGTCTGGGCAGATGACGAGAGAGCTATTTAAGCACACCTATACCCTTTCTTTAGACTTATGACGATGAATCCCTTGTATCCCTGCGGTAAACCTTGCTCAAGAGGGACTCCTAATGAAACAGTGAAAAATGCAGCCCTATCTCCTGCATTCGAGCATGATTCGATCAGAATCGAACTACTGTCGTAGCTCTGTTCAACGGTCACTCCTCGAAAAGAAAATGCGATGAAAACCACGTTAAGCAGACATTTAATTGACGAAACTTGGTATAAATCTGAAGAAGGAAGTTCACTTTAGCTGGTAAGTGCAAAATAACCCTCTCAACGCTGCATTTTCCATGTTTTTAAGACCAAAAGAAACCAGAGAAATCTTCAACTACCTGCCTCAACAACTTCGTTCAAAATCTAGTCAACTGCATCATTCGAATTGAAAATTGGACAACATTGTTCTCTGCCAAAGCTTGCAATCTGATTGGTACGTTAGGAATTGCGAAATTTGGGCCTAAATAGGGCCAGGGTTTTCAGAGTAACAAAACGATCGATAATACCTATCAAAATATACTTTAACGCCATAGAATTTAAGTAATAGTTAGTAATATAAGTAATAGTAATAGTATAAGTAATATTTATATGTTATGGCGTTAAAGTATATTTTGATAGGTATTATCGATCGTTTTGCTACTAATGCGTCGCCACACGCTACACTGTTATTTAAATTTTAAGAGTAATACTATGAGTCTCTCTTGACTGAAGTGCCATCATCAAGTCAAAGAGCACAGGGAAACAAGAGAGTCATCGTCATAATAAGTCTACCTTTCTTGTTTTAGATATGGCTGCTTTGATATGCGCAGAGAAGGTCAGTTTTGAATAAAGAATAATTCCACGACGCTTAAGCCTGGTTTTCATTAAATCATAATTCACCGCCGACCATTGTCCTAGAGCATCGGCGATCATCAGCGATGCTGTAAGACAATGATCGGCGATGAATTACAGTTTAATGAAAACCAGGCTTTATGATCATCTACATTCTTTACGGGCGTGTTATTAAATAGGATCATTGGATGATCAATATCATTTTTAGCCAAGTAAATCTTGTTTCAACAGCTTGCTTCAGTCGATCAGGATTAAAGGGCATCCTTCTATCGTAAGCTCACTGCTTTATTCGTTCCAAGTTACGCTTCATGTCACTGGCAGCCTTATTGAGGTCTTCAACTGCAATGAACTTTTCTTACGGTGCTTCTCGACAAATCAAGATGACTACAATCTTGGTCAAAATACTTGGGACAAGTCGCGAAATTGCACTAATTCACTCTTTGATTAGGGGTTCCCCGCTCCCCCCGTTTCAATGTTGCTTGAATCAAACGCCATTCGACTTTTTCAACATTGAATTAGGGGGGAAGGGACATTAGAAAGTCCTAAACGTATGTTTGTCCGTCGGTATGTAGGAAACATGATGAAAACACTGAAATTTGCCCGTGTTCCAGCTTATTTTGGCCTAGTCTCCATGTTGGTTTCTTGAAAGTTACATGAGTTGAAACTTTTTTTTTATATAATTCAATAAAATGTTACAAAAATATAGTACTGTCTACACTACCTACAAGAAATTACTTTACAACACTACTGGGACAAAGACCCCCCCGGGGAGCAAAGGCTGTGACTACCCCCAAGGGAATTTACATAGATCAAAAGAAACTGCTGAAACTGTAAGTGGGGTTGCAATTTTCAACACTGTGGCGTAGAACCCTCATAGAAAGGAAGTAAAAATCTTTTATGCTCCGTCCAAGAAAGACAGTAAGTACATATTTTTTATAGACTGGCAGAATGTCTGCCACTTTGAAGTTGAAAGATCACAAAAGTGAGCACTAGGGGAGTAAAACGTAATGAGCTTGCATGAGACTTTGGTCAAATATTTATTTTGATAGACTGGCGCCAGATAAGAGTAGGTGAGAATGTGATTTTAGTGTACTGTGTGAGATTTGATTCATTTTTGGATTTCGCTAACAGGGTATTCTTTCTCGACCAAGGATTTTTAAAAACTGAATTCAATACTTAATATGATACCTTCGTTAACTGTGAAGGCCCAGAAGAGCAGCTTTCAGTTAGAAATGATAATTCTACGGGCATCTTAGACTGTGTTCACACGATGCCTGCACATTTTGAAAACGGTGAAAAATGTGACGGATAGGTCTCCCGTTCACACGAAAAACGGCACAATTTTTGCGGGCAGATTTCGAAAACGGTAGAGTTTGAAATCAGAACTCTAACCGGCACATTTTGAAAGTACATTTGCAGCTTTTCTGTACCCACAATAGTTTCTCAATTGTTTCTTATTCGCCCAAGCGACAAAGGTAAGTAGCTCAAGAGCAAATAGTTCCTAGCCTGCGCGCAGACAATACCCAAGGAAAACGTATAGTCTGCGCAACGCTGCTCAATATCGCGTATTGTATGAGTCAGCATTTTATTTCAATAGCAGTTCCACTGGCCCTTTCTACTTAGCGTCTGTGTATTGTCTGCCGCAGAGTACTTCAATTTCCACAGTGTTGTGTTGTTAACGTAATTTGCTTAAAGAACAAAGCGACACCTGAGATTTAATCACATGATATCCGTTCTCAAATCTGACTGCTTCCCTGTTTCGCAGGGAAGCGATATTGCTGGCTGTTACAACAATGCATTTTCTTTGTTATCACGTAGATACTGAAGCACACACTACACAACGGCGAGCGGCGTTGCGCAGACTATACCATTTTCTTAGGTACAGTCTGCATGCAGGCGAATAGTTACTGAAAAACAAAAAACAATCAACGTCCTCACAAATCTTGAAAGTTAGTTGACAGAGATGAAGCTTGCCCAGTCCCCTTGCACATGCTAAGGACTGAGGCAAGCTAAAAATATTTCTGGTTCTTAGCCAATGAAGATTGAGAACTATTGTGGTGATCACCATGCGTGCGCAAGTTTCTGCTCTGTCTTAATGAGTCATGAAGAGGTCTGACGATAATACATTCAAGAACTTCTGTGCTCACTTACTGCTTTTTCAACGTTTCACAAAGCAAAAACACTATCATTGCAGTCTTCAGTCAACCTACAATGCTTCGCAGACAAGGTACCAAGTTAAGAATCATATGTGGCTCAAAGACTTTTTACCTCATTCGATGGAAAGGTTCAATGGCTCACGAGCTACTCCTAACTTTGACCATGGTCATATGACCATGCTTTGACCGTTGATAGCTCAAGAACAAAGTGTCGTAACATCGCGGAGAAAAAAGGACAACCTAGAAATTCAATCTTTTCTCGTTTGAATGGTGATTCCACTGACACTTGACAAAGGAAATACGGTCTCACCTATCAGATTTAGCTTAGATGGTCGAAAATCGTAGTTTTCTGCCACTCAAAAGATACATTCCTTCAAATGGTGTGATGATGTGAAAGTTGAAGATAGCAGTTTTCGAGCATATAAAGACATCTGCAAGGAAAACTATCACATATTATCAAGAAACAGCAAACTTGACTATGTTTTAAGAGTTAAAACGCTATAAATGACAAGTTGGGAGTGGCTTGCAGTGATCAAGGGCGGGAAACAGCGATATCATTAGCTCGCAAGTCATCGAATACATCTGTTTGGAAACGGTTGGATGTGAGTAAAACATTGACTAAAATTTCCACGACATCTTCGCTTCGCCGGAACAATCACTCTGCAGAGATCCCTCCTCATATAGCTTTCCCACACAAAACATCACAAGAGTTCACATGAGAAAACATTTCCCCGGCTAGCCGAGATCTCGCTTGAATTCTACCGCGATCCCCCCCCCCCCCCAGCCAAGAAAATATTTTTCCATATGAACACATTTTCCCGGCTTCTAATAATGTTTTGACCCAGCTTTTGTTATATGGTGATCACGACCTTTCTAATGACTTCAGCAGAAGAATACTCGAATTGACTTTACGTTCTATTAAGGTAACAAGGTAACAAGTCAAGGTAACAAGCTCCTGCTACTTTAGAGTTATCCATATTTTCAAGAATGTCATCACAAAATGTTAAAAGGGCATGCACAGTTGACGAAGAGTGCTGAAAACCATATTGTCTTGGATCTTGGATGAAGAAGGACATTTTCCTTTAAGAATTTGTATAACTGAGCATGAATAGCACGTTCTAGTATCTTGCTTGCAGTGGGCAGTATCGAGATTGGCCTATAGTAACTGTTGTTTGACAAATTCCACAGATACAGTCTTAATGGTGAATAAGGCTGTCGTTCTCGGTGCAATGGTAAATGCCTTTACTTTACCAAATGCCCTTGCTAATTTTTTACCAATTGTAGAAAAATGCTTGTTAAAAGCTTCTGCAATTTTAGAAGGATCAGCGATATAGCTATTATTTTGTTGGAGTCCAAAATGTCAGGTGATTTTTCATCTGACGGGATATCTTTAAGGTATTTCCACATTCTTTTGCTATCAGATTTATTTTCTTCGATTAAATTTTTGAAGTATTCAGATTTTAATCGACGGTTCTCTCGATTAGCATAGTTGCGCAATTTTTGTACATATCCCAATGGTATGAACTAATATACTGCGTGCTTTACGATGGTGATAGTCACGTTTATTTCTAGCATCCAACAACTCTTTGCTGACCCAAGGTGTTTTCTGCCCTTTGACTCTTTTCAATTTAGTTGGTGCGTGCTCCTCCGCTATTTCACAGAACAATTTTTCCCAAAGAAAAAGAGCATCATCAGCGGATTGAACGCCATCAATAACATGCCATGGAACATTCGCTAAATCTTTCAACAAAGCCTCTATTACGTAGTTCTTAAAAGTCCTTGATTCCTATGTCCGAGATGGTAGTTTAGGGACGCCGCTTTTAAACGCACACATGATAATGCTATGGTCACTGATGGACGATGAAATAACCTCAGTTTGCACAACTCTGTGTTTGTTACTCACACAAAACAGATCAATAAGGGTTTTTGAACTTTCAAAAACCCTAGTCGGTAATTCTATCACTTGCTCAAGGTCGTTTGCCAAAAGAAAATTCCGAACAGATTGTCTCTTGGTCTTAGGTCTTGACTTAGAGAGCATGTCCACATTAAAATCACCTATTATTGCGATTTCTGTTTTTGTATGATCAAGCTTGTGTAGTTGATCTTCAATATCAGAAAGGTAAGTATCAAGTGTGGCATCAGGTGGCCTATAGATGCTTCCAATGACTAGTGGTTTAGATTTTGGTCGATTTATTTCAATCCAGATACATTCAGTATCCTTATTCTCCATTAGGTCTGTCCTTTTCTTTGCATTTAATTCGGTTCTGACGAAAAACTACCAATCCCCCACCCTATTTTTTATTAGGATCCTGTCGATCTCTTCAAATTGCAGTATAGCCAGGGATTTTGATTTCGTTGTCAGTAATGTCAGGTGTAAGCCAGGTTTCAGATACACCAAAAACATCGAACTGGAGTTCAGCAAGAGTTTCCTTTATTTCATCAAGCTTACTGTACAGATGATTCACGTTAAGATATCCCACTTTCAGGCCACGTCGAAATTTGAATCCCCATAGTCTATTTAGTACAAATCAAGCATAAAAAACGGTTCGACAGGTTGCTAGATAGTTAGAGGAAATTCTGTGTTTTTTGGTACAACTACACACATATGCACCATCCAATGGCGATTAGAATTTCACAAACAATTAGTCTTTTGGTTTTTTCTTAAATGCTGGTTTTCATCTGTCGCATTTCATCGGATTTCATCGTAATTTGTTGGATTTCCTTAATTGGGATTGTCAGATTATATGAAGATCGAGAATCGTAATTCCCCGCAATTCGTCCTATTTCATCGTAGAAGACAAATTTTTTGATTCGCTGGGATCAATTGCGACGAACTGCGATGAATTAGGATGAATTAGGATACCTGGTTTTCATATGATTTGGTTGGTTTTCATATATCGAAATTCATCTTAATTGATCGTAGACGCGCAATTCCGATGAAATTTTATGAAATGCAATGAAATGCGACATATGAAAACCAGCCTCAAAAAAGCCACGCTGAATAGAGAATCCTTACCACTTTGCTAAAGTCCTTTTCAAATTACATGTCACCTGGCGTTCACGATAACGCACAATTACTTTACAAACATTGTTTTTGGGGACATTTGCAGGTGACATCTAATTTGAGGTAGACTATAAAAGATTTCGCTGAGATCAAGTTGAAGGTTGACGTCAAATCGCTTTTTTCAGCGTAAAGTGCTGGGCCCACGAGGTAGATAAATCGAATGTTTGAGCCCATTTCATCATTAGACGGGGGAATTATCCTAGCCATTTAACCAAGTACCTGTCACGTGATCGATGACGCCAGAGTAGGACCAAATGTTCCTAAATACTTCAATAACTTTTGACATGTGAGCTGTATTGACATGAAAATTGCATAGTAGAAATAATCGCTTGCAGAGCTTTCGAATGATGTATCATTTTTACATTTTGATGAAAGTCAAGAAAAATTTATGACGTGGTCGACGACATGCCGTCATAATTGACAAAATTTTAAAAACCATTTTGGCGGAAAAATTTTCTCTGAATCTTTCTAAATTGATCAGGTAGATTCTGATTCTGCAGATTAAAAATCCTATCATTTATAGGAATGTCAATTTGGGCATGACCACTTTTCCGAAATATCTTGTTGGCAGGAATACAATAGGGAAATGACGAGGCCAAAATTGACATTCTTATGAATGATAGGTGTTTTTAGCTTATACTGATTACAGTGAGTCCCAGATATCGCTCTCCAAAACGAGACTACTGCTTGCCAAATCGAGACCGCTCAATCTAGGACTCATAACCAAGCAAACTGCTAAAAAACCGGCCTGCTCACTTCTGGGTCGAGAAGGACCAATCAGCTTGCTGGAATCTTTGTGCGCGAAGGTGATTGGCTTATTCTTGAAATATTTGATGCCCCTGCACTCATCTGTTTTGAACCCCGCCAGTCTGTGAATTCAATGTAAACATTGGCTGCCATTCCGGTAAATGTCAGTCAGTGAAGGTGAGAAAGGCGGCTGCTCGCCAAAATGGAGGTTTTTATTATCACGGATACGAAATAAAGACAAAGAAAAGGACTGTGGAGGATCTCAAAGGGCACTGTACGAAAGAGTTATTTTGAAGGGAAAGCTTTGCCAACTTGCAGTGGAAGATGTATTACTGTTTTGCGAATTTAAATCGTCGAAGAAGATTCCTTTTTGGCTTCTGCAAAACAGCGGGAACAGTTCGAGGTAAGAAACATTTCAATCTAATAAAAAGTTAACAGAAAACTCACACATAAGATGCGGAAAAATGCTCTAGTTTCTTGAAACATTCCCGCATAAACAGCAGAAGTATTTGTACTTGATATTCTGTGCAATTGACGATAAAGTCTTGCTCAAAACAGACTTTACGGCTACGTAAACAAGGGGCTTGATAAAGGTTTCTCGCACCCAAACGACCGATAAATCTGTCTTTCCTCCAAAAGTAAGTCACAGATTACAAAGCGTCTTTTAACAGAAACAAATTTAAACCTACGAGAAAATGCAGCCGTTATGAGAGTTTTGTGGATAGCTGTGTATTTTTTAAGAGAACTGCTTGAACAGTTTGAGAAGCCTTTGTGAGTGTTATTTCTTGTGAAGAAGCACTGAAAAGATATAACTTAAGAAACCAATATAATTTCGATAAGGGGAATCGAATTTTACATGATAATCACACTTGTTTCCTGTATCAATTACTCGGAAGGTACTCAAATAATGTCTAAACATTAGAAAAGCTTCAAGAACTTTGGTTTGAAATTTTCACGGGGGCACAGAAGGGTAAGGTGAGGTAATTTGGGTCTAGGGGGTAATGTGGGTTTACTCGAGGGGCGAGATTATTTTTTTCGTACACCTTCCTTGAAATCACAAACAAATCACAAACAAACATCACACATGCAAGAAGCACAAAAACCACAAATCACTGAGAAGTTACTGAAATATGACACAAAAAGTAAAATCACTAAAATCACAAAGAAATCACAGAAAAAAATCATGCGATTTTAAAATCACGAAAGACACGTTCGCTAAGTTGAGAAGTGATTTGCCCCTCGGGTCTACGTAATTTTGGGTTTTAAACTGATCGCAGCAAGTTGAAAATTTCGATTCAAGAAATACGTGTATTGATAGATATTACAGGTTGAAGCCATGATGAAACAAACGCAAACGCTTGCCACAAAATTGTTTGTTTCATTCACGCCACAAAATTATTATTTTGTAAAGAAAGAGCGCGGAAAAATCACATGACCTCCACACCTCCACAGCTTTGAAAGTTTCCTGACGGCGCTGCCAATCAATGGAGCGAGGTTTCAGTCTAATGCAAAACGCAGACCATGGCGGTGTTTTTTCCAGACCAGAAATTTCCAAAACGAGGCTCCCTTGAATAGGCCGGAAATTTCACTGTTTGTTTATGAGTCGTAGTTGTAGCGGGGCATATCAGTTTGGCGGAGGAGCGAGACTACGGCGTGTAATCAGTCTGTTTTTAGCTGCAGAATCAGAATCTACATGGTCGATTTAGTAGGATTCAATGAAAAAATTTCTGCTAACATGGTTTTTGAAATTTGTCAATTATGATCTCATGTCCTCGATGACGTCATACATTTTTCTTGAATTCCATCCAAATGCAAAAAATTCATCTTTCGAGAGCTCTTCAACCGCTCTTTTCAACTATGCAAATTTCATATAAATACAATTCAGCTGTCAAAAGTTAATGAAGTATTCAAGAACATTTGGCCCTTCCCTGACGTCATCGATCACGTGACATTCGGAAATTTTTGAAAGTGACATATTGTCTTGAATTAATCGCAATAGTCGCTTCTAACAAAACAAACCGTATAAAGTGACGTTGGGAACTTGGTTAGATGGTTAGCCAATTTCCCCTGTCTACATGTGATGTAATTGCCTGATAGGGGCTGCAACCAAATCCTTTTCAACAGCTCCGGCTTTAAAGTAATAAAATGATGCAACTGCGAGTTATGGGAGGATAAAGAAGTTTTAACCTTATTTCATCCGGGTGAAAAAAGTGATTTTCTACGGGGCGTTTTTCGCCCCTAATTATCTTCCCAACTAAAATAGCTAGGATAGTGAAACTTGCACTGTGTCATAATTAAGCAAAGGAGAATCTAAAAATAGCATAAATTAATTTCTAATCACATGCTTGGTTGCTAGGCAACTAAATATAGGGCAAATTTTGGCGAAATTGAGCTATAAGGAAAGAAGTAGATTTACATTAAATAACTGGCTAAAATAGGCTAAAAACTGTCCAAATACTTGCTTGATAGCCTTAGTTTAAGATTTCATTTAGTTGTTTATGAATATCTGTGGTTCCCAATCAATGAACTAAATGAATAATGGTAATTCAATTCATTGCAAAATTGATTGATCAATAATAATGCTTAAACATCGTCAATTTCGCATAATTCGGGTAAAATCTAATAGTTCAATCTTTATTTTAATTCATTACCTGATGTCTGGTGTAAAATTTTCAATTCATTAGAAATACGACGTCATAAAGGTTTATGACATCGTAGAAATTACAAATTGCTGACGTCAGCAAATATAGATTTATTTCATACCAAATGAAAGTACTCATCGAAACAAATCAAATGGTATAAATACATTGATGAGATTCCACAGCAAATGAAGAAACTAGAACAATTTAAACGATTTTCTTTGTGACCACTCTCCAAATAGGGGCATCTGGTGGTCACGTGGTCTAACAACAAGCATTGAAATATTTATTTCCTGATTGCTAGTTAAATTCTAATAAAAGCCAGGAAGTTTCAGTGCAATAGCTGTGATCTGTTAGGAGTTATTAAAAAAAGTTTGGGAGGGGGGGGGAACGCCCTTCCTCCATTTAAAATAGGGCTGAGGATTTGTCTAAGCGATCTAGTTCGGCTTCTGACGTCCAGGATTTCAACAGTCGGAGACCAAAAGGTCTGAATGGTGATCTTGGTAGATGTTGACTTCCTGACAATGAAAATATTAGTCTGCGGTGTGACCTCTACGGGGGAGGAAAATTGAAGGGAAAGGAAACATTAAAGGAATGTAGGTAAACTATACATCATTCGATTTACAAGAATTTGGGGATTCTAACCATATCAAAATTATTGGCAAATATTGTAAAATGATATTTTCCAGGCAGATTTATTGCTTAAAAGAGTGTACCACCTTCAAAAGCTATTTTGTACCCTTGCGTTTGAGGTAACAGAATCTAGAATCTAGCTTATATCAGCAGGAAGTGCAAATCCAAAGCTTTAAAAGTATGTCTGGAATTTTTCAAATTCCTTCTCACTTTGAAAATCAGTCAAAAATTAGCAATTGATTTTTCTGCCCTCCCACAGTTGTATCTGGCTATAAAAGAATACAAAGAATTTGGGACACACTTTCCTAGCTCCAAGTCGGTCCTAGCCATGTGCAAATTTTCTAGCGATTCGATTGGCTAAAAGGGTACAAAATAGCTTTTTCGTACCTGTACCTCGTGGATTTGCAAGTCCTGAGAAAAAATGGAGTTTAGTGATCTGCAATGGCAAAGTATACATTGGGACCACATAAACAACACTAATCCGGATCAAGCCATTTAGGCTTAAAAATCAATTGGAGTCTTCAAATAAATACCCTATAAACACAACGATACAAGAACGCCCAGTGCTATTGCACACAGACCACAAGGACTTTGGGATTATCGGCTTAACAGGTCAAGCGATTAGGTACGGATTATGGAGACCACAAAGGAAAACTTTGATTGAAAAATTATGGAAACCTTCGTTTACATGAAATTTCTTCCATTTTTAAAACTTTTGTTAGCTTCAAGCAATGTATCATTGTGTGCCTTGAAAGTTCGGCTAACAGTATATGAAGAAATCGAAAAATGTTTACCGTAACCTTAAGATGCAGGACGGTGGACGTTAACCCTAATCCGCATGGGGGGTTTTTTCCACCCACCCTTGAGGTTTCTCTTGCCGTGTGTTTAACAGACATCACCTATGTCCCCCAAACCCCTCTGACTTTTACTAATTATCTGTTCTCCACATTTTGATAAAAAAATCTTTAAACAATAGAGCTCACAGGTCACGTGACATGCCCATATTTGGAAGCAGGTAGCAGAAAAATCATTGCTTTTGATGATTTGAATGGAAAGATTTTATCAAATTATTAAGTATTGTACACCAAATGAAGCAGTAAACGAAGAGCTTTAATTTGATACAGGAATTTCTGGAATTTGATGATGTCAGCATTTTTTGATGATGACGTCATTTTGGCCGCCATTTTGGGCTAGTTAGCTAGCTTTTTGAATATTTTCGAAATTTTTCGATTGAAAACACTCCAATGATACGTTTGTGATGGAGTATTATCACTTTGCAGCTTCTTTTTGTCTATTTATGCAGAGAACAAATTCAATGCATTAAGGACGTCTTTCAGATTGGCTAATTTCTGCGAAAATATCACTCCAAATTCATTAATTTCAATGAAATGATATCTTCATATCAAATTTGTGGCTAAAGTTGAACCAAAAACTACCAAATTTTCATGGAAAACCTTTGAATTCAAATTCAACTTGGAGACCTGATTTTCACTGATTTTAAACTTCATGACATCACTATGACGTCATAAGGCGTGGCAGCCACACCCAAATTACGCTACTTGCTAGAAATTACCTGATATATGACGGTGCCAAGTTGCATTGAATTCTAACCAGGCTAAGGCAGTTTACAGAGGGGGGGTAGAAAGAACCCCCCCCATAAATGGTAGCTCGAAAAAAGCCAATATGGATTAGGGTTAAGACAATGCTGAGTTCCCAAATGTCGATTTGAAAAATTTATAACCTTGCTTTGGTTCATTTCGAACCATAGCAAGGTAAATTAATCTGCTCATCTATATATATATAAGCTTTTTGTGAAGAGTTTTGTTACGAACATTCCTGTTTGTGACACTTTCCCGCACGCAGCTCCTCGCGCCTGCTGCTTTCCTCCAAAAATTTCAAATTGACGAAAGATAGCAGACAATGAAGGCTTGCCTGTGCTCCAATACTTTTCTTTGTACAGTATCTTGGGGTAATGTGAAGAGGGGGTTTGTACCAAATTTTAGCAATTCAATTCAACAATAGGCCTTAACCTTCGACCTTTCTTTGTGCATGCTGATGGCAGCCATAGAAATGTGATGGCAGCATCCAATCTTAGATAAAAATAAGTTTTGCAGATGCTGTTTCCAAACATCGAGGGAGTAAAAGCTTGTAAATAGGTGATATTATGTTAGCTGCAGTTTCTATCTGACTCGTGGTAAAGTATTTTGATGATCAGGTGTTATATAGCGAAGTTATTGCCCTATTTTGCAGAGGCTCTCCTCTTGGTTTTGTCGCAGTGTTACAAATTGAGAGTTTGTTCTTTTAATTTCTTGAGTCTTCTGCTAATAAATTTACTGACTACAACATACAAATTCTTTACTCAATTCTTAGTGAAGATTTAGCTCAATGAGGATTTGCAATCGTCTATTGTCAGTGTCACTCTTGTTCTTTGCAGGCATGCTGCAAAGCCAGGCTACTTGAAGATTGTGATCAAATTGGGCCTAAGTAAGCGGAAATATGTATCCAGTTTGCTTTGTAGTAGATGAACTGATGGAAACGTCATCAAAATTCAAATTTTCAACATCAGTTCCACTACTACAGTGGACACTCATATTTTTTTACTAGGCAAAATTTGATTTTCTGACAATCGGAATATGCAGCCTGTATACAAAGGACTCTGGGTGACAATAGCTCCTTAAGAGCTCATGATAGCATAGAGGAATCAAAGGATGCATCAGTTTTTAGAAAAATTGCAGGGACCAACTTTAACATTTGAATGGATTCCAAAAAGAGGCCAGGAGTAAAGGCAAAATTGTCTCATTAATCATTGTGAAGGCTAAGACACATGAGGGAACTCTGAAGCATCTGCTACTGATCTGATGTATTGAAAATATAACAATTTTGTTTAGGTTTATGTGAGGCTTATTTGGGGATACAGGGATGTTTTGAAAAGGTTCATGTCTGATTTTCTCATTTTCTGGCGTAAAGCATACCATTCTTAGTTATTCTAATTCCACTTAATGATCATAACAACTCTGATTTCATATAGGGTTGGCAACTTGGCTTTTTACGCAAAATTTTGCTCTTTTCTCTTATTGTTGGCTTCAAAAATCAAGTCTAGCTTTTGGCTTATTTTCGGTTTCTTTTGAAATTTTTGTCAATTTACATTCGATTCTCTTCAAACTGGACTACATTCCTGAACTGATTTGTTTTCTAAAGCCCGCAGGACATGGAGAGGAAAGTGCTCAGCAAAGTGACAGGAGAATTCTCGCCGTGTGCGGATGATTTTCGATCAGTAAATACTCATTTGTGTAACTGAGGAAAAGATCTATTGTGTTTGATAATTTCTGCCATTTATTCCAAAATTCTCACCATCTGCAGTGTCACTGAGAATTTTGCTCACAGCCTTAGATGCACACGTGTTCACGCTTTGAGCTGCGATCTTGCTGTGACCTGCGGTCGATACCATGGCAACATGAACACGTGTGCACCCAAGGCAGTGAGCAAAATTCTCAGTGACACCGCTAACGGTTTGGAATTTTGGCACGAATGGCAGAAATTATCAAACACGAATGATATTTTCCTCGTTTACACCAGTGAGTATTCCTCATCGAAAATCACGAGAATTTTCCTGAGTAAAATGAGATTCATGCCACTTTGCCGAGCATTTTCCTTTTCGTATGCGGCGGGCTTAAGCCTACCATAATGTAGGACGATCACAATGTAGAACAGGTTTCTTTACAAGAAAACATCAAAGACAAAGGGTTTTCATCCGGAGCTACACAATATAGTATGTGAAAGCAATGGAATGCAAGTGTCCATTGTTTGAAATAACAATACAAGAATAGATGGTACAACTATACGTTAGTGTTTCGAAAGGTTTTGGCTATTTTCCGACCTCAGTTTGGCTTCAGGGAGGTCCGGGGTTCCTACTATCCCTGATTTCACGCTGAATATGAATGGTGGTCACTGAAAGAGTACAGTAACCATAAAAAGCCCTCTGCAAGAGCTAGGAATGTTAAAGGACGAGCGAAGCGAGCGCTTTTACTTCCAAGTTCCAAATAATGCCTGTCGATTTTTGTCAGGCTGTCGTGTCATTGCTTGATCATGTCTTGGACTGTCGGCCATTTGAGCTCTCCTATCAAGCTCTATGCTGGATCATGTAGTTACTAACAGTAACCATTCTCGACGTACGATTTTTTAGCATTTGCAGCATTAACAAGCAGGAATTACCTAGCACAGAGTAGCGTAAGTGCGGCCCAACAATTCCTCTGTACAGTTGACTTAGCGTCTTTTTGTTCACAATTTGTAACATATTTTAGGCAACCCTAAAAAGAACACCCAAACCCCTTCCGTATTTGTTTGTTTTATTAGTTCTTTGTTTTGTAATCACGTAATGTCTCAAGGAAGCTTGCAACCAAATAATTAAATTTGCAGATTAACCTGTTTGGTTCTCAACCTACAAATCTACCCATGCAATTACTTTATTTGGTTGCAGGCTACCTTTGCTTGTATCCGTATTTTCAGTTTGTATTTTACAATTCCTTTTCTGTAATAGTTATATGTAGTTTTATGTATTTTTTTATTACTTCTAGAACGGCCGCAGGGTAGACATAGTATTTCGCTCCCTGTGGCATCGTCTTTGTAGTATTGTAACGTAATTTGTAGTTATTGTAATTAGTAATATGTTTGTAGAATTTTTTAATTGAATATATAAAAAAAATATTTTAGGCACCCTGAAGAGAGAGATACTTTCGAACCTAAAGCTACAATGTGCTCACCTCATGCAGGATGTTTGCTATGTTGTATCCTAAGTATGTGACATTGATTCTACATCAATGTGTGAGTCGAAGTCACTGCTAAAAGTTTCACTGAGCTCATCGATATCCTTTGAAGAATTTGTTATATTGGTATCATCGGCATACATTGTTACTTGGCTGTTTCTAAGAGAATACGGCAGATCATTTGTGGACATCAAGAGCAAAAGGCACCCTAGGCAGGAACCTTGAGGACCTCCACATTTGATTTCATCGACAATTGAGGAAGCCACGTTTAGTCTACCACGGCTTTTGTGAATCTACAGTTTGTGAAGACCGTCCTGTTACAGCTATGCAAGGGCCTGATAGATAATAGCGGTTATCTAGTCGAAGGCTCTACGAAGTGAGCCAAAACCCGTAAACTGTTTCTTTTAATTCGAACCGCGTAGCAATACAAAAACCGTATAGCGCACTTATTTTCTTGCAGCAACCGTATTCCGAATCCAAAATAAGCCCGAATCCGCTTAACTGCCACACTATGATAGATCCCTTCAAGAGGGTAGTTGTGTTAGTGTGGGTTCGAGTGCATGTGCATTATTTTAAAAGTGAACTGTCATTCAGTGAAATAACCAATCAGCGACGATGCAAGGACGCAAAACGGTGCAGGTGCAAACACCAAACATTTTGAGTTTGATAATTAAGAAATTGACGAGCTTTGGGCACAGATCAAGAGGCAGCAATTGCGAGAAAGTCAAAGGTAAGCAGAATAGCTAGAAAAATAATCCTTTCAAAGCATTTTACACTGTTTGGCAAGTTGAACGATTTTTAAGATTTTACCATCAGTTCAACATGTACCACGCAGTTATCATTGCAGTCGCACCTTGCTTCTCATGTCAGGAAAAGAAATCATGTTCAAATTTTGTCGAAGCAACGTAATGCTATTTAACTCCCTTCAGTTCGACGATTTTTTGTTATTGTCGAATAGGCAATCTTGTGAGGATCAGATATGGGTGTTAACAGCATGTTCAAACTCTTATACATACTAGCAATAGTAGGGTGCAGCAATAGGAGGCTATTCCACGTGACTGTGGAACTACCATATCAAAGAGCCCTTGGGGGGACTCGAAGAGCCATAGTAAAACCTTTATGTCATAGCCACAGGAGGCACAGCGTATTGTAGTGAAGGGGCCCTGACGCATGACATATGAAGATCTTTTTCTTTCTTCTGATAGAACAACTCGTTGAAAGTGTTTACAAGTCAGATTTTCTTGTCTTTGTCTCATATGACAGTCATTTAGTTTTTGTTTTTCGTTCTTTCCGTATGGGATTGCAAACTATATTTGTACTTGTACTTGTACTTGTGCTTGCACTCGTGCTTGTACTTGTGCTTGTACTTGTACTTGTGCTGGTGCTGGTGCTGGTGCTTGTGCTTGTACTTGTGCTTGTGCTAGTACTTGTACTTGTGCTTGTGCTTGTACTTGTACTTGTGCTTGTGCTAGTACTTGTACTTGTGCTTGTACTTGTACTTGTACTTGTACTTGTGCTTGTGCTTGTGCTTGTACTTGTGCTTGTGCTAGTACTTGTACTTGTAGTTGTGCTTGTACTTGTACTTGTACTTGTGCTTTTGCTGGTGCTTTTGCTTATGCTTGTACTTGTTATTGTGCTTGTACTTGTGCTTGTACTTGTGCTTGTACTCGTGCTTGTATTTGTAGATGTACTTTTGCTTGTAGTTGTGCTTTTGCTTGTACTTGTGCTTGTACTTGTACTTGTACTTGTGCTTGCACTTTTGCTTGTACTTGAAGTTCTGCTTGTGCTTGTACTTGTACTTGTACTTGTACTTGTACTTGTGCTTGTACATGTACTTGTACTTGTACTTGTGCTTGTACGCGTGCTTGTACTTGGGCTTGTACTTGTAGTTCTGCTTGTGCTTGTACTTGTACTTGTGCTTGTGCTTGTACTTGTGCTTGTGCTTGTACTTGTGCTTTTGCTTGCGCTTGTACTTGTGCTTGTACTTGTGCTTGTGCTTGTAGTTGTGCTTGTACTTGTACTTGTGCTTGTGCTTGTGCTTGTGCTTGTACTTGTACTTGTGCTTGTACTTGTAGTTGTGCTTGTTCTTGTGCTTGTGCTTTTACTTGTGCTAGTACTCAGGGGTGGTCTGGTATCATACTTGCAGGATGGCTAGCAAACAAAAAGGGCCCGGTTCAGGTAGTGGTAGATGAAATTTTCAAACACACCCGCTAAATAAATCACTGAAACACGCTTAGTCGATATCATTAATTGATTAATAGCTATACTGAGGAGCAGTAATACTTGCACTTTAGTTTGAGAGACACCATTTGCAGGTCTCGCACTTTATTCGAATCAAATGTTCTTTACAGTTAACTTAGATTCTTAGATACCATCATGGTGAAAGGCTTTGCATGGTTCCAAATACAATTCATTTGGAAATGATGATAAGAACGGCCGTAGTGGCAAATAAAGTAAGAGAAATGAGAAGAGACACACTCTTCACTGCATATTTCTTACATCTCCAGCTAGTAAACTGGGTTGACCCAGCACGTCGCAACGAAATTCTTACTGGGGTCGCTGAATCTGGGTGCGAGCGCAGCGAGCAAAAATGTGGTTCTGGGGGCTTGCCCCAAGGAAATTTTTCGTAATCATACCCTGGATCACTGGAGAACGCACTATTTTGGGGAAACTTGCCATCGAAGAAGCAAAGGATCACAACCAATGGGGGGTCTGTCATTGAAAATGGGGAAAGTGCGGCTTCAATTGCACCAGAATAAAGGTTGTTTTTGAGTTGCGTGATATCAAATCTGGCAGCTCGATAAATTCTAGTAAATTCCACAAGTGTAGATGGGCATTGAATCTTTTTACCCAAAGCCGATTGAGCATAAAGCTGCTGAAATAGAATGGAAGTAAGTTGACTTGTTAGGCAGGAGACCAGTGTACAGGCAAGTTGATCTCCTGACAGTGCAATGGGGTGCCACAAAGAACCCACGGGAGTCATGGGAACGGGAGGGGAGAACAGAAGGATTGCACTCCTTTCGTCGCAGGTCCTATGGTGCAAAATATTCTCTGAAACTTGTCTCTTTGCAATGGCGTAACAGGGCAGCTTACGACCCCTAGTAATTTGGCTCCCCAGTGGTCCCTCCGGCTGCAAATAGATCAACAAACATTTGCCAAATTTAAACAGTAATAGGCGTTATGGAGGTTTCTTCGAGGGCCCGTTGGAAATAGCAACTTATTGAGTTGAAGAGTGGCTGAAGTACAATGCGAGCAAAACCAGCCAATGGGGACCAAGGCATCTCCCCAAAAAAGTTTCTTGCAACACACTCTTTTGATTGTCGGGAAATCCATTGCTCGTAAATATCTTACTACTGAGTGGAAGAAAGGAGATTATGATTGATGAAAGATTTCACTATGAAATTTTCAAGATTTTGCTTACAGAGATGGATTTTGTCTATCAAGCAAATTTCTAAAGATCTTCATGTTGTTTGGAAGATAACTAAGAATCTGTTTCAAGTGTGTAGTTCTTTCGTTCGATTTGATTCACAACTGTTATCGATTCACAAGAAATACAAGGCCCAGTTTAGATGGGTCCTAAAGTACATTACAAATCAACGCACATTTTCTCCAAATCTAACGAAGTACTGCACCGAAATCATAGTTGGCCTTTTAGAAATGCTCTCACCCCTAACACCGTCATTATGCCACTGTGTTTGTGCTATATTTGAATTAGCTTACGAGGAAGATAAAATTCATGGGTGTTCTTCAATTAGAAAAGCGTAGGTATGAGTCATTGCAGGTCCCTGCTGATTATGACAGTAACACTTTAATTTATGTAAATTTTCTCCTCCAATTTTGGCAAAAAGGGCCCGCAATTCTTTTTCACCTTAAAAATCAGAGGGCCCGGGTGGCGATCGCCACTTTGCCACCCGGGCCAGACCGCTCCTGCTAGTATTTGTGCTTGTTCTTGTACTTGTAGTTGTTTTTTTTTATATATCAAGCTAAAAACTTACAATACATGTTACCTAGTAACACTACCTACAAAAAACTATACCCTACTACTAAGACAATACCATTTGGAGCGAAAAATAACGTCTACCAAATGGCAACATAAAACTAAAAACACGAACATAGCACTACACGTGACGACATTGAAAGACAAAGATAGCACATAAACTACACGTAACTACTACAAAAAAGAAAGAACGTCTAACTAAGAAGGGAATTAATTGACCTAATCGGCCAAGGTTTGCTTCACCCTTCCCGAGTCATGTGACCAAACTCTTGGAAAATTTTTAGTATTATTCAACTGTTGTACTCATGGCACAACTTTTCATGACACGGAATATGTTGGAGAAATCATCACATGAGACTGATCACATGAATCGAAATGTTCGTAAAAAACCCTAGCCGATTTTGTCTATGGCTTTGTGGCGCATCGCAAGGGTTAGGAGTTGAGTTATCTTAATCAAACCGACCTGTTCGGTGGATGAATTCGAGAGTCAGCTCGAGTATACTTCTATTGACGTCATCAGTAAGGTTTTTATCACCATACAGCAAGCATTCTATTAGAACGTTGTTTGGAAGGGTGTCGATTTGGACAAATGATCGTAATAATTCCGAAACTCCAGCGAGAAAATCTCGTCGTTGCATTTCAAATGAAGGGCAGAGCAACAAAAAGTGCTCCACATCCTCAATGCCGTCATTCGTTGGGCACATTGGATTTACAGTATCCCTAAAATTATGTAAGAATTTGTGGAGGTTTAATTTGCTTAGACCAACTCTGATTTGAGTAAGATAGGATAAACCTACTGGGTCGTAAATCCTAAAGACAGATTTTGCAGGGGGACGAATTATCGAGAGAAGCTTCTTCTTAAAGACGGCGACAGATGGTGCATGTCTCAGTTCCGGATCAAGTTCATTCCATTCAGCTAAGCAGTGCGGATAAAAGCTAGATTGGAATTTTTCTGTTCTTGCCCCTATTCGCCCAATAACATCTTGGTTACGAAGAGAGTAGTTGGACCGGTGGAGAAGTGGAATTGGTTCCTTTGAATACAAATGGGTCAAGTTATTTACGATCTTAAAGAACAAAGTTAGACGCCTGCTCCATCTTCGGAAATCTAGTGATTCCCAACTTGTAGTTGTGCTTGTACTTGTGCTTGTACTTGTGCTTGTACTTGTACTTGTACTTGTTCTTGTCCTCGTACTTTTACTTGTGCTTGTACTTGTACTTGTACTTGTGCTTGTACTCGTGCTTGTACTTGTGCTTGTACTTATAGTTGTGCTTGTGCTTGTACTTGTGCTTGTACTTGTACTTCTGCTTGTACTTGTAGCTGTGCTTGTTCTTGTACTTGTGCTTGTGCTTGTACTTGTGCTAGTACTTGTGCTTGTTCTTGTACTTGTAGTTGTGCTTGTGCTTGCGCTTGTACTTGTGCTTGTACTTGTGCTTGTACTTGTGCTTGTACTTGTGCTTGTTCTTGTTCTTGCGCTTGTACTTGTGCTTGTACTTGTAGTTGTACTTGTGCTTTTACTTGTAGTCATACTTGTGCTTGTGCTTGTGCTTGTACTTGCACTTGTAGTTGTGCTTGTGCTTGCGCTTGTACTTGTGCTTGTACTTGTAGTTGTACTTGTGCTTTTACTTGTAGTCATACTTGTGCTTGTGCTTGTGCTTGTACTTGCACTTGTAGTTGTGCTTGTGCTTGTGCTTGTACTTGTGCTTTTACTTGTAGTCATACTTGTGCTTGTGCTTGTGCTTGTACTTGCACTTGTAGTTGTGCTTGTGCTTGCGCTTGTACTTGTGCTTGTACTTGTGCTTGTACTTGTACTTGTTCTTGTCCTCGTACTTTTACTTGTGCTTGTACTTGTACTTGTACTTGTGCTTGTACTCGTGCTTGTACTTGTGCTTGTACTTGTACTTGTTCTTGTCCTCGTACTTTTACTTGTGCTTGTACTTGTACTTGTACTTGTGCTTGTACTCGTGCTTGTACTTGTGCTTGTACTTATAGTTGTGCTTGTGCTTGTGCTTGTACTTGTGCTTTTACTTGTAGTCATACTTGTGCTTGTGCTTGTGCTTGTACTTGCACTTGTAGTTGTGCTTGTGCTTGCGCTTGTACTTGTGCTTGTACTTGTGTTTGTACTTGTACTTGTTCTTGTCCTCGTACTTTTACTTGTGCTTGTACTTGTACTTGTACTTGTGCTTGTACTCGTGCTTGTACTTGTGCTTGTACTTGTACTTGTTCTTGTCCTCGTACTTTTACTTGTGCTTGTACTTGTACTTGTACTTGTGCTTGTACTCGTGCTTGTACTTGTGCTTGTACTTATAGTTGTGCTTGTGCTTGTGCTTGTACTTGTACTTCTGCTTGTACTTGTAGCTGTGCTTGTTCCTGTACTTGTGCTTGTGCTTGTACTTGTGCTAGTACTTGTGCTTGTTCTTGTACTTGTAGTTGTGCTTGTGCTTGCGCTTGTACTTGTGCTTGTACTTGTGCTTGTACTTGTGCTTGTTCTTGTTCTTGCGCTTGTACTTGTGCTTGTACTTGTACTTGTACTTGTGCTTGTGCTTGTGCTTGTACTTGTGCTTTTACTTGTAGTCATACTTGTGCTTGTGCTTGTGCTTGTTCTTGTACTTGTAGTTGTGCTTGTGCTTGCGCTTGTACTTGTGCTTGTACTTGTGCTTGTACTTGTGCTTGTTCTTGTTCTTGCGCTTGTACTTGTGCTTGTACTTGTAGTTGTACTTGTGCTTGTGCTTGTGCTTGTACTTGTGCTTTTACTTGTAGTCATACTTGTGCTTGTGCTTGTGCTTGTACTTGCACTTGTACTTGTGCTTGTGCTTGTGCTTGTACTTGTGCTTTTACTTGTAGTCATACTTGTGCTTGTGCTTGTGCTTGTACTTGTAGTTGTGCTTGTGCTTGTACTCGTGCTTGTACTTGTAGTTGTGCTTTTACTTGTGCTTGTGCTTGCGCTGGTACATGTGCTTGTACTTGTCCTTGTACTGGTAGTTGTGCTTCTACTTGTGCTTGTACTTGTAGTTGTACTTGTGCTTGTGCTTGTACTTGCGCTTTTACTTGTAGTCATACTTGTGCTTGTGCTTGTGCTTGTTCTTGTACTTGTAGTTGTGCTTGTGCTTGCGCTTGTACTTGTGCTTGTACTTGTGCTTGTACTTGTGCTTGTTCCTGTTCTTGCGCTTGTACTTGTGCTTGTACTTGTAGTTGTACTTGTGCTTGTGCTTGTGCTTGTACTTGTGCTTTTACTTGTAGTCATACTTGTGCTTGTGCTTGTGCTTGTACTTGCACTTGTACTTGTGCTTGTGCTTGTGCTTGTACTTGTGCTTTTACTTGTAGTCATACTTGTGCTTGTGCTTGTGCTTGTACTTGTAGTTGTGCTTGTGCTTTTACTCGTGCTTGTACTTGTAGTTGTGCTTTTACTTGTGCTTGTACTTGTAAGTGTCCTTGTACTTGTACTTGTGTTTGTACTTGTGCTTGTACTTTTGCATGTACTTGTACTTGTAGTTGTGCTTGTGCTTGTACTCGTGCTTGTACTTTTAGTTGTGCTTTTACTTGTGCTTGTGCTTGTGCTTGTACTTGTGCTTGTACTTGTAGTTGTGCTTGTGCTTGTACTTGTACTTGTGCTTGTACTTATGCTAGTACTTTTGCATGTTCTTTTTCTTGTAGTTGTGCTTGTTCTTGTATTTGTGCTTATGCTTTTACATGTGCTAGTACTTGTACTTGTTCTTGTACTTGTAGTTGTGCTTGTGCTTGCGCTTGTACTTGTGCTTGTACTTGTGCTTGTGCTTGTTCTTGCGCTTGTACTTGTAGTTGTGCTTGTGCTTGTACTTGTACTTGTGCTTGTACTTATGCTAGTACTTGTGCTTGTTCTTTTTCTTGTAGTTGTGCTTGTGCTTGTACTCGTGCTTGTACTTGTAGTTGTGCTTTTACTTGTGCTTGTGCTTGTGCTTGTACTTGTGCTTGTACTTGTACTTGTGCTTGTGCTTGTTCTTGTACTTGTGCTTGTACTTGTAGTTGTGCTTGTGCTTGTACTTGTGCTTGTACTTATGCTAGTACTTGTGCTTGTTCTTTTTCTTGTAGTTGTGGTTGTTCTTGTATTTGTGCTTATGCTTGTACTTGTGGTAGTACTTGTGCTTGTTCTTGTACTTGTAGTTGTGTTTGTGCTTGCGCTTGTACTTGTACTTGTGCTTTTACTTGTGCTTGTGTTGATGCTGGTACTTGTACTTGTACTTATTCTTGTACTTGTACTTGTAGTTGTGCATGTGCTTGCACTTGTGCTTTTACTTGTAGTCGTGCTTGTGCTTGTGCTTGCGCTTGTACTTGTGCTTGTACTTGTGCTTGTACTTGTATTTGTGCTTGTACTTTTGCTTGTGCTTGTACTTCTGCTTGTGCTTGTACTTGTAGTTGTACTTGTACTTGTACTTGTGCTTGTGCTTGTGCTTGTACTTGTGCTTGTGCTTGTACTTGTGCTTGTACTTGTAGTTGTGCTTGTACTTGTGCTTGTGCTTGTACTTGTAGTTGTGCTTGTACTTGTGCTTGTGCTTGTACTTGTGCTTGTACTTGTAGTTGTGCTTGTACTTGTGCTTGTGCTTGTACTTGTGCTTGTACTTGTAGTTGTGCTTGTACTTGTGCTTGTGCTTGTGCTTGCGCTTGTACTTGTGCTTGTACTTGTGCTTGTACTTGTAGTTGTGCTTGTACTTGTGCTTGTACTTGTGCTTGTACTTGTGCCTGTACTTGTAGTTATGCTTGTACTTGTGCTTGTACTTGTGCTTGTGCTTGTGCTTGAATATTTCCAGTCCTCTAGTCAGTTATTGATAGCAAGAATTGAAGCAAACTCACACACACAGAATGATAAAATCTCAATGCAGAAATTTTTTATACCTAAGTATATAAGTGATCTTCCAGTCAAATCAATTGCTTATACAGAAAGCACAGGTCCCAAAGCACAGGTAACAAAGACAACCTTGTTATTTGGTAACTTCCCCTATTTCTATTTAACTCTGTGTCTTATTCATAAGAAATAAGCAAATAACAAAGTTAATGAAAAATAATATCGATCTTCAAGCAATAAATGCAACCGTTAACATTTACTCTAGTTTCCCTGTGCACTGACGGTCATAGAGACATTGTCCTATTGCTTGGTAACTTGGCAATGGACCACGTAACCGGTTAGTACCACATTCTGTAATTTAATTTGTAGTATATGTAACTAAAATTGTATGAAATGACAATGGATTGCTGATTATATATTTAGAGATAATTGGGGAGGAAGGATTTTTGCTTAGTGTAGTGGTCTGACCCAAAAAGGATGGAATATGGTTAATGAACCGGTCCCATGTCAGAATTTTTTCAAATAACTTTAAAGATAAAAATAATCCATCGTTTTCTTATATATTTTGTTATTGCATTTCCAGAGTTAACTTGTTGATAAAGACGACCATCATCGTTGAACCAGAGACCTTTGAATCCAAGATGAATGAAACGAGTTTGTCTAAATGCTACGCAATGGAACAATTTACTTATAACGACACAGGTATAGTCGTAACTGCAGTGGTGTCGGTATACTTCTCATGCTCAATAGGTTTTGTAGCAACATTTGGAAATGGTCTGATTCTTTACGCAATTTTTAAAGAAAACACTTTAGCAAAGCCTTCGAACCTCTTGCTAGCCTTTTTAGCGGTAACAGACGTACTTGCAGGGATGCTCTCAATGCCAGCAAATATAGTCATTCGCATCATGGATTTGAACAACAATTCAGCACCTTGCTCCTTTCTGTTGGTCTATCGACATTTTACAACCATGTTAATAACAGTGTCCTATTTGGTGTTTGGACTGCTCAGCATGGATGTTTTCCTAGCAGTGAAATACCCCATCAAGTATAAAATATGGGATCTCGCCAAACTGTACAAATGCATCTATTCAATGTCTTGGTTGCTTCTATGCCTTCTCAGTGCTGGATTGGCCTTAAATGTTGTTGGGAGAGGTATTGTCATGAGTGTTTTGTTATTGGTCATTTCCGCCACTTTGATCTGTGTGATTTGGTGGTGTTGTCGAGTTTACTTTGCTATTCGTGTCAACGACGTGCAAGTTGAAGATATGGTATCGGCACAAGTAGCTGCGAAAAGAAGGAAGAAAGGAAAACGCAATGCATTGACAATTGCAATGATTATTATTGTTTTCACACTGTGCAGTCTGCCAATGATCATCGGTCTTGTTATAACACGAGGTGAAAAGCCAACAACATTCTACCATTTCTCAACATACTCTGGAATCCTTATGTTCTTAAGCAGTGCTCTCAATCCAATGATATTTATCTGCCGAAAGGAAGCTATCCAGATAATTGTGTTAAAAGTACTTTCGAAGACAGCAAATAGAGTTCAATATTTGATGAGTACACGGATGGCAACAAGTCCAGGCGGAGTAGCATGAACCGTTGATCTTTACATAGCATCAAGGGTTATTTTTGCAGTCACGGAACGGAAAATGAACATATAAAAAGATACTTTGACTTTTTGAGAGCATAAAACAATCCAGCACTATTTACCTTTGTTTGCTGTGTGATACTGTGGAAAACCAATCCTGAACGTTAATTCAGTAATCTTACAGACTTCAATGATTAAATCGTTTTATGGTGTTGTTCACTTTGAATTATGTGTTGCTCTCTGTTTGATGCTAAACAGGAAAGAGGAAGCGTGGTTAGTTCATCCCTTTAAATGTTATTTATACTACAGGGTGTCCCAAAAAAGATAATACAGATTTGGTTGACCCTAGCGACTAGAATATAACGTCAATCGATCCGAAACTATTTTCAAAACATACCTCGACAGCTAACTTGAAAATAGATGCCTCGTTTGTTGATATTGGTGCGTTGAGAGTGAAAATATTATCTTCAAAGGACAAATTTGCCTCCACCTACAAACCAGAGCTTTGGCGTTTTGGCCTAAGCAAATTCTTGAAGCACAGTGAACGAAGTCAACAAAATTTGAAGACGGCACAACAGATTTGCTTTACAAGATACAGCGTATGTGTGACCTAAAGTAAAAGGAGCACCAAAATCAGCTTCATTCATCTCGATATCGACAAATTATTTTAAGAGGCAACGTCTCAATGACTTCTTTTGAAATCATTGAGCTTGAATTGAAATAGAATTTGAAAATTGTATGAACAGAAATAAATGCAAGATTTATAAGGGAGGAAAAATTATTCCATTTTCTGTGTTCATACAGAGCCTGACTGGGAATTATCAAGTTACCGACAATGGAGTATACATTACTTTGCTCTATGAGATCATGTAAATTCAAGCATTATCTTAGTTGGTTCCAAGAACCCAATGACCTCTGAAGATTGTTGTGACGAAATGGTGAAATCCTCAAACTTTGCATTTTCATTTCATGTTCATTCATTTAAGTAGGGCTCACTTCAACAAGTTGATTTTCAAGAGATCCTCCGATAGAAACATTTAATCACAATTTAAAAACAAAGTAAAAGATATTAAATGGATTAAGGTATAAAACCTCACCCTCAATGTTCAAAAACATTTTTGCAATGAAGTTCAGAGTTCAAACCTACAAAAATCAAAATGAAAGGAAACAGTTCTTAAATTGTTTTCTTAAAACTATACAAGGAGGATGCCAGCCTGATTCACAGACCAAACGAGGCTAGGAGGATGCCTGCTTTGACTCGGCTGACACGCCATTCCAAAATTTCGCCCCTCTATACGACAAGCCTGTCTAGAGCCATATCATTCAGGCGAAATGGGCTCGATGCCTAAGAGAGCCCCACCACCTCATCATCATGACGAAGGTTACCGGGAACAGTATTCAATATACTTTGCTGACAGGATGTGCACCCCTTCCAGATATCGTTTTCACCTCTGTTTTGTAGCACTGGGCATCAAAGAAAACAATTTTGCTAAAGCCGGTTATCAAAAATGTCATGGTATTGTTTTCCTAGGAATTCTTTTGCTTTGGAGTATACTTTTTACAGAATTCTAAAGCATTGTGGAGGGATGGTTTCTTGGGGTGCAGACCCCCCTACAATTGAAAGTCAAGAAGTAGCCTCCCCCTCTCAGGCAAGGGTTTCCGGACTCAATGAGATCTTCTCCACTACTGCCAACCAAGCATTTGGCACCAAAACGGGAACTCCATCACCTCCAACTTCCTGCAAACGAGGATATGCAGGATACAGATCACTTCACAGCTTGCTTTGGCATTTCCTTCCATTGCCATACGTACAGATATCTGAATAATTGGTTGGAGCATAGTAATCACGACCATTTAGATAAACTAATTTCCAAAAACCCTTTTGATATATTTTTCATTGCGTAGTGATGAAAATGTTCCTAACGACTTTACTGAAACATAATAGTGCTAACTCTACAATTCATTCAAAAAATTGGTCGGTTTGACAGGAAATTTTTAAACTCCACTATGTGTCAAGCTACCACCTTGTCCATATTATGTAAATATTTTTATTTTTCATAGTATTCGTGTGTTTTCTTTCTGGAAAAAGTATTTCGAGATAGATGTCAGTGCAAATTAAATGTCATTCAATATTTGTGCTAATACCTAAATTGCCTATTCAAAACATTAAAATCGCTTTGATTACGGAAATTTGTTCGTGACACCTGATTTATAGACAGGGAACATAGCCTAACAATCTAAAATTCTTGCAAACGTTTGATTTTATGCTCTGTCCCTGCCAAATCGCCCATGGAGATCAAGAATCCATCCGGTACCTTTTTTATTTTCGACAGGAAATGTCATTTTTGGTGACGTCAATTGCTGACATTTTTAGAACAAATATGACCATAGCTTTTTACGGGTGATTTTAATCAAATTATAAATGATACAGTTGAATTCAGCTCGATTAGAGCTTTCGATTGTTATATAATTTTTTGTATTTTGATGAAATTTTAAAATAGCTATGACGTCATCAGTCCTATGACATCATAATTGACATTTTCTTAAAAGTATATAAATTGGAATTTCTTCTATGAATTATGCTAAATCGATCATGCTGATTCCGAATATGTAGCTGCCAAACGGTTATTGCACATAGAAATGCCTTTTTGACGCGTGCCATGTTCCCACTGTCTAAAAAGTGTGGAGGAATTGACATGTGTCAAAAGGGCATTTTCTTATGCAATGACAGTTCAGCAAATGTAGATTCGAATCAGCATGATCGACTTAGTAAGATTCAACGAAAAAATTCAGTTTACGTACTTTTATGAGAATGTCAATTATGACGTCATAGAACTGATGACGTCATAACTATCTTTAAAATTCATCAAAATACAAAAAATATATATCATTCAAAAGATCTAATATAGCTGGATTCAACTGTGTCATTTATAAGTTGATTAAAAGTACCTACGAAAAGCTATGTTCACATTTGTTCTGAAAATGTCAGCAACTGACGTCACCAAAAATGGCACTTCCATTCAAAAATAAAACAGGCACTGGATGAATTCTTGATCTCCATGGTTGATTTAGTAGGGAAAGAGAACAAAATTAAAGGTTAGCATGATTCTTAGATTGTTAGGCAAAGGTCCCTGTCTATTAAGACAAGGCTCTAGTCGTCTTTTCCTACATGCAACGATCTCTGGTTAGACGCAGCCATATGCTCCTTGGAATATGCCCAGGTGCAGCATTTTATAGAAATTTTGTAAGTGCAACCTTTAATGTGTATTGCAACTTTTCACCAGAATATGAAAATGAAATCTTTGGTCATCCTCGTTAAGTCCATGTGGTATGAGTGGGGCTCCAGCATTTTTCTTTTGAACTGTTCTGACTGCAAAGTCAGAGAATAATACCTTTATGATAAGCAACATTCGTAGAGAGAATGAAAAGTTTAGAGGGCTCGTCTTAGCAAGACACCAAAAATCTAAAATGACTTTACAAGCTAATCGACGTTTCTTAAGCACACGAAACATCTGCCTTAAGAATTACCTCATTCTTGTGAAAGATTATCAACTTTGAGATTTAAAGTGCCCAAAATGACAGTTAAAGTGATTGTGCTGGTGGGCAATGTGACTAGTGATCGAGCTGACGTTACAATTTAGCATAATAGGGAGATTAGGAGTGACAGCTGTCAGAGAATAGCCAATCAGCACCAAGGCATTGCAGCAATGGAATGCAGGTGCAAAAAGAACTAATTTTTGAACGAGACAAAATAGCAAATCGATGAGCTTTGGGTGCAGATCAATTAGCAGCAAGTGAGAGAAAGTCAAAGGTAAGCAGAGTATTGACTAAGTATCCTTTCAAGCCTTTTGCAATGTCTAGGGAAAGCACACAACTTTTATCAGATCGACATTCTTTTCAAGACGTACATAAAGTTAATTGGTGTTTGTTGTGGATGGTATCCATTGGTTGCTGATCTATAACTTTGCCTAGTCTGAAGGAAAAGCTATGCTAGATTTCCGGCAACCGAATTTTAAATTTCTATTTACTTTTTGATTTCGTAAGAGAATGAATGCAGATTACCACACACAAAACGATCTGAATGGATTGCATTTGCATAAAAAGGTTTAGGTTTCTAACTGTCTTCATTGTCGACTCTTTGAGGAAACTGATATTTTCTTAATGCTCATTAAAGTCTCAAAAGAAAAGCATCGCATAGTTATGAAGTTGCTGGTGAAAGTATTCAGTATGCTTTAATTAGCAACTGAAAATGAGTATTTCAAAAGCTCACCAAGGATGTCTATTGACAGCCAGACATGGCAATCCTAGCTGATTACTGAAGTTCGTCTTATAGTTATTTCATGCCTCTGTTCTTGCAAGTATGCATCGCAAAAAGGTAAGCTGTTGACCAATGCTTCTCCCCTTCGCTGCAAACAAGTAAAAAAAACTTAAGTCGAAATTCGCTCTTAGCTGAAACGTAGCGAAGGAAGATCAAACGAACCAAAGAATCAAACAATCCCCCATCCAATCCAACTGCGACCCACCACCTAGTTTTAAATTCTACTCTAAATTCGACCTTTAAATGCATACAAAGATGGTGCTTGCTTAACCTTGGGCTGAAGGCTGTTGCAAAAGTGTGCACCAGAATATGAGAGCGGCTCCTACTCATTAGTCATTTTAAGTAGAGGGCAGCGTATGTAAGTCTCGGAGATTTTCTTCTTGACTGTGTCCAATTCAGAGATATTTGAAAAATATTTTGTTTAGGTAAACTGCCTATTGCATTGAACCAATCTGAAGTCTTTAACAAATTAATCAAGACTTTTAGAATAGAGTTCTTCTCTGTCATCAACTACGTCACTACGTAGTCACATGAGAAGCGAGCGCATGCGTTGCCAGAAATTGCGTGGCATCTTGTCGGTCATCCGCACGTGAAGAAAATCGCTCCTGGTTTTAGAGACAAACGGTAAGACTTTTACACTTTTCTTTCGGGAAAAATGGTTATTTGGATTACCTAGATCAGTGAACAGCAGGGCGACTGCAGTAACACGTTTTTCACCTGTTCCGTGTTTCTAATTAAGATAAAGATATCAAGCGACAACGAACAGACTGAGCCATTCGAAAACACGCCTGGCGATGAGCCAGAAAAACCTGACTTGAATGAAACGTTAGTCGAAATAAAATTCAAATATGGGGGCTATGACAATTTTATTACAAAAGCTGGTTGAGAGCTCCTTTAATCGGCCCACCGGGCATGCTGAAACAACGTCCACCGGACCAGCCATGAATGTACCCACCGGGAATACTTTAACAAGGCCCACCGGGTCAAGTATGAATGTGTCCACCGGGCATATTGAGTCCACAGGACAAAGCATGCTTTCGACATCAAGTCAAAGCGCAAAACCTGGCCCGTCAAATGAAAGAAAACGGGACGCCCCCTGCTAAAGAGCAAAACTCGTCTGAGCCACCGGCTAAATCTACTCGAGAGGATGAAAAAGGTGATGATGACACACTCAGTATCCATGCTAACGATGACATTGAGCGGGATAAAGATGAGCAACGAAATTCGGACAGCTATGAGGACAATGAATTCCTTGATGAAATTGCTGAAGGCTTCGATATAGCTGATGAAGTCAGTGAGAATGTAAATGACAAGTTAGAGGAATTTGTTGAAAACCGCTGGGGAAAACAACATAAAAATGAAAAAATCAAAAGCATTGTCGAAAAATACAAACGACCAAAAAATTGTAAAAAGCTCCACTCTGTAAGAGTGAACAAGGGGGCTTGGGAAAATTTGAAATGGGACAAAAAACACGCTGATCTTCGTTTGAGCAATATGCAGCAGACGCTAACAAAAGTGGGCTGCATTACTCTGCAAATGGCAGATTTTATGCTGAAAAATGCAAAAAAAACTTTGATGACAAAAGTGAAATTAACAGTCAGATCTCGATGTCCTATGATTCAATAGCTCTGCTTGGACATCTTATCGGCGATCTCTCAAATCAAAGACGCATTACAATGAAAAATGCCCTAAAACCCGAGTATCAGACGCTATGTTCGTCGTCTACAGAAATTGCTCATTCGCCATACTTATTTGGCGAGGATATAGGAAAACAAATAAAAGATGTCGAAGAAACAAATAAAATCACAAAGGCCTTCAAGCCTACTCCCAATTAAGGGAGAGAACAACAGTTAAAATCAAAACCTTTTGGGTTCAAACCCTCAGTTTGGCTATGACTACAACCCCTATTCAAAAAGCTACATATGATTGTTTGCCTCTTGTCTGCCAAAAATTAAGTTCTACAAACTTATCCAAAGGATGCACAAAAAATCATTTTATCGTCTTGGCGTCCAGGTACTCAAAAGCAGTACCAATCTTATCTAAACCATGCAACACCTATTGTATGGAAAATAAAGTTTCCGTTTTATGCCCCAAAGTAGAACAAGTTATTGAATTTCTAACCATTTTATATAGAAATGGGCTTGGCTATAGTGCTATTAACACTGCTAGATCGTAGCTTTCTTCCATAATATTTCAGGAAGATTGACTACCTATTGGGGAACACCCCTTGGTTCGTAGATATTTAAAAGGAATTTTTGAATTGAGACCGTCTTTGCCAAAATATAAGTTCATTTGGGATGTAAATAAAGTGTTTACTTATTTTCAAGACTTTTCCAGCCCTTGAGAATGTCAGTTTAAAAAATCTATCCTACAAAACAGTAATGCTCCTATGCTTGGTAACAGGACAACGTTGTCAAACTATTCACACAATAGATATCAATATGATACAGTCACTTTCTGATAAGATGCGTATAACAATACATAAACCCTTGAAAACAACAAGACCAGGCAAACACCAGGCACCCTTAGAACTGGTTCATTATCCCGAGGAGCCAAAGTTATGTATTGTAAAAACATTGTCCCATTATTTAGAACGTACAAAAGTCCTCAGAGGGGAACATTCAGCACTGTTCATAAGTTTTCACAAGCCTCATAACCCAGTATCCAAGGACACGATTGCAAGATGGGTAAAAGCTACATTAAGCGATGCTGGTATAGACACAGACATTTTCAGTGCGCATAGCTGCAGGGCAGCATCAACATCTGCAACAAAACAAGCAGGCATGAATTTATCAGAAATCATTAAAAGTGCTGGTTGGTCAAATGAAAGAACATTTGCAAAACATTATGAACGTGAAACTAATCCTCAAAATTTTGGAGACTTTTTATTTGAAAATAAAAACTAACTAAAGATTTTGATTTGCTTATTGGGTGATATATTGTTACTTTCTTCAGAAAAGTTTTTTTCCTGATATCTTGTTTGATCGCGTTTTCACTGCCTATGCTCGTCCTTGCAGGGCTTTAAGATCTCATGTGACTACGTAGTGACGTAGTTGATGACAGAGAAGAATTAGAATATTAAACGAGCCTTACCTGTAAGGTGAAGTTTGATTGGAATTCTTCTCTGGCATCAATAGGAACGTAGGAGTCACATGCCCGCCCGGGTATAATTCCCGCCCATTGTGACTCCTGCGTTCTCTAATTCCCATTTGTCCTGCAATCACTTCGCGTTAAAGGATGACTGGCAACCCATGCACTCGCTTCTCATGTGACTCCTACGTTCCTGTTGATGCCAGAGAAGAATTCCAATCAAACTGCACCTACAGGTAAGGCTCGTTTAATTTTCTAATTTTACATGAATAAGTTTGCTCTGGCAAATCGCTCATGGTCATTGGAGATAAACCGTAATGTCAAGTTGCGTTCAAGTAGCTTTGACACGAAATTAGGAAGCGTTCATTAGGTATGTGCTATATGGGGGTGGATCATTTGCCAGAAATCTAGCTAAGAGCTTTGTAGCCCATCCTAGATTCTGATTTAATTCTTTTGGCTCAATGGCAATAACAAGGATATTTTTCATGACCCTCCATAAAAATCAAATAGCTTTCAGAACACATTGGGAGTCATCATCATAAATTGATCTTGGCCTGTGTCCAAATCAAAATGGTATAACGCTCCTGAATCAGTGGCGGAAATTATGGGGTGGGGGGGTTGGGGGGGGGGACAACTGCCCCCCCCCCAATTCAATAAGACTCGGAAATTTTCTGTAGAAGTCGGAAATTTTGAAGGTGGGATCGAAACTGCAATGAAGAAACGAGTCGCCGTTGAGAAGGAAAGAGTTTCTATTTTGAATGAGCAAGCAAAATGTTTACACTCTATCTGCATCATATTTTTTAGTATTTATGCACTAACATTCATTTCAAAAATGAGAAGAAAGTTATTGGGTATAGGTTGGGTAAAGTATAGATATTTCCGAGAGGTGTTGGAGCGTGATTGGGAGAGGCGTTCTAAGCCAATGTAGAGGCTGGAGTATTCAAAATTTTCCCTGGGACGCTCACTACAGACGAACGATCCAAGAATTGTCAAATTTTCCATGTCTATGTTTGGGGCAGGCAATAATTGGATAGCGAGGAGCGTTCTAAGACAAAGTAGTGGTTCTTTACGTAAAATTTGTCAAAGAAGTAGCTACCAATACTCGTCAAATATTCAAGTCGGTCAATGGCAGATAAGGGATCCAAGGAGTCTTCTTAGCCAAAGTAAATTGTGTTTGCTCAAGCTCAAAGAATTTCATGGGGCTGCTACTCAGCAAAAAAATTGCTACAGAATTGTCAAAATCCAAATTCAATACCGGTAAAAATTTGGTCGTGAGATGCATTCTAGGCAAAAGTAGAGGGCGCGTCCTCAAAAACTTTCGTGGGGCTTTGCCCCCAGATTCCTGAAAGCTATTCGATTTACCCTTATGGTATGTTTTTGTCTGTTCCTATCAACTTTTGCTGAATACAGATCTTTTCTCTTAGCACATTTAAGGACCCTATTTACGTCAGGTCTTCTAGCAAATTACGTCAAACAAAAGCATGTCTCCTGACTCGGAAAATTGATGGCCCTTGCCCCCCCCCCCCACTCCAAAAAGTGAATTTCCGCCACTGCTCCTGATATATATAATCCAGTGTGTAATAAATTTGTCACTTTCTGTTGACTAGATTCAATTTCTAATGTAGGGTGTCGGCGGGGGTAATCGGACGGCGGTGGTAATCGACCACTTTTGACTAAACCTAGGAAACAGAGAGATAAATCATATTCGCAATAACGTTTAACAGGTGAAAATCGTTGTTTTCATTAATTCTACCAGTTTGCATAGTAAACATCCCCAGGGAAAGCCCTTTTGAATACAAAATGCGATCAAACAAGTCACTGTTAATACCTTCTCAGCATGATTGCGATAAAGAAATTGTCGTTCAGAAAGTTGCACCTTCATAAGAAGCTTTGAATTCATGGAAGAAAGAGTCAAGTATTTTAGATAAACTAAAGAGATAGAATGTCCGACATGAGACTGAAATAAATCAAGGTGGCTGAAACTTAAAAATCTCTCACTAAAAGGGGGGCAGCGTGTTTGTTTCGATCGCCCTTAAAATATTACAGTGGTGGTTTTCGGACACCCAGCCAATCATCCCTGGAAAAGAATGGTTATCGAGCTCGAAGATGCCTTTCGAGTCCTTTGCCCACAGCGATTGTTTTTGCAAACAAAAAGGAAGGCTTTTGTGCAAAGAAACAAATTAACATGCATTTTATGCTTGGGCATCTGATACTTTAAATCAAAGTTTTGTCTGCTATTTGATAAAGTATACAAGGAGTATACATTTAGCACTAGCTGGGGCAAGGTCGTTGACCTCTTCGCGTAACCTGACCATTTCTTTCATTCAGAAGAATGAAATTTTGTACAGATATCTAATTATTCTCAAATTGTATAAATTGGCGTAAAATGATGTTTCATACTAAAATATCTTCAGTGAAATTTTCAAATTAGATAAACTGAATTTGATTTAAAAACCAGCGCATCCCAGTGAAAAGTAATGGTGAACTCACTCGACTGATAAGAAATGTTTTCATTTTGCTTTAAAACATGAAGGATGAACTTCCTTGTGTTAATGCGGTTCACTTTTTGCAATTTTAGTGAAGAGCTTTACAAGTGATACTAATACCTCATTTTGGAAAATCCAAGAGTTATTCTCTGTTAAATTGTGTTGCTTTGTGTGTCCTGTAGGTTTTGTTGTAAACAAAAAGCAAAGAACAAAAGGTTGTAATTAAGTCAATAAAATGAATAATTCCACTGTATAAATCAAAAGAAACGATTTCTTGGCATACTCTGCCACTTTAACTTACCGTCCGAAAATCACCGCCGAGCTCAGCAGGAAAAGCATTGACCCCCAAAACGAATCAGGCATCGAAAACAAATGTATTTGAGTAAATATGCTAAAAGGGCTGCTCTTTTACTGGATGGTTTTAGTTTTTGTCTGAAATGTATTTTTCTTGTCTAAAAATTCAGTTTCCCTTAAGTGTCCCATTACCACAGCCGGCACCCTAGATTCTAAGAATTCTTTTCTTTTTGAAATTAACTGCCATTTACATGTGACGTCACAATGACGCTTATAGGAAGTTTGGAAATTTTAGCAGTAAAGTCAGCAGGAACGTCTAGCTATGTCAACATGGTATCAAGCCCATATTTGCTTTAAGTAGCCAAAATTAGTTTCACTTGATTGCAGTAAAGAAAGCATTTTAAGGTTTATAAGAGGCAGTCGGAACTCCAGTAAACTAAATATGATAAAGGAAAGAGAAGAAATGAACAAAAAGCGATTGCAAGTGTCAAGTGCGAAAGTGGAATAGAAAAACTTTCATAGCATTTGCAGCCCATTGCTGAACTTTACAAAATAAAATTTTATGACTAAAATTCATAGACCTATAACATGCACATTACTTTTTATGACCTCAAAAAGTTGTGGCAGAATTCTTCATGGCCCATCCAATTATCACCCACCTCCACATAACAGATACTTTATGTCAAAATTGAACATCACGTGGGAGAACGCCAAAGTATTAGCTTTTGATAGAAATTATTGGAAATCATTGATAAAGAATTGAAGGAAAAGAAAACAAATAAAAAATAACCTTGTATTAGCTAACACTACCCGGTGCCTAGCACTTTATGTAGATTGTCATTATTAGAATTTATGACCTCTCCCTAAAGCTATTTGCTGATATATATCGTTCTCCTTTTTCAGGGAATACCTCACGACGTTGAACCCAGACCTTTGGATCCAAGATGAATGCAACGACTGTGTCTGAATGCGGTGCAATTGAGCAATTCACATACAAAGACACAGGAATAGTAATAACAGCAGTGGTCTCAATATACTTCTCGTGTTCGATAGGTTTCGTAGCAACGTTCGGAAATGGCCTAATCCTTTACGGAATCATCAAAGAAAATGCAGTGAAAAAGCCTTCAAATCTCTTGCTAGCTTTCCTTGCTGTAACAGACTTACTTGGAGGGGTGCTTGCAATGCCAACTAGCATAGTAATTCGCATTATGGATATGAGTAATGCGTCAGCACCTTGTGTTTTTCTGTTGGCCTATCGGTATTTTACTGCCATAATCATCAGTGTGTCATTTCTGGTGTTTGGTTTACTCAGTGTTGATGTCTTTCTTGCGGTAAAATATCCCATGAGATACAGAACATGGAAACTTGCGAAACTCTACAAATGCCTCTATGCATTAGTTTGGTTTATGATATGCCTTCTTGTTGCTGGTTTGGCCTTGCATATTGTCAGACGACGTGTCGCAATGAGTGTTTTAATCATGGTTTTTTCTGGCAATTTGATTTGTGTGGGTTGGTCTTACTATCAAGTCTACCGTTCTCTTACTACCAATAACGCAAGAATTGCAGACTTGGTATCAGCAGAAGTTGCGGAGGAAAGGAGGAAAAAGGGAAGGCGCAATGCATGGACAATTGCTATAATAATCATTGTTTTCTTTTTGTGCAGTCTGCCAATGATCGTTAACCTTGTAATAACACAAGATGAACAACCGAAAACGTTCTATCATGTCTCGACGTACTCTGGCCTCCTTATTTTCTTGAGCAGTGCTCTCAATCCGATCATATTCATCTGTCGAAAGGAGGATCTCAAGAGAATAGCTTTGAAACTGTTGTCAAGGACAACGCTGGATGTGTCGAATGCCAGCCAAACTTGAGAAGAAGAACTATGAACTGTTTTATCCCCAAACAGCGCGAAGAAGTACATTATTCTTGCAGACAGGGAAGAACTGAAGTAATGCTTGCTTCTCAATGTTACTCTGACCTTGTAATGCCATTTCTGTCATTTTTGACTCACGTACGAACGTACGGTGAGTCTGTTGGGAAACCCCAAGTGCGCCCACACAGCTACGTATGTGTAAGCATTAGAACACAGACATTGTATTGCACCTAACTTGTTTATTGAGTTTAGAAGTAGAAATTATATATGTTATGTCCATTCATTCCCACAGGCAAGGAAGCGGTATACTTTTGTAACTTTATTTCAGGGTACACGCAGCCAGCCAAGTATGTAGCTTATGTCGGTATCCTAAGTGCTATAAGTCATGTATTGCGGCTTGGAAACTGACTAACATTTCATGGGCAATAAGTAGTAGGTTTGATGTAAGACCATTGATATAATATTATTTTTATTTTCCTGTTATTCTTTATGTTCATTGGTTGATTTTGAACTATTGTTATAATCCATTTGTAATGATCCAAGTATTGGTGATGTAAATCAGTACGCATTGAGAATTCACAGAGTGCAGACGTATTCGTTAGAGTGAGAATGAGATCGTGGAATACAATGGATTTAGAAAATGTCAAATTGAGTTGTTTTCTCTAAGAGTGAGATCTTCGATGGTTGGCTATCGTAGAACTAGCGAGTCTGAGATAGTATTCTCAACAGAGTCTTTGCTATCGTTTCAATTTCCGCTTTCGACCACAATGCAATGCATCTTTGTCTGGCTTTCGACCACAATGCAATGCGTCTTTGTTACTGCATTGTTGTCGTCTAATTGCTTGAGATCGACCAATATCAAGATCAGGGATGGCCAGAGGAAAGATAGGAATCAAATGTTTTAGCCGAATTTTGCTCGTGGCCTATGACCGGAGATCACCAAAACCTCATTTTTACGGACCAATTAAATGGCAAATAAGTGCGGAAGACAAAAGAAACGTGAAATTTTACCTACCCTCATGGATGCCGGTCAAAATATCTCCCGATTCCAAGGAGTTATGGCGCCTCAAACTCGCGACCTCTGTTCGTTTTCAGCATTTCTGAGCTTCTAGCATTCTTAGTACTCAATTTAACCCTAAAAAGTCTTCTAAAACGTACCTGAAACATCACTAATTCCCATAAAGTCGATACAGTGGGATTGGGGATTTTTTCTTGCTTCGTATATGAGCAAATCTGACACGCTTTCTGTGTGGTCCGAAATATTGCCTAGCTCTAAAATGTGCTAAATTACATTATTGAGTAAGAAACTTCAAGAGTACCCACCTCTCTTTGTTTGTTTAAGGCATCCTGTAGTTCTGTGTATCTACCAGACTGTTCTTGGTTTCTATTTGACGATTTTCTTTCACAAATAATAGACCTTTTCACGGAAAGAAAAGCATGCTGGGAAAATGGGGGAGATTTGGAGATTTCGACACCACGCAGCTTCGAATTTCGCCAGGTTGTGCGATCCTTATTTTCGAAACAAACCTCTCTCCCTAAGCACGAAGAATGATATTAGATATCTTGTGTGCATATCGATAAACTCCTTACACTTCAGAGATACCGAAATAGCAATGTTTTTGTGAATCGGATTCCTCTAAATCTTTTTATGGGACGAGAAAGCAACCCGAGGAAGCTTCGAGAATCACAGAATCATGCCTAGGCCCTTGCGACCAAACGCCACATATAGGCACGTAATTCTGCGATCAATGGATGAAATCAACTGAAATTCAAAATGAAAGCACTTCATTTGTGTCTGAAGTCGGAAACAAATTGGCAGACTGTTGCCTAAGCGCATATGAACGGAGGGAGGTCAGACAGCTCAGATCACATGTCGTCCTTCCAAATGAAAGTTTCGACTAAAAGTATCTTTGTAGAAACCGGGTTCAATTTTCTTACAAAGCAAAAGAAACCCTTTTACTGCTGATTTTTTCATTCAATGATTGTCGACTGATGTATTTTCTACAGTTTTATTGATATTTCTAGCAACCACAAATTTTGAAGTATTATCTTACCAGAAATTTATTTCAGCTTGAAAATCCAGGTCAGGCGTAGGCCTTTTGCTGTCCCAAGACTAAACGATGAAACCTGCAAGCGCCCATCTAAGATATTTTATGAGATATTTTGATCATTACCTCTTCACCTGGCATTCATGCTAAGCAAATATATTTGGTATGATATTTAGGGCTAACGTTTCCTTGAGCTGCATGCCCTTCGGGAGAGGAAGATTGATTCTTGAACTCATTTTGAAGCACTTTTTCCTCGCTATTTCTTATCGTTTCGATCTGTTTTCAAAGACGATTTCTTATTCTGATCGCCTCTTGAATCGCTTCTTTGTTTCACTGTAGCAGCCAAAACAAGACATGATTCACTTCCAACAAGTCGAGAATCGGGAATAGATGCAGATAATTAACGATCTACCAACCTGAACAAACCTTCTTTCTTCCGGTCGTTTCTAAGTATATTTATGATTTCTTGCACTCCCAAATCAAAACACTTTTTACGGGCTCTGAAAAAACCTAACAAATCAGAAACGATGAAAGAATTATTCTGCGCATTTTCATTAACTCCGTGAGCCTGTATCAACATCGACTTGCAGCAACAAACTATGCATCCACACGAAGCAAATTTATAGGAAATCCAGCATTTCATTCTTCGTAAAATATTGTCCTGGCTTCTAGCTACAACTGTTCAAATCAGAATCGAGTTGGAAATTATGTGTGACAGAACTTTAAAGTCATGTGACGATTGCATTCCTTCCTAAACTTTTTGTCATACACTGTCTCATTCATTGATGAAAGGAAGTATTAATTAATGTAAAAGTGTTTTTATAAGAAACTGATTAGGCCAATGCTGAAATTTTTTTACGATTATCAGCTCATGAATAATCATAGTTTCTTACGAGTTTCTTTTAAAGGTTCCGTAACAATCGTCATCTTTGCTTCCTGTGCCATCCTGAATATTCTGAAACAAAAAGTTATTCAAGTCTTTCCAATGTTTAACTATTATTCATAAATGCCTTTCAAATAATATGATACAAGAAACAAATGAAAATAAAGTAAAAATATGCGAAAGATTCCCTGTAGTAAAATACATGGTTTCTCGCCAATTTTTCCAGTGCTTGACTTCTTCTTAGTTTTTTTCTTAGCAAAAAAGATACAGAGCAAAATAGTAACTATGAAATGAATAGTGTGAACGGAAGATTAAAGCAACGAGAAATTCATCATAATTTTTGATTGATACTTGTGTGGTGATGATTTGGTGTAAGTTATAACATGAGAAGGCTTTAAATTTGTTCAACACATCTTTTGCACGATTTTAGTACAAAAATGCAGACCTAACCTTTCTAATGAAGTCCTTGAAGTCCTTTCTAGTGAAGATTAGGAGGAGGTGTGGCAGTGCCCCACTCTGCCGTTACTGACCCAAATTTTCACTGATCCCTCAATCTTTGAAGCTGAGACAGTTTGAGCTAAAAATGGAGATCCGGTCCAATACTTGAAAAACACCCAATTTTTAAGATTTCACGAGGCACATTCTTCGCGCCAACAGTGCAGCTGCAACCGATTGGAGAAGACGTATTTTAATAAAATCAAAAGACTCAAAGACCAGGATGAAGTACATTCTTCCCTCATAATTTTCATGGGGGTCAGGGGTACGATATTTTTTAATATTCTGTGAGCTTTCTTCAGGCTAGGATCATAACGACAAATTGGTTGGAGCCATATAGGGAGGGGACAGAGATTGGCATATCTCATTGAATGATAAGAAGAAAAGTTACATCGTTGTTTCAGATATAGCAACCTGAAATAGCCAGACCAGCCTTGTTTTTAGTTGTAATTGGACACTAACAGTGTAGACATCGCTAGCTACGTGAATATTGCATGGTTTCAACCCAAGTTCTCAGCCTACATTGCGTCCTTGCGTGGGTTTCAATGGATGCTTTAGACAGCTTTTCACCCCCCCCCCCTAAGAAACACCCCCATCAAGTGAAACTTCAGAAACTTTTCTTTCTACGATAAGCTACCTCCAAAAAATGCACTATACGCCCTTCTTACGGTTTTGGCGATTTCATTTTAAATTTTTTCAAAACAACTAAGACAAAAAAGGCTTCAATGCTAAAAAAAGGCAAACAAGTTCAGGAAGGAGTGCATTTGTCACATGACCTAAGTTCTGTCACACACAATTTCCAAATCGATTCTGATTTGAACAGTTGTAGCTAGAAGCCAGGACAATATTTTACGAAGAATGAAATGCTGGATTTCCTATAAATTTGCTTCGTGTGGATGCATAGTTTGTTGCTGAAAGTCGATGTTGATACAGGCTCACGGAGTTAATGAAAATGCGCAGAATAATTCTTTCATCGTTTCTGATTTGTTAGGTTTTTCAGAGCCCGTAAAAAGTGTTTTGATTTGGGAGTGCAAGAAATCATAAATATACTTAGAAACGACCGGAAGAAAGAAGGTTTGTTCAGGTTGGTAGATCGTTAATTATCTGCATCTATTCCCGATTCTCGACTTGTTGGAAGTGAATCATGTCTTGTTTTGGCTGCTACAGTGAAACAAAGAAGCGATTCAAGAGGCGATCAGAATAAGAAATCGTCTTTGAAAACAGATCGAAACGATAAGAAATAGCGAGGAAAAAGTGCTTCAAAATGAGTTCAAGAATCAATCTTCCTCTCCCGAAGGGCATGCAGCTCAAGGAAACGTTAGCCCTAAATATCATACCAAATATATTTGCTTAGCATGAATGCCAGGTGAAGAGGTAATGATCAAAATATCTCATAAAATATCTTAGATGGGCGCTTGCAGGTTTCATCGTTTAGTCTTGGGACAGCAAAAGGCCTACGCCTGACCTGGATTTTCAAGCTGAAATAAATTTCTGGTAAGATAATACTTCAAAATTTGTGGTTGCTAGAAATATCAAGAAAACTGTAGAAAATACATCAGTCGACAATCATTGAATGAAAAAATCAGCAGTAAAAGGGTTTCTTTTGCTTTGTAAGAAAATTGAACCCGGTTTCTACAAAGATACTTTTAGTCGAAACTTTCATTTGGAAGGACGACATGTGATCTGAGCTGTCTGACCTCCCTCCGTTCATATGCGCTTAGGCAACAGTCTGCCAATTTGTTTCCGACTTCAGACACAAATGAAGTGCTTTCATTTTGAATTTCAGTTGATTTCATCCATTGATCGCAGAATTACGTGCCTAAATGTGGCGTTTGGTCGCAAGGGCCTAGGCATGATTCTGTGATTCTCGAAGCTTCCTCGGGTTGCTTTCTCGTCCCATAAAAAGATTTAGAGGAATCCGATTCACAAAAACATTGCTATTTCGGTATCTCTGAAGTGTAAGGAGTTTATCGATATGCACACAAGATATCTAATATCATTCTTCGTGCTTAGGGAGAGAGGTTTGTTTCGAAAATAAGGATCGCACAACCTGGCGAAATTCGAAGCTGCGTGGTGTCGAAATCTCCAAATCTCCCCCATTTTCCCAGCATGCTTTTCTTTCCGTGAAAAGGTCTATTGAGCAAGTAAAACTCCGTTTACTTTGTTTCTTCGCCCAGGCACTCATCGGTGTCACCACGAATCACAACATGTGATCACGTGGTACGTGATGTTTTGACATCTTCCCGCCTCTTCCCCGGACCTCGCAGAACGCCGAGATGAGGCCTTGTCTGTTTCCACGTTTCAAATGTTTATGAAAAGGGACAAATAAAACTAAATTTACTCTGAATCATAGTGACTATGTCTGAATCCTATTTTTTTCCAGACTGGGTCGAAGGTCAGTCGCCCCATAGTCACAAGATACGTATCTTGTGTCTATGGTTACCCTGGCGCAAAATTGATGAAGATCCTTGGAGCTGATTGATTGATATTTGACAACAGCAGGGGAATTTCTTTCAAAATACTTTTTTACAGGTCCATGGGAGCAAGAACATTGTCTCCTTGATACTTGTCCTAGGGAAACAATACAAAATAATTTTTTCTGGATGCCATGCAGTGCAGCGTCCTTCCAGGTCTTCTTTACGGGCCGAGGGGTAGTTACCCCGGGGTCCAGCAATTTTAGGAGGCCTGAAGAATATAGATTATGCCTTATCTCCTTGCTTTTAATTTTTCTCGACGTGGGCTCATTTCCTACATTCTCAACTTTTTGCCTTCACTCGAGATATAAAGCATTTTCTGGAGGATGTTTCCACCTAAAAGCAGCATTTTACCGGTGCATAGGTTGGTGCTATCCAAGAGAAAAAAGTGATGGTCCTAAAAAATATCCCGGCACCATAGGGCCCGATTCAAGGCCTTTACTTCTGTGTGCCCGGTTTGCCTCTCGACGACCCTGTTTACAGGGAGGATGCTCTCAAAATTATTATGCACTTTCAAACAGTTCAGCTTCGAGTGTGATTTTGCGGAGTGTGATGTCGCATTACGTCATATGCACCAAGCACCCAGGGGATCCCATTTCACAACCCTACAACCAGCTTTTGCATTGCAACGAGGTTTCCTTGCTACTACTTTTATGAGAGTGACTTTCGTATGTGAGTCAACCGTATGTTCACCTTTGATTATTTTGTGTTTTTGTCTTTATACCACCTGAGTCAGAAAATTGAGATTCATGGTCTTCTTTTAGATATCAAAGTCTCATCTGGAAGTATCTCTTGAGTGAACTCTAAAAATGTTAGCAGGACTTATGGAATTTTCTTAAAAATTGTTCAAAATATGGCATCTTCTGGCAGTCAATGTATTACTCTTTATTTACCTCTTCCTTAGTAAGGAATCATTGTCTGGGGGGTGTTACTTGTGATACCCAGATCAAATAATGTACCTTCTGAATGGAAATCGTCAGAACTATTTTCTATAGGAAATTCACATCTGCTTCCTTATCAGTTTTCCCTGAATCATATACGCTCAAGTTACATGATTATCTGTTAAGTTGATTTCTCATACCTACTTCCACAGTACTTTTGAAACTTTGTCATTCGTTCATCAGTAGGATGCAAGGCAGGCTCACGAAGGTGACATTCTTACAACGCATTCATCATCATCATCATCATCATCATCATCATCATCATCATCATCATCATCATCATCATCGTCGTCATCATCATCATCATCATCATCATCATCATCATCATCATCATCATCATCATCATCATCATAATCATCATCATCATCATCATCATCATCATCATCATCATCATCATCATCATCAATAGCTCCTAAACGATAATAACTGCAGCTCTGAAACTTCTTGACTTTTACTAAGATTTAATTGGCAATCAGAAAGTAAAAATTTCAATGCCTATTATCAAGCAACGTGACAACCAGATGCCCATATTTGGAGACAAGGTTACAAAGAAAGTCGTTAAAAGTGCTCTGTTTCTTCATTTTGCGTTGAATCTCATCAGTATGTATACACCATTCGAGTTTTTTCGGTGAATACTTTCATTTGATATATAATTTACCATCGTTGCTGACGTCAGAAATTTATGATTTCTATGACGTCATAGATCTTTTTGACTTCGTGTTTCTAATGAATTAGCTACTTTAATATGAAAAATCAAGTCATGACCTGAAAGATTGATAAAACCATTTAACGACATACGACAAAACCATTTATAGGTAACGACATCTTGGGTCCCCTTAGAATATTAGACAGTATGGCCATTGGCGTGACAGGCTAAAGTTACCTTTAGTTCATGTGAAGGGTCCTCGTCCTCTAGGGGCCCCGAATTGACCCCTTTAATGTTGTAAGATAATTTTTCTTTGTTATTTCTAAGTAAAGCTGGTGCTTTGGCTATGATAAAAAGGGCAATGGACAGTTTGTTGATTAGCTGTCTCATGTAATCTACTCAGAAATAATAGACTGATGAATCAAAGTGTGTATGGAGCTTGTAATAAATACCATTTTGTTGCAAAATGAATGTGTCACTTTTATTGCAGATTTGCATTGTACCGTCAACAGGAGGTCTGACTAATAGAGTTGCCAAATCAACAAATTTGTGCTATTTGTCAAAATACAGTCATCTAGGCTTTTTCAATACAAGGAGAACGTGGATGAGTATACACAGGTACCGTCGGGTATGACATAAGCAGAATTTTCAAGGCTTTCATTTTTAGAGCAGGGGAGCACTCAATTGTGAGAGGTGTTCTACACCAAAGTAATGGCTGCAAAACGTTTCTCAACCAGGTGAATTCGTAGAAGATGTTGAACCACCTGCGGCAAAGGCGGCTGTGAAAGAAAAGTTCCTGGAAATGAAGATTTAAAAGCTTCATGGAAAGCTTAAATTTCATTTACACTAGCCAGTTCCCAGATTCATGGAAAGTAGATAGAATTACTCCGATTTTCAAAGACTGAAAAATCCGATTTTTGTCATATATCATTCTTGCCTGTCATCTCAAAGCTCTTCGAAAATCTTGTTTTCAATCAGCTGTACCACTATATGAAAGAAAATGGTCTCTTTACATCTGACCAATCAGGTTTTTTGTGGCTACATTCCACACTAACTTGTTTGCTTTAAATGATTGATGACTGGTACAAAGGGCTTGACCTCGGTAAGCTCGTAGGACTGGTATTTATTGACCTAAAACAGGCATTTGATATCGTCGACAATGATGTTCTCTGCAAAAAGCTCGAACTATATGGTGTTCAGCAGCGAGAGTTGCCTTGATTTAGGTCTTACCTATCCAACCGCAAACAATTCTGTAGGGTAAATGGTGTTGATTCTAATAATGGAGAAATAGAAGTGGGAGTCCCACAAGGTTCATGCCTTGGCCCTCTTTTAATCCTCATCTATATCAATGACCTTCCCCAGGCCGTCCAAGATTCCTCTGTGACTATGTATGCCGATGACACCAGTCTTTGTCATCAGTCTCATGATTTGACTCAGCTCAATGAGGCTATTAATAGCGATCTCAAGAAACTGGAGACGTGGCTGAATGGCAATAAGCTTTCATTCCATGTGGCAAAAACTCATTCAATGCTCATATCCACCAAGCAGAAAGGCAGCTCTCTTAGAAGTCGAAATGATACTTTGGAACTGAAGATACGCAATAATGAGCTCGAAGTAGTTCAAAAGACAAAGTATGTTGGAGTGCAAATCGATTGCAATTTAGATTGGAAAGAGCAAATCAAGGCAGTTTCTACCAAGGTCTCCAGGGCGATCGGCTCTATAAGACATGCTAAATCCTTTCTGCCTATGGCAAGTTCGAAAACTCTTTACACATGTATTGTCGAGCCCCACTTTCGATATTGTTGTTCTGTCTGGGGTCTACAAACATCAACCAGTTGCAAAAACTTTAAAATCGTGCTGCTAGGATCATAACAAATAGGAGCTTTGATACCCCAAGCAGACCACTTATTACAGAGTTGGGGTGGAAGACCGTTGAAGAACTCGTTGGCAATGAGTCTAAAAACAAAGGTCTTCAAGTCGCTCAAAGATTAGGCTCCTCAATACTTGTGTAATCTCTGCACCAAAAACTCAGCATGCCCCTCCCGCAGTCTCCTGAGTACTGAGACTGATTTAAGGTTGCCAAAGAAAAGGTCAGCAAATTGACAAAAATGCTTTTCTTTCCGGGGATCTACACTATGGAATCGCCTTCCCGCTGAAAAAGCCTGCGAATACGCCCTTTTAACAAAACGGTGCATGCTGGGTAATTAGGATCGATCTCTCGCACGCGTTGTATTGTTTCTATTGTTCTGGCCTATTCTCTCGCCCTTGGAAGTTGTTTCGCGAGCGGTTTATGACGATTTTACTCAATTAAACGAGGTAAGAAACCTCTCTCATATACATGTCACATTTTTGGCTACTTTTTCTTGACTTTTTGGTGGTGTTTCACAGAAAAGAAAATGCCTCTTTTTTTCAGCCTTTGCGTTGTGATAAATTTGTGCGGGCTGACGTGAATGTAAACAAACTGTTCACTTGCTCGTGTAAACAAACAACTGCCATTTGATTTTACAAACCTTTGATTTTCTTTCACGCCTGAATAAAAAGGGAGAAGTGCTTTCGCTTTTTCTTACTTGAATCACTGTCTTATCTACTTGGCTACGGAAAAAGCTTTAAAGGATCTTGTCAATGTAAAAAGTAATGTGTGAAAGAACTGCTGTAGCGAAGATATGCTGTTTGCCACTGGCAAATACAGGGAGTATGGGCCTAAGGTGCGCTACGCCTGCAATCAACGAAGCCCTTCATCATATTTCATAATGAAACATCACCAAAAAGTCAAGAACAAGTACCTAAAAGTGTGGAAAATATATGGCAGAAGTTTCTTACCTTGTTTAGTTGAGTAGACTCGTTGAAAACCTTTCGAGAAACAACTTCCAAGGGCGAGAAAATAGGTGAGTACAATAGAAACAATACAACACGTGCGAGATATCGATCCTGATTACCCTGCATCCACCGTTTTGTTGAAAGGGCGTATTCAATACAGACTTCAAACCTATTCGCACGAATTTCGATTGTTTATTCCACCAATGAAATCAGTCTCCTTTTGATAGCGCGTGTCGCCTTTGTCTCTTTGTATCGTAAAGTTGTTTTCTGATTGGCTGCTTTCAATCCGAGACAATGGTTCGCATCCTCCCTGGATGGTTTCAAAAAATCAATACAGGGTTGATTATTTCCTTTTTCTATTGTAAATATCACTTACCGGGTGACCCAAAAAAAAACTTCACGAGCCGGATCGTAACTAGTTCTCTGAAATCAATAGCTATTGCCAAATACCTTCTATCACAGTTTAGTTGAAAGGCAAAGCTATCTTTTGAGACACTGCATGGTCATCTTAAGCAATGACTACCATCCGAAAAACCAGATTCAATAAAAATTTCAAATCCTGGATTCCTCATTTTGAGTGAAATAATCGAAATTATATTCCAGTCAACATTTTGTGAAAACTCGACACAGCGATGGATTAGAAGTTGTCTGGGGAAATTTTTTGTTTACAAAATGATTGACCTCTGTTTCTCATTCAAACTCCATGCTCCAATTTAGAATTAAGCTTTTTCACACTTTCCAAAAAATGGACTGGAGAGCGAAAGAATGGTCCGAGAAATCAATGAATTTCCGCATTTTTAAAACTGTTTCTTCGGAAAGTTCGCATACTTTAAACTAACCAAGCAACGTCTCAAGAGATAGCAGAGCCTTTCAGCTGCATGCTGATACCTTGTTTACCCTCATAACATTTCCTTACAAGAAAATATTTGCGATCTAGCTCGTGAAGTTTCTTTTTGGTCACCCGGTAGTTGTATATAAGTTTTTGATATTATGGGTTTTTATTTTCTAGCATTTTTATTAGATATTGTGATTAGTTTTTATTGGAGGGCTCCTTGAAAAACAACTTCGGCTGAAGGGCCCTCCGTAAAAAATGAAATATGAATATATGAATATACAAATATAAATATGGATATAAACATAATAGAAAATGAAGACTGGAGCAAATTGTTGGGGGAAATATACAACTAAGAAAAATCATGAAGATTGAGAAAAATTATGAAATACTTTAATATTTCGGCTTTTAACTGGATCTGAGTTATTAAAACCTGTGAAAGACTGCTGGTGCTATGAATTTTTAAAAGTTTGAACTTTTTCTGGCTCAGCAGGTATTCATCTTAACTTCCGGCGTTGTCATAATGTAACTGGAAATATCTTAACAACCTTGGAAATCAGTAGCGTAACGCAGTTTAGGGCCCCTTAGTTGAATAACTAAGGGCCCCCGGCCAAAATTGGCCCCGAGGGCCCCAGCAAAAAAATTGTTTCGTTGCCTATTTTCAAGCTGACGCTGTGGCTATGATTGAAAAGACCACGGGGCCTCAGGGTACATGAATTTTGTCATACATATACTCCCATACTCAGGCCTGCAAGATATGACAGTCTAAGTGAATGAAAAGTAATGTTGATGACTAGCAGTGGTAATGAGCTCTGTAATGGTAATCTTACGAATCCACGTTTGCATGAAGATAGAGCTTTTAAAGTTGCTGTTTTGTGAAAATTTGGACGTCTCGATTTTATTGTAAAGTTATGCATTTTTCACAGTAAATCATTGCAAATGTTTTAACCTTGTCTGCATAACCTATTAACTTCAAGTTTAAACCGCACATGGCAGTTTATGTTTCTATCAAGTCATCTACAAATGCTGTAGTTGGGGGGCATCAAGTAGAAAAATTCCTTAAGGACCCCGGCTGTCTCCGTTACGCCACTGTTGGAATTTTCAAACTTGGAATGTCTTTTTGAATGTGAATGTGCTTATTGCCGCAATCCTTGTGCTCCTTTTTAGGTGAAACTTTGATTTCCAGCCAATACTCTGTGCTCTTCAGCACGAAATTGAGAACTTTTTGTCGCTACGTTGGATGGGTTATTTTTACGTACTGTTTTAATTCGGTGTGCGTTGTTTTGAGCTATAAGAAGAATGAATAAGATTGAAAACTCAATGGTTGGAAGGATTTCAGAATTTTCTTTGCCGCATGGGAAAACACATGAAGATGTGTTGCAAATGGAAGTTGTATGAGCCGAAGATTTTTATGTTTTATGCATAAAAAGAAGCGTTCGAAATGGGAATCTGAATATGCGAAAGAATCGTATATCTTATTGTTTTCACATACGACGAAAAAGTAGGGTTATGATTTTTGCATTGAGCACCCTCTCCCTGAGTTTCCAATGGGAGATCTATTGAATTGATTTCCAGGTCATACATCTAAGGGATTGATTTTTCAAGCACAATGGTTGACAAAAAAGAAAGCCAATTGGATAATTGTTGACGTGCCTACATAAGGCATAAGGATTTCAAATTGATAGTAAACTGTCCTTCGAAAACCATGTTTCCAAACTGTACCAGAAGGCTAGCAATAAACTTTATGCACTTGCTCACATATCACCATATATGGATCAGAGAAAATTGAGAACTCTCATGAGGGCATTCATTACCAGTCAATTTCAATACTGTCCTTTAATCTGGATGTTTCACAGCAGGCAGCTCGATAAAAAAATTGATAAAATACAGGAAAGGGCTTTGAGAATAATTTATAAGGATGCCGAATCTACTTATAGTGAACAATTAGAGAAGGGCTGTGCCGTCACTATTCATACAAAGAACCTTCAAATACTTATGATTGAGATGTACAAAACCATAAATGACCTGAATCCTTCTTTGATAAAGGAACTTTTCTGTGAAATTGAAAGTCATTACAATTTGCGAAACAATGTCGAATTTGTTCAACCTAGGGTGAGATCGGTGGGTAATGGCACAGAAAGCGTCAGATTTAAAGGTCCACAACTATGGCAATTGTTACCGCAAACCATACGAAACTCGGGATCCCTTGCTCAGTTTAAAGCAAATATAAAAAATTTGAAGGGAGAAAATTGTCCATGCAACTTATGTCGCACTTTCATTCCGAACTTGAGCTTTTTATGATGTTTTTAAAAATTTGTTTTATTGTATACTTTGATGAATTGTAAATAGATTTAATGATTTTGCATCTTTTAGCACATTTTGTAATATATATTTACAAAATATTTTGTAATAGCTAAATATTTTAGCTATCAGTTATTTTGTTGCCAACGTAAGAGAAATTGTTAATAATAATGAATAATAAAAAAGGCATATATGTAATAACTTATAGAAAACACATTCTTTAAACGTTTCAGTGAATGCCTAGCCTTCATTGGTAATGACTGTTCTTGTAATCAGACAGAGCATGCATGTCAATCTCGAAATCCAGAAACATTACAAACAATAACATAAGCGGGATCTTACAAAGCATAATGAATTAAGAACTGCTGAGGTCATTGGCTTTGTCTGTCACAGCAAAAACTATCAAACTTTCATGAGAATTTTATCTGTGAAAACTTAGAGGAAAGGCACAATTTTCTATGATTTCTGATGTAAGAAACGGAAACTTCCCTTTCCTCTTTACTTTTTCAAATGGAATTTATAGTTGCTGCTAAGCTTCTTCTTCCAATACCATCGGAAATTCAAAGATATTTAGTTGTAGCAGGAACTGAGAAAATCTGTGCTAAAACAAAACAAATAATAGAAAGACAAAAGGGCGGGTGGGAAGAGAGAGGTTCCTAAAAGCAGTGTGTCCCAATCGAGAAACAGAGCCCAAAGAAATAAAAAAAAAACACAGCAAACAAAATTTAAACAACAATGAAATCTATGTATCTACTTGCCTTATGTTTAAACCCGTAGGGGCAAAGCAATCCATTGGATATTGCCAGCAGCTTTCCTGCATCCTTTTCTTCCCGTTAGCCTATCGATCATCTTTAAGCTGACACCCCTCGGAAACTCTTAGTGGCCTTCTTCAGTGAAAATGTCTGAAGAATTCCGCCTGGGGTACCAAGGCCCCCGAATTAAACTTACGACTGTACACCTTGTAATTGTTAAACCTAAACCTAAAAAACGTACAGGTGCTCCCAACTTATTTTACACCACGAGCAGTAGATTCCAAAAAGTACACTACATTAGACAAGTCACTACGCTAATGGATTATCCTATGTTCCCGGCTGTCTATGTTTCAATGAAAATGTTCACTATCACTCATGACATTGCACACTTGAGAAACACCTCCCTATGCTCCTCTAAATTCGTGAGCATAGGATGGAATCTCGTGGCAACCTTCCCCAAACTAATGAGCGCTTGATGTTATGTAGCTACAAGTGGAGCCCTTCCCCCCCTCCCTTGGATATTGGTCCTATTTCAAGAATTTGCTAGAAGAGTTGTCCTATTCAACCTACGTACCGTAGCCTGCGTGCATCCCCTACTGTTTCCCTAGTGATAAAATTTCCTGTTGAAATGAATTCATTTTCAGACGCTAGCAGGGTCTGTGAACCAGCGAATGAAAGCCTGTTCTTAGTCGCGTGCAGGTTCCGCAAAAGCACAACACTATTGGTCAGTAAACAATTTATTGTCTTGCGAAGCCATTTTGCTCTCGACGACGCCATTTTGCAATTAGGACAAAGTAAAAACCACATGAAGAGCTTTGTAAGGCAAAAGATTGGTTATTGACCTACGACAATAGTTCCGTGTTTTTGCGGAACCTGCGCGTGACCAAGAACAGGTTTTCATTCGCTGGTTCGCTGACCCAACTGGCGTCAGAAAATGAATACAATTCAATGGGAAATTTGAAATCAATGTAAATCGTAGGGGATGCCCGCAGGCTAACATATCGTATCTCTTTGCTCGTTATCTAAAGACTCTTCGTATCCCCTATCCTTAGGCCATCCAGCTAACTCGCCTACCCTCTTCTGGAACTGGAGATTTTCCGAACATGTCCTACGTAACCTAAGAGCCTGACCATAGGGGATCGCCTTCTTCGTGTGCCAGGGGTTACAAGACTTCCTGGTGGCATGCAGAAGAAGTCGGTCGAAAGGACTCCCCTCCCTCAAGCTAACCTGAACATTTAAAAAACTAATGCTCCCTCTCCCCCAAGCTAACCTGAATATTTGACAAGATAATACTCCCCCAAAGTTGCTCGCTAGCAAAGTTAATGGTCTCTTGCCTACTGTTTAGATGGTTGATGAGGAATTTCAGCTTTTCTTGCTTCTTCGGGATACTGCAAATTCCCCCGTTTGTAAATCACAAAGGACGATCGAAGCGTTTTTGAGCATGCACAGTTTCACAAAGGAAGGATTAAGTGCGTTAACACTTCATAAAATTTTTGGCCCCCTCCTTAAACTTTGGTGCCCCTTCAGAAAATTTTGCTGGGAAGCCAAGACCCCTTACCCCCAGCCAGGCCGCCATTGTTATATACCGTTGCATAGCAATGCAACGCAACAATGCAACCAGAGTGACGCAAACGCAACAATGTAACGCAACAATGCAACCAGAGCTTGCAACGCAAAGCAATGCAACCAGAGTGAGCGAAACAACCTCTCGCGTTCTGCGTAATTCTGATATAAACCTTAGGACACCAATGCTAAGGACATCAGCTGGTCAAGGATGTTTTTCATTCAGAGGGGCCAGTCTCTGGAATGGGTTGCAATAGGAATTAAAAGGAGCGCCTACACTAAAGAAATTCCAGGAAGGGCTGATGAAATCGTGCAAGGTGTAAAATTTATGATTTTACATGAACCATGAACTCTTTTCTTTATCATAATTCATTTTTTTCTTTTTTTTAAATCGTATTCATTAATTTTAATTCATGTAATTTAATTTTCTAGAGTATTTAAATGCATGGCCCCCTGTAAAGCAGTTTTTTCTTTAACTGAGGGGCTACCATGCCTAAAAAATTGAAAATGAAATGAAATGAAAATGATAGGTGAGGCGTCAACCACGTGGTTGCTGATTGATGGTAGAAAAAGGCAAAATAAGTGGCCGCTTAAAACTACAAATCTATCGTTCTCCAGGAATGTCAGAATCAAGTAATTTTCCAAAGAAATGGTTCTGGCGTCAAGCTACAGCTCTTCAACATAATTGAATCCACAGCTCCTCAACGGTAGGTACACAAATGCAGCAAAATTGCTTTGGGACACCCTGTAATTGATTCTAGTGAGTAATTTAGGTTCACAAAGAAGCTTCTGTATTAGATAAGAATAGTGTATAGGTCAGATAAAAAGATGCCTTAAACCAAGAAGTTTGCATATTTCTCAATTTTCTCTTTCACATGACATTTTGAAGGACAAAATACGATCACTTTTATCTTCTTCTTATATAACGTCATAACCAATGCACTAGTTTGAAACAGGTGGGAATACTTCTTGGCACCAGCGGAGGTTTTTAGCAACGTTGTTAAGCCACTTCAAAATTGCTTTGATAGTTGTTGGTAAAGATCCAAGTGCTTCTTGAACATCCAATTCATAACTAGAACGACCGTTTAAAAGTGCAAATTTTAATTTGCGTTGATCTCCTATGGCACCTTCTTTTCCATATTTATAATTTACGCCGTAGTTGGTGACTCCAGGTGCATGCCCAAACGAGATGTAAGTTGTTCCAATTCTTCTTATCTCCAAGAGAGTTACAATGGTATTCCAGAGACTTTTGTACCTTGAAAAAGGGATGTCAGCATTATTGAAATTCTTACGTTGCAATATTGCAATTCTCGGACTTATCAGCCAGAACGATCAAGGTGGACTTGATTAGAGTCCACTAAATAAGGTGGTCGTTAACAATAAAATTGCCAAAATTGTGCAAAACTTTTTTGTAAGATTTTTGAATAGCTAGGAGATCCAACAAGCACTTTAAAAGGAGAGAACTTGCAGATCCACTGGAATTTTCTGAAATAATGTGTTTTATTAGGAGTGCTCAGATTGAATTTCCTTAGCAACCAATTTTTTGGTTGCTTTGGAAATTAACCCCTCAGAACCCCCAAAATTAAGAGAAATGTCTGGTTAGGACTGTCCCAGCACCCTTGCAATAGGTTACCTCGTAATCAGTCATTCACTAGCAACTGCTATGTAAAGGAGGTCGTTCAAATTTAACGGAAATGCTAAGCAATGTGGACGAAAATGGATAAAGCCCGTTCAACTCCAAAAGCTGACAACCAGAAAGGCGTTGATCGTAGCAAATTTGCTTCTAAAAGAAGAAGGAAACGAAGAGGCTTTTGTGTAAAGGGTATTGTAGAAGATGACTGCAGTGCCGTAATGCTTCTCAAAAAGAAAGAGCAATACAAATTTCTGACAACGGCTTAGTGGTAGTGGGTCAACAAATATTAGGCCTACCAGTTGTGAAGGTGAGGCTGATTGGCTGACTTGCGATGGTGCAGAAATTTCTGATAATGATGATGAACTTTAAGAAATAACCAATATTTCACAGAAGAAGCTTAAGAACTCATATTTTTCCAAAGATGGGTTGAGTTTATCAGAAAACCAAAATGATAACATTATTGGCAATGGTATTTTTGATAAAAAGCTGCGTCAAGATGAAGTAACAAAAGCAGAAATTTGCACTTCTTGTCGTAATAAGAGTTCAACACTGACTTTAGAGACAATTGTAACTTATGGCCTTGCTGAGCAGCTGTGCCTTAAATGCTCAATATGCCACAACAAAACTGTGATTATTTACCAAAACATTGTGAAAATGAAACATCCAATTTGCAGAAGAGTCAAAGGCCCTTTGACATATATCGCAGGTCTGTGTTTGCTTCACTCTACAGTGGGTCACTGTGGGCTGGCAAAGTTCTGTGCAGAATGAATCTTCCTAGACCTGATTCAAAGAAGCCTTGCGACAATCAATTAAAGAAGACTGAATCTTCTTTATACGATACCCAGAAATTGATGGAGGATGCTGCAAAAAGGCTAATAGATTTTGAAGAAGAGGAAGAAGAACCGCAGTTAATGGAGATGATTGATGGCCAGAAAGTTGCTAATGCGGCAGTTACCTTGGATAGGACATGGCCGTGGCAAAGAAGAAGACACTCATCTAAGATTGGGGTAGTGTTGGTAGTTTCAGTACGTACTCGGGAAGTACTGGACTATGAAGTATTGAGTTTGGTATGCCTTGAATGCCAGTACCATGAAAAAGAAGATCTTAGAAGCGAAGGCTACCAAAGATGGTTGTCATCTCACAAAGAAAATTGCCAAATAAATTACAAAGGTTCAAATGGTGAAATTGAATCAAAAGGTGAATGCATGATACTCTTCAGATCCATGGAAAACGGAAATTTGAAATATAATGTAATGGTTCGGGATGGTGACACTGGCTCCTTTGGTTAGATCTCTCAAGCAGTTAAGCAAATTATGGAGATTCTTATGCCATCAGAAGAGAAGAATGTGTAGTAGTCCAAGCGGTGAGTGATGAAGGTATCATCTGACGAGATAATCAACGGGATGCTACCTATCTTAACCAGATTTTCATGCTGATTACGAATTTGGATTTTATTCATGCGAATGAGGCTGGTTTTGGTAAGTATCGCATGATTTAGCCTCGTTTTAGTAGCTTTTGGCGTTAACTTGTCTATAATGCTTCAATGGAATAAGTGGAACTTTTCTAGATCAGGGTTTTATGCTGATCACGAATATGGATGTAATTTATGCAAATGAGGCTTCTTTTGTTATATATCATGTGACTTAATCTCGCCTTGGCTTGATAACGCTTTAAAATCTTCGGTCAAAACAAGGAAAATCTTCAAGAACACATTTTTATGCTGCTTACAAATATGCATGTTATTCATGTAAAGAGGCTGTATTTGCTACCTATTACGTGAATGAGCCTTTATTGGCTCAAGAACGTTGAGGCCCTTTAATCAATAAATGTATTAGAAAGGATGATCTGGTCAAGTCTAGCAACAATTTCCAAATGCTGGAAAACAGCTTCGTAAGTTAAAGTTAGATCTAGCAGTGCTTTCATTTTGGTGACAGTATTCTTTGTTGTCTCTCTGTTAATACATTTGTCACCTTTTTATTCCATGGGCTCGTTAAAGATAGACTTACCAAAACCTTCATAGTTCAAGTTTTGATTCAGTCAGTGTGCAGTGAATTTACTAGATAGTACTTTTCTCTAATGATCTATTTGGTCTCAAGTCAGATTGTACATATTCAAATTATTTCTGTCTAATGCGATGCTCGACAAGTTTGAGATCTATCGCTTCAGTCAGATTTTTTCTGTTTTCGATCAAAGGCGGATGTTTTATTGGTGTCATGTATATTTCTCAAAGTTCTGCAACGTTAACTGGGTAAACTGCTTCTACCTAGTCTCTTGATGGGGTCATTTGGCAAAACAATTTGGTCTTGGTATGTGTTTCTATGAGCTGCTTTTGCATGGAGGTAAAACTGAAAGATCTATGATTTATCCTTATCTAGGCATTTGCCTCCAGGAAAAAGCGTATATATTGATTCTTTAACGCCTTGACATCTTTCAGTACCACATCAAACAGAAACATATTGCTTCGGTTTGTCATAACGGTCAACTGAGCTGGCTTGCTTGGGAGAATCAAAATTCCAGTTAGTCTGCTTGGTTGTAGATCATCGGAAGAAACATGCACATTTTGCTGAAAATAGTATAGGCAAAAGTAGATGACTGCCTGACATGAGCATTCGCAACCTTTCGAAGGAGCAAAAGTACACGCCTCTCAAGGGGCAAGGCCTCCCAGCTACGAGAAGAAGTCAAAACACAAGAAAAGACACCAAGGTAAGCATTCTAACTGCTTCAAACATAGAATTAGTAAGTATGAAACATTCTTCAGGTGTCAGAATCGCCCATGGTTCCGCTATGTAGGAAAGATGTAATGCCTTTTGAAGTCACGATTAAAAGCAATATACCCAGCAAATGCTTTCAAGTTTTACTGTTTTTTGGCCATGAGAAAGTTATAACATTGAAATAAATGAACAAGCTCGATCTAAAGCTACTATTTTATGCTAAGAAAATAAACAAGAAGGAAAAACATAAAGAATTCCTCGCTCGGTACTTTGTCTTCGCAGGTGACTAAAACGCCACTCTCAATGCTGTACATGTTTTTGTAGGAATTTCAATTCATCACGACAGACAAGTATTAGTGAAACAATAGAAGTAAGAACGTTGAGGATCTTCATGAGATACTCAGCTTGGCCAAGCGGCTTCTTTCATGTGGTTTCAAATCAAGCTTATGAATAATGACCCAAAATGACCATCTACACAAGCAGCGATGATCGTTGAAGGTTATAATCCACTTAATGCCCCGAAGAGTTGAGAATGCCTGTTTTTTGTGTGTAAATGGGCCCTTAATGCCTGTTCGTACAATTTGTGAAAAATATGAGTGCTTCTCTTAAAATGCTCATATTAGCAAGTAGCTAATTGGGTCTGTTTTGTGAAGCGACGTGGCTAAAACGGTGCTCAAATATTTGAAGCATCAGAACATGACAGATTCGAAATATCAAAAACTTCTTGCTTTAAGGGTCACAGTAATCTTAAAGGCCTCAAACTCGGGGAACATTGCTGCTCACGTATTCGGCTGCATTTCTTGAACGGACAAAGTTTGAGAAAGAACACCTAGATAGGCAAGCATGGACACTGACGATAATGTAGATGCTCGACGTCTCTAAAGTATTGTTGACAGTTCATATTTACCACGGGAGGATAGAGGAGGAGGACTGTCAGGACTAGAGGATACAAACAACGCAACAAAGGTCTCACTAGGAAGGTGTGTCAACAATAGCACAAAAAGTTTGCCTAGTTCACCGAAGATCATATAAAAACGTGAAGTAATCGAATCGAAAACTGATCTGAAGCAATGAAAGAGAATAGACTGAAAAGGAAACAGGAAAGAAATGATACTGCATGGACAGTTTCAAAGGTAAACAGACGATATTGATTCATTCATTTATTTTTATTTACTTAGGCATGGTATCCCCGTTAGTCCATGAGAGCTGCTTTTCAGAAGGCCGTGGTAAGCTTTTCTTTCTGAATTTGCACAGACTAAGGCTAGAGTTACAGCATATCGGATTGCTATCGGAGCGGAGCAGAGCAGAGTGATCTTTGCTCCGTCGTGATATTTGGGGTAGCAGTTACACTAAAACGCTTCGCATGCTCCAACACCATTTTCCTCCGCAGTTCTGGTCTACACTGCAGGGCGTTTTTGCAGTGTGGCGCCAAATCTGTTGTTTGCTAATCTGAAATTTCATTGTTCGAAGAAGAGTATATCGGATTCGTGCTATTACACTAAATTGCCTCGCTACTTAGGGTAAGGTGGGGGTAATTTGGGTCTAAATTGGGCATTTTTCGAAATAAATAGTGTATCCTCGGAAATTCGTTGAAAACATTGAAGATCTTTCTTCGTTTTACCAAAGTTGAATCTTTCTCGTTCTTGGAAACTTGTTCCCATTCTTTAATATGAAATCTGAATATTTTTTCAGAATTTTTTACTTTCCTCACTTTTGCTTGTAATTTCAACCTTTCGGCGGGAAATTTGGGTCTATTTGAGGAAAACGGTATCTATTTCGTCAGGAGTATTGTAAATTCACAAAAATAAAAATTTAGCATGCTTTCATGGATAAATGTGATTGGATTTTCAGAGTTTCGCAGCCAAAAAACTTGAAAACTTGCCCAGAGAAGATTGAAAATAAATCGTACCACCATCGGCGCATACTTAGAACCATTCTTGAAGATGGAAATGTAAACAAAGTTTCTTTCGAAATGACATTTAAAAGAGGTGAATCCTATTGTGTTGTTCTTAAACCACTAAAAAATGAACAAAAGTGTGTACCCTACTCTGTTTTCGATGTATCATCAATCTGCTTGCAGTATTATCTCAATTTTTGTTTTGATTCGGGAGACCATTGCCAATTCTTGCACAACGCGACTCGTATCAAAATCACATGAATCCCAATAGACGCAAATTACCCCACTTGCAAAATAATCGAAATAAAATCTATCGAATCGCAAAAAAATTCGGAAAAACTTTTAGCACCTTTCCAAATGATAGAACATTCGATTGATAATGATTCGTTGATGAAAAGAAGTTGCAAGTTGGCATAAATCGAAAGTTTTCCACGCTGTCAGATCATGAGAAAAGCTCAGGCCGGTGAAAATCAGGAACTTGAAGCACCAGAAATTATCAAATAATTCTTCGACACCACTTAAACAACTCCTGAAAGCATAGATTTCGACACCCATGGAGTCATGAATCGAAATTTTCAACTTACGATCGCTTTAAAAGGGAAAAAGCAAATAGACCCAAATTACCTCGTAGACCCAAATTACCCCACCTTACCCTAGTGACTCCAGAGTGATTTTCGTATCGCCTCCAGATCTGAGTGATGTTCACTCCGCTAATGGGAGCGTTGTGTATCGGATCGGTAAGGCGTAATGTAACTCAATTCCCTATCCGATACAAAAGTCAGTCCGCTCCGATAGCAATCCAGTATAGTCTGGGGCCTGAAATTATACAGTTCATCAGGATTAATCTAACCAGATGAAACTGTCCATTGATTTTCGATTTTATTTCGCTAATGAGAACGGGCAACTGTGTCTTAACTAAAGGAAGTACGTAAACAAGGAAACGAGATCTTTATCCCTTGAAACACAAGAGAAAGCAGTCAGTATACAAATGTGATCGAAGTGGAAACTCGTAAGTCTTAGGAGCAAAGTAAATGTAGAATTAATGGAGAAAAGGACTAGACAGGGATATTCCACGAAGGAATTTGTAAAAGAGAGATACCTGATCGATTGATAGATGAAGGTTTGAATTCTTGAATCAATTTTTGCTGACATTTTTTTCCAAAACAATTATGCTAATTCTTATTGTTCGAAATATCTTGATATCAATTTGAAGGAGGAAAGGAAATCATTGCAAGTTTGATCCTCACCATTTTTTCAGGATGTCTTCGTTTTGAAAAGGATCCTGCTCTTTTCCAAGACTCACGCTATAGTCGCTTTCACTTGTTCCACCATAGAGGAAATAACATCGATAAGAATATCCCAAGCAATATGATTGTACTTTGGACATTTTCAGCAGCCCCTTGAAGCAGACCTTGTCAAAAGCTGCTTTGATGTCCTTGACTCCATTATCTGAATGAATAAAGAAATAAGAAATAAGCTATTCATAAGAAGTAAAATTTCAGAGGGAAGCTAAATTGACTCTGAAGTTGACTTTAGATCGACCAATTTCGTCCCCAGAGTGAGTTCGTTGCTCTGCCTCTACTCTGGGATACAAGAGACCGTTCGGCAATCTGATTGGCTGTTCGCTATTTTGGGCCGTAACTCCAATTTGCCCGGGATAAACGGCCTCTGCATTACCTATTGCACTCTTGAAGCTGCGGTGAAAGTTTCCCGACTTTGCAACTTAGGTCAATTTTCGCTCCAAACAAACCGAGCTTATTTTCACATTAAACACACTTACCGACCCAGATTATTGTTTAAATACCTTCAAAAAGGTTCAAATAAGGTCAAAAATGCGTTTGTTTTCAATTTCTCCATTCATCTTCTGCAGAATTAATGCCAGAGCAACGGCCATTTTCCGTCGCTTGCTCGGGGGGGGGGGGTATCTCGACCTATCATCTGACGGGGACGTGCCATTTTGCCCGAAAAATTGGTACCCATAATTCCGTAAATTCTGGTGGATTTCAGAGTCATAATTCCGTAAATCGAATGAAAATGTGGGCCATAATTCCGGAAATTATGAAAAATCCCCTGAAAAGGGCACCCATAATTCCGGGAAATGTCTACAAATTGTGAAAAAGATACCCTTGAATCCGTAACGGTTTGAAAAAAGTACCCCTTAAAAATGGCACGTCCCCGTACCATGGAAAGTACTAAGTTACCCCCCGGAGGTCGCTTGGCGTTGCCTAGCCAACGGTGAAATTCATAATGGCTTCCGAATTTGCCCATTTTCTGGGCAAATGTGATCGAAGTGTACCAGGGTGTTCATTCGGCTTCGTGATCAGCGTATAACGTAAGAAAACCCTGGGAACGAGGTTGTATGTAGATCGACTACTGCAGACAGACAGATTGCATATTCATAGTTATCGCTATTGATATACTGATGGAAGCACAAACTACGACTCATGGACTTTTACATTGAAAATTGGGACGAAGTTTTCTCCTTGACTCATGACAGAGTCCCAGTTATCGCAACAATAACAGCAATGATAACAGCAACAACAACAACAACAACAACAATGACAATCCACTTTTTCAAGATAAGAGGTGCGAAAGCGGAAGTCTTTTGTTGTTCGAGTTGTTGTATTTTTGAGGCTAAAATCTTGTTCTGCGTACAAAGTTTAGCATAGAAGCAAGTTTTTACTCTAATATCTGTCTTCGTTTAGAGATTACGGCGATTTTAAAGAGTTTGATGTTACAAGGGCTTTGACCGTGAAATCAGATGTTTGGACAAATTATGTCCAAACATTTGATTTCACGGTCAAAACCCTTATGATTTCTAATTCTTTATATCATCGTAATTTCCAAACGAAGACAGATATGAAAGTAAAAATTTGCTTCTATGCTAAACTTTGTACGCAGAACAAGATTTTAGCCTCAAAAATGCGAAATCTCAAACAACAAAAGACTTCCGTTTTCGCACCTCTTATCATGAAATAGTGGATTGCATTTTGTAATTTTGCTCAATCTGGAACTTATGGATTTTTATATGAAATTTGAGACGGAAACGAACACGTTTGGGTGGGCCCTCTAGAACGAGGCTGCGGAGTAGTCTCAGAAGCGAGGCAAACCACCCTCTCAGCCTGGAGAGAGCAATGTTGGATATTCTCGACAGTTGAAAATTCTCATTGCTGCAGCGAAGTTCATGGAAGCTAATTCACCTTGAAAACAAGGCATTCTTGGCTCAAAGTGAGAGATTTATTGATTCTTGGATTGAATAAACATTGATTTGGATACTTGCGGAATTTTTATGCTAGTATCTCTAAAAATCTTGAATATTTTTAACATTGGAGGTTTGAGTCGGGAACTTTTCCCATTTTGCCATTTCCTGGAGCTCACACAGTGTTGCTATGATTTCCACATCAGGTTAGATAATCCATAGCGGAAAGCTTTGTCCAATTTTCCAATGTGAAAGTACGCGAGTTGTAGTTTCAGCGTCCATAAGTCTATTAATTGCGATAACTAAGAATATGCAATCAGTCTAGTTTTGCTCCATCCAAATCATGACTAGTACAGAAACCATACCAACAGCTCAATGTTCCAGGCAATGGCGGATGGGCCTAGGTTGCCAGATCGAGCTTCAGATGCTACCACACCTAAAAAGTCAAGTTTTCAGTGATACTAGTCATGAAAAAAAGCCACAAGTATCCAGATGAATGTTTCCTCATTCCCTGGTCCCTAAGGGACAAACTTCACATAAACTTCATGTCATCAAACGACTTTGTCGTCAGGTTCGTTTTAGTAGCTATGAATGGTGTTTACATTCTACCTAGGACATAAAATCTGGAACAATCTACACCCTGAACTAAAGTCAGCTGAGAGCGTTAAAAGTTTCAAACATAAAAGTAAGAACAATTTCTTTTAAGACCTCCATAATCGAGAAGGCAACCCTTATGAATATTACAGAATTTCCAAATTTGCAAATAAAAAAGACTCCACCATTACCTTTACATTGATACAAAATGTACATGCAGGGGCGGATCCAGCCCGAGGTTGAGGGGGGGGGGGCAATTTGGAGAGGGGGTGCCAAAAAGAAAATGAAAAGTGAGCGCGCTGAAGGCGCGCGAAAAATTTTTGGGCTTCGTTCAATAAAGTTCTCTGGTTTTTCTTCTGAATAGCGCCTTAGTTTACGTGTTTCCCCGCATTCAAAACGAAACACTGAAAAAAGAGTGTATTTGGGTCAGGATAAGGGGTGCTTTTCTTGCCAAAAAGGGGGCGCCAAAGCTTAGTTTTTATCGTGAAGGGGGGCAGTTGCCCCCATTTGCCCCCTAAATCCGCCACTGTATACATGTATATACTTTCTGTTTTGAGAAAACTTTTCTTTCAATGGCACCTCTAGGGCAACCATTGCGGAAACAAGGTCACACAGACCTTTCAATACTATACCTGCCATTTTAAACAGGGATGTTCTATGCTAGGTTTTATATCAGATCTTAGTTTTTGCTTTTCTTTTTATTACTTTTTTACGCATGTAATTGATAACGGAAGAATTTGTAATACAATAGCATCAGTCGCCTTGGTTCACACCTCAATTCACAGAAATTAGCGAATGCAGACAAAAGAAATTCTCTCAACCAGAAATTCAAAGCAAACGAAGCCGCAAAGTTGCCCTGAAACGGCAAACTCTCGCTTGGTGCGGGTAAATTTTTTTAAGGGAAGGGGTGTGGTTACAACGAAAGAAGATGGGTAAATCTAACGTTCAGTCTCGCGGATTTTGCTTTTGATTCAGGAGCTGAAGAGTGACTGCGTGCATCTGACCAATAAATATGCAAACACTGTAATTCCCTCTGCTTGGTTTCTGAATCAAAATAAAAAAATCCGCGAGACAGAACTTTAGATTTACCCTTCTTTTATCGTTATAAGCACATAAATTCTCTTAAAACCTCCCTTCACCCGCACCACACGAGGGTTTGCCGTACTGGTTTCAGGGCAACTTTACGGGTTCGTTTGTTTTGAATTCCTTCTTGAGAGAATTTCTTTTGTTTGCATTCGCTAATCGCTTTGAATTGACGTGCGAGCTAAAGCAACCGATGCTATTGCATTACAAAATCTGCCCTTGTTCATGTAATTAGCTTTTCGTTTGTTTTGCAGTAAATGTTTATATAAAAGTTTTAACTTTAATTTTATGGCATATATATACATACATATATATTTATATATATTCATGCATTTGGCCGTTTGAATATTTTTGATCTTTCGGAACATCCCAAACCACCAAAGGAACAATATCTTTAGAAGAGTCCATCATCAAGGGAGTCAGCTCGCTCTTTGAATTGCCTAGATTCTCAAGACTGCAAATGAAACTTCAAAATGTAACAAGTTGCATAGAATTGCGCGTCAAGCTTTGCCGAGCCCTTGATTTGCTGTAGAGTTTTCACGGTGGCTTAGCAGGAACTCTGGCAGCCTTGGAGCCAGCGGGAAGGGTAACTGCCGGATTTATTTCTAGCTTGGTTGACATTGAGGTGGAATACTATATAGAGATGAAAATGAGATTAAAACATTAGTAGGAATTATGAAAGATGATGATTAAACTTGGGTTTATGAGCTATTGCGTCCGGGGGATGCACTTGACCAGATTTTGGTCGGGGACCTGCCATCGAGACTTCAAAAATATACCCGTTCCTTATACCAATTTTTTGAAAAGTATACCTGAACTTATACCAATTTTGCGAGAAAGTAAATCCTACCTTATATTTCATAGCAAAATCTTGCAAATTGGTACCGTTCCTTATACCAAAATTGTGAAAATTGATACTGTTCTTTATACCAATATCTTGAAAATAGATACCCTTCCCAATGGCACGTCCCCGTAACCAAAACATGTGCAGTGCATCCCCCCCGGGCTATTGCGATGATTCCGTTATTCAAGGCTTGAAGTGAGATATATATATAAGGCTTGTTGTAACCATCTAACTACTGTTTTTCTCGTTCTTGTTAATGATATATCAGTAAGTTAAAAATTAATTCTTCATAGATAACACTTTCTCCTGGCACGCGAATCAGTATGTATCTAGTAGATAACTGATCTGGCAATGGAAATCGAGCATCAATATTAAATTTTCAAACTTTCACAAGTTTTAACTTACCAAGCTTTTCATCATCAGTGCATTCTGTAGAAGCGCTTCCCTTCCACGATGATGCCAACAACAATGCACTGAACAAAAATATGTTGCAGTACATATCGACTTTTAAATTCTTTTTTGGAGTTACAACACGAAGCTATCAAGCGATACGGTGACTGTACAGAGAGCGCAGAGCAACCTGACTGAAGTAGAAAACTTCTGCATCATTAACCGTGGCTCTCAATGTGACTTTTCAACCATGTAATCACAGAGTGCACTAAATCAAACCTGTTGTCTGTAGCTTTAATAATTCAATTTTCTTTCAAGTTAATTAGTAATCAAGGCATGCTACAAGGTACGTTGGTCAAAAAATTGCAAGAAGACACCGTTAGTTGTTTTTCAAAACGATTTCAGATCCAAAACAACTGTTCATTGTCCTACTTAGCAGTGAAATGCTGATTTCCAGCCTGAACCCGAAGTTGTGAGAATTCACTTTACGTTTCAGCTCATTGGCAATAAAAATAAGTGTTGTTATCTTGATACTTGAAGCAGAATAATCAACGACAAATATCATGATTTCTTTTTGCTAAAAATTTGACACCTGTGACATTGGCTCCTAATGTGCCTTTTCAAAAACAAAGGGCCCTAATTTCCAACTGTAGTTTTTAATAATTCATTTTACTTTTCAGCAAGTTATCAATCAAGAAAAGCTACATTATCTTGTTATTTGACCTGGAAAAATCGCAGACAAATATTGTATTTTGTTTTCTAACAATTCACACAGCAAAAGCATTGGTTTTAATGTGCTTTTTTAGCCATATAAACATGAAATACCCAAATTTCCAATTTACTGTCCTTAGTTTTGATAATTAAGTTTACGTTTCAGCTAATTACTAATCGGGACAAGCTACGTTCTCTTGTTGTTTGATTCAGAAAACTTGCAGACAAAAATTGTAATTTGTTTTTCAAAAATTCAAATAAGTGTGCTTTTTCAACCATGTAATCATTAAGTGCCCTTAATTCCAGCCGGTTGTTAGTAGTTTAATAATTCATTTTACTTTTCAGGTAATTAGTAATCAAGACAGGCTACGTTCTCTTGTTGTTTGATTCAGAAAAATTGCAGACAAAAATTGCAATTTGTTTTTCAAGAATTCAAATAAGTGTGCTTTTACAACCATGTAATCATTAAGTGCCCTTAATTCCAGCCGGTTGTTAGTAGTTTAATAATCATTTTACTTTTCAGGTAATTAGTAATCAATACAGGCTACGTTCTTTTGTTATTTGATTCAGAAAACTTGCAGACAAAAATTGTAATTTGTTTTTCAAAAATTCAAATAAGTGTGCTTTTTCAACCATGTAATCATTAAGTGCCCTTAATTCCAGCCGGTTGTTAGTAGTTTAATAATTCATTTTACTTTTCAGGTAATTAGTAATCAAGACAGGCTAAGTTCTCTTGTTATTTGATTCAGAAAATTTGCAGACAAAAATTGTAATTTGTTTTTCAAAAATTCAAATAAGTGTGCTTTTTCAACCATGTAATCATTAAGTGCCCTTAATTCCAGCCGGTTGTTAGTAGTTTAATAATTCATTTTACTTTTCAGGTAATTAGTAATCAAGACAGGCTACGCTATCTTGTTATTTGACGAGGAAAAATTGCAGACAAATACTGTAATTTGTTTTTGAAACCAATCACACAACAGAAGCATTGGTTTTGATGTGATTTTCAGCCAAGTGATCGTGAAATACCCAATTTTCCAACTTACTGTCAATAGTCCTTATAATCAATAATGAATACAAGCAATTTTATCTTGTTATTTGACCCAGGAATATTGCATATAAATACCGCAATTTGTCAGCAACACTGGTTTTAATGTACTTTCTCAACCATGCAATCATAAAATGCCTCAATTTCCAATTTATTGTCAATAGTTTTAATAATTGCTTGACTTTTCAACTAATTACTAATCAACACAAGCTATTTCATCTTGTTATTTGTCCCAGAAAAATTGCAGACAAATATTGCAATTTGTTTTTCCAAAAAACCACACAACAGTAGCATTGGTGCGCCTTTTCAACCATGTAATCATGAAGTGCACTAAATTCTAAGGCCTGTTCACAAATTACAAAACTAGTAATTAGTGTTGAGTAATAAAATCAACATACCAATCACTGATTTATTCCCAGTAGGTTTGATTTTGCAGGTTTCAGGTTATGCTATGCTTCAAAGAGCACATCAAAACGGGTAGTGCATATCTGCATACTATATCATTTGCTGTAAGTTATTATTCTACCAAGCAGAGCATTCATCAACACTTTTGATGAGACAGACTTAGTGCGAAAGCTAAGAACTACAATATACACTGAAGATGCGTTGCAACGTAATTCTTGCCACTGTTTTTCTCTTACAGTTTTGGAATATTGGTTTTGGTTCTGCTGACGAACTTGGTAAGGTGTTGTGCTTACTTAATACTAGGCAGTAAAAGCACTCGCTTTGCTCGCGCTTAAACACCCAGATGCAAGGAAGTGTGTTTTATGGTAATGACTGTTTCAAAAAATAAGAAAGAAGTGAGAAAATTATATCTTGAATAAAATTATTTCCTCATTCTCATCCATTACTTGGTGCTTTATGCGCAGCTATGTTGACATTTAAAACGATGCGCTTTCAGATATCATCTGACAGTCTGTATTATTTTCATACCTGCCTCAATTGCTAGAAATCGGTATCACAGCAAAATAATTCATAATGATAAAATATAACGTATCGTAACAAAATCTTGTCAAGAAAATTCATAAAAGACATGAGTTGTAAGTCTCGGGTCGTGGGGTCGTGGAGTCCGGTCATAAAACATCTCATCTTTGTGCCAAATGTCCTTGATGGGGCAGATTCTCAATGCTGTGAGTTGGCAATCTAACAGCTACACGCATGATACAAGTATAAAAGGCTTTAGAAAAGATATTGACTGTGGAAAAGTTTTCCATTATTCGACCTTTTTGTGTTTTCAGAGCTCGTAGAAAACGTAGTAGAAAAGATAATACTGCTAGAAAGAAAGTAGTTATGGAGTCATTTACAACCTCGTCGGAAAATAGTCATACGAGCGATAAAAAATGATTTAAGACCTAGTAGCCTTACGTGGTCATCGACGTTACAGTAAATTTTCTTGGGTTTCATTATTTTGTACGGACAACTACATAACTTGTAACTCAGGGAAAGGCGATGAATCAGGGGCGCAACAGATGCAGATACTGGACCACAGTCAAGATAAGCTTTGCTTAATTCATTACCCAATTATCATTAATTTCGTTCAACAACAGAAGCCAATAAATGACTATTTCCTCGTCAAAGGCGGGAATTTTCTTGGCAAATTCGGACTCTGCACCCCGCAGTCGTATTACTAAGCTTCGCCGAATTTTGGAGCTGTTGCTGTTTTCCTAGTCACCCCCTTTGTAATTAGAGAGGACACTCCCCAGCTATGATAGATTTATTATATTTTTATTGTTCACTTGTTAACGCCTGTTTCACATTGGATGTTAGGAATTCAGTGTTATATTAGTCCAGATCGATAGCCTAGCTCACTTTAAGTACAAAATTTCAGTTAAATTTTAGCATCTCATTCCACGTCACTAATGGGATGCATCTAAAGCACAGCAACTGCCCACCATACCATGTGAACCCGATTCAATTATTTATCTGTCGAAATTGCGTAGCCTTTAGTGCTTTATTTGTATTTGATTGTATATTTAGATTACATGTCTCTATGTTATGGCCATGGGGTAGTCATGGTCTTCTGCTCCTCATGGCATCGTTCTTGTAGTGTAGTAAAGTAGTTCGTAAGTGCTGCTCTAGGTAATCTCGTTATTGTAAATTTCCATATTGGATAAAAAAATAGATTTATGCTTGGGATGCTGAACAACATTGCATAACACACCTTTGGTCATGCTCTACTTAGGACATATAGCTTGGTTAGAGAAGATTCAAGCTTTATATTAGCAGTTTAATATCTTTTATAAGGGTAGATAGGATCTTTTTGTCATGGCCTTCAGCCAGTCACTACTTTTGCTGCTGAAATCATATGATCAACGCCTGTAACACTTTGCAAAGTAAATTACGACCCTGTGTTCTTAGGGTCACATGTTTGACTTTTACTGTTTGCCAGCTTAGCCGAAGCAGAGAAACTCAAGCCATGCGTATGAGTTTTAAAAGGATCAAAAATCAGTTACAAGAGAAATCATTTTGCAACTTCAGTTACGTCTTCACCATGCATTGAGCAAATAATCTACATGTCACAATCGGTAATTGTATATTGTGAAGACTTAAAAAAACTACAAGGCAAGAGTCTGAATTTGCAACACTGCGACGAGTCTAAGAGCAATAACTACGTTATATGCAATGTGAGCATCAAAATATGTTACCATGAACCAGATAGATACTGCAGCTAACATAATATCAATTGTTTGCAAGCTTTGGCTCCCTCGATGCTTGTAAAAAGCCACAACAAAACTCGTCTTCAGCTAGAATTAAACGATGCCATTATATATTTCTATGGTTGACATCAAAATCCACTGAGAATGGTCGAAAGTTAATGCCTCTTGTTGAACTGAATTGCTGAAATTTGGGTACAAAGCCCCTCCTCACATTACTCAAGAAGAGTGCACAAAAAATTTAATTGGGACACTGGCAAGCTTGTATAGTCATAAAATTTCTATTTTTATCTGTCATGTGTACCAGAATAACGAAGCAAGTCTTGCTGCCAGTGCGAGATGAAAGCCTTGCAACGAAATCTTTGGATTATAGTTGTGTAGCTGAGATGTGTAGAATAAAAAGATCTTAATCAAGTATTGTGTGGAATCTTGCTTTACTGGCAATGTTTGATACGCGCAGGTTGATGTGTTTGCAGAAGCTGGTTTCACGATAAACCTGGCAAGTGCAAATGCAATCTGGAGCAAGGAGTTTGGACAGCATGTAGCAACATAAGAATAGGAAGATTTATAGTACAGCTGAGTTGAAATCTAGAGTTCCTTTTTGCGCTACTGTTTGGTATAATGTTTTCCAGTAAACAGGGCAGAGCCATTGAGGATGGCTTTACTTTCATAGGTGGCTTTTGAGCATAGGAGCTCCGTGTGAAGAAGAACAATCTAAACAGTAAACAATCGTGGATTTTCATTGATGAATTAAATTTTACGAGAAAATATTTAACAAAAATCGTCTGACCCATTACCAGGTCTTGCAGTTTCTTCTGCTAGGCTGGGACTCACAAATGGACCTGTCAAACTTTTCTCAAGTCCCATCAATGTTCAAGGCAACAGAAACGTCGGAAGAGGCTGCTGCTTGAAGAAGCAAAGGATCCACGCAGGGGTCGAGACATTTCTCGCAATACTCGTGAATTTTGTACTTTTACAGAATTCCCTCATCAAAAAGAATTATCGCTATGATTTCTTTATGAAATTTATCTGCTACAGCTTGTCAGCTTGCTTTGCTATGTTCATTTTTGTAAACAGAAAGGATGACGAATAGTTATAAGGCAAAAAGCTGTTGTATTTGAGGCCTGGGTTGCAGAGAGTATCCCTTCTGTTACGAGGATCATGGCTCATGAGTCCTTTTCAGGTACATTTTGGGTAATTTATTTCCAATTTTTAAACTTCGATTTGAAACCAATAGATTTGTAGAGATCAATTATTCGTTCGTGGAAGCCGTTTGGCAACCATTTACACTATTGACCAGAAAAATATTGCTCTCCCCAGACTCTTTTTCTAAATGTAAAGCTGATTTAGCTACCTGATAAAAATTGGGTGCGAGCTGACCCTGTTACTACGAAGAAGGGGGGCAAAGAGATGAAAGTAAGAAAGGATTTTAATTTATGTCAGGATGATCATAGATCATTGAGAATATCACCATTCAATAGTTCTTGACGACAGCTTTCAAATGATGCATAGTTTTATTCATTGTTGATGATGTCCGCAATGTTAAATTTAATGACGTCATCAATGTTTATGACGTCAAATACATAATAACAAATGCATTAAATAAATTTTAATGAAGAACATTGTTTCCCTTCATAATGAACTGATATGAAAGAATAATGAGTATATGATATAAACAATCAGCTTTAATACCGGATGAGTCAAAAAACGCATGGCGTTCGAAAGGCTACTGCTCCCTGAGTTTATAAGCAGTGATATTTCGCAAAACTTGATTAAATAGCTAACATGTTCAATCATTTTTTTAGAAAACTTTCTGACTAAATTCGGTCTCTCCGTTCAGATTCTGTAAGCGATTTTCTAAAAATGAATCCTTTTGAGAAACCTTAAAATACATGCTAAGATTACAAGCAAGAATCCCTAATTTGTTAGCCTCACAGCGATGACTTTAGCACGCTTAGCACGAGCTTTCCTTTTGACGGATTTAAAAGTCTTTCCCCTCGTGTGAATAACTTATTCGGGGGGATTCCATTCTCCCATGAGGACAAAATACATGAACACATCCAGGAGTCATTATTGCTAGGAAGGATAAGAAAGAGAATCTTGCTTGGTGTTTTCACTCGCTTTTGCAGGTTTTCGATAGGGGCTTTCTGCAGAAAACATCCTATTTCGACGGGAAGGAATAGCCTATTAAAGCCGGGTAAGTAACTGAACCTAATCTGGCATATCGGGGATAAGATAAGGCAGTTTTCAATATGACTGTTTTGATATTCAGGGAACAGGACTTTTCCAAACGCCGGGCGTTTTCATTGACTCATGCGGTTGTTTCAAAAAGTACATTTGGAATTTCCGAATAATCTCTCCTTCAACGCTATGGGAAAAATTCCGGCACTTTTTGCAGTGGTGAAGATTTTTTGGGTCATCTGGTACAGTTTACGAATTTAGTAAAATAATGAAAAATAACGTTGCTGATTATCTTATCAATTGCTTTGAAGATGATGGATTAGAAGACATCAAAGAAATTTTCAAGACAGAATGTTTCTTTGGAATGTTCTTGCAAGGAGTTGCACGTTTTATGGGAGATACTGCAAGACACTGCCTGATGGTCAAGGGTTATGAAGATTGCTATTTGATTATTGATGACCTCTGGAACTATCAAGGATATAGGGAATTTTTCACTACTCATAAGGAGCAAACCAAAAAATGGTAATTATGTCCTTGTTTGCGATCGTTTTTGAATTCACTTATTTACAACTAGCTAAATAAACGAAGCTAATGATATATCAAATAGGCCAAAATAAACTATTCACTCGTGACGGTTTTCTATAAAATATACAGGGTGAGCCAGTAAAAAGTTCCCAGTTCCCACTTTTGAAAATACATAACACCAAGACTACTTCACGGATTTGAATCATTCAGATTCTAGTTAACCCTATTTCACATGGGGGCGTTTTTCGCCCCCCCCTAACTGAACAATTCAATTTAGCAGTTAGGCGACAGGACCAAAGAGGCTGAGACTCATTGAATTTTCCTAGAAATTAATGCACTACCAGATAATGAAATTTTCAATTAGCTCTAATTGGTCACATGACCACAGAACGCCCATATTTGGAGAGTAGTCACAAAAGAAAACACAAATTTTGCTGTAGCTCTTGCAATTTCCAACCAATTATCCTATAAATAATATCATTAAATTCCTCTCGTCACGACCTTTCATTTGATATATATTTTGTTTACATTATTGTTCATTTGTAGTTTTTGAGAACTATTACGTCACACTTAGATATGACGTCTTTGTTCTAATGGAAATTCAAAACACTTTGGGAAACAAGTTTGTTTGTATAAAATGATGAATAAACAATAGAGATATGCAATGAAAGGTTAATTTAGATTGCTATTTCCTCAAAATTATGAGATGTGATTTAATGGTTATTGAATATTCCGTTTTCAGTGTCTGTAGCTTCAAGTTCCATAGCTGCACAATATTGTTTTCTAGCTCTAAATTCTTATAATTTGTCAAAATATATTTAAAAAAATATTAAAACATAGTAGCTTAATGCTTCAAGAAGATAATTGACCACTTTAGACTTGAAAACATTGACAATTACAAGCTTTGTCAAGAAAAAAGCTCCATTTTCTCATACCTACCTTCAGAAAACCAGTTACCTAGCATCAGGTAACGTGACTAATTAAAAATTGATACTATCAATAGATTCTCCATCAGTTTGTGATAATTACTACCAAGTTTCATTGTCATGTCTCTTATAGTTTAAGGGATAATTAGGGGGGCGAAAAACGCCCCCATGCCAAAATCCCTAATAAATACCCCATGTGAAATAGGGTTAAAAGCCGAAAGATCAAAGTATCTTTGCGATTTTTCTCGCTGTCCTACCAGCACTACAAACACAGGCAAATTCAACTTTACAAAATTTCATGGTTGCAAAATGACTAAAAATTGGCCAAAAACATCGATCAATGCATAAACGACTTCCCGCACAGAACAATGAAAGAAGTGAAACTTCTCATGGCTGAGAGATATCATCTGGGCATTAATTACCTTGGGACTGAAAATCTTTCGAATTTGTTTGAAGATCGATTAGGGTTAAATCTCTTTAACCTGAAAACAATAAAAATTGCAAAAGTCGTGAAATTTGATTGACTTTAACGTCGGAAAGTACGGCGTTATAACGATACGAAAATATCTGGTCACACTGTGCCCGTCACGTCTTTTTCAAAGCTGCCGATGTTGTAGTTAACTATTTTAGCGCGAAAGTAATTGTCACGTGATTACCTTGGTAAATCATGATTGGCTAATTTCTCTTAAAAACTCTGTAATTTAGGTCAGAGCCTTGTCTATCCCGTTGTTTTGGACACTATGGTTTTTTTAAAGATCTTGTCCCAGGAACGAAACGTTGTAACAGCGTTTGTGAATAGGAAGACCAGTCATATAGAACCGCGTTATAAGCCCGTTGTTTCTAACAGAGTAAACCGCCTTGTGTGACCGCAGCCATTATCTTGTTTGGATGAAAATTGTGCTCCGGGCCTGCAGCCATTGGTAAACTACTCTGGTTGCTCTAGTTATTATCAGTGAAGTATTAGGTAAGGGGTCTTTTGTCTACCCCCCTCCCTCCATCAAACTAGATATATCAACCATCGTATGGTTGATACGTTGTCCTAAAACGTTTAGCTACACTTGTCACTTTATAAATTCATCCCACTTCTCCGTCAAACAGGTACGGACGTATTTGGAACGTTATACGCGATTTGCTGGTTGGCAAAAAAGCTACTTTTTACATTGCTCAATCCGGCAAAGCAGCGAAAGATCAAGGAACAAAAATGATTGGTTTGGCTGAGAAATTTCAACTGGTACTGCCAAAACCGATTCAAGGCCTTGAAACGGAATTCGAAGTCAAGGACGCCATTGCAGATATGAGAGGAACAGTCAAGTCCGTTCTACGAATGATGTATAAAGACATTCCGGAAGCAGGACTGATAGCATGTGAAAGAAAAACTGAATGAAGATAGAGAAGAAATTAGGTGTGAGGACTGAACTGGATACCTTTTGGGTTTTCAATAATTGGTCTTCAAAAATTTTACATTGATTTCTGTTTTGACTCTTTTCTTCTGCTGCTAGATGCAGGGAAATGAATGGGGGGGGGAGGGGGAACGTTGTTACTATGGACATCTTAGCCTCACAGCATGTAGACTTTTTCAAAGAGGTCTGTTACTACGTACCACTTTCCCGGGAAGGGGGTCACTTGACCTTCCAAAATACGGGGCTATGCCATTCAAATGGCAAAGTAACACCCATAAATCCGAGGAAATTTCTCAACAGCATACCCATAAATCCAGAGAAATTTCCGAAAATCATACCCATAAATCCAGAAATGCCAAAGCAGCTCATCAATGAATGAATTTTTACAAAAAAACTATTCCTATAAATCCGGAAAATGCAAAAAAAATTTGAAAGCCATACCCATAAATCCGAACTCTGCTATGAAAAAGGTATTCTAAAAATTGCTCGACCCCGTACCATGGGCAAGTTAATTTACCCCTTCGGGACCACTTTTTTGAAGATGGCAGATTTGAAGGAATCCTCTCCATGATGCACTGGTCTGGAATGAACTGGAGTTGCAGAGGGAGAAGGTGTGGACAAAATATCGAATTTAATTCCAGTCCCTTGTAAATACGGGGTGAGTGGCCAAGTGGCTTATACAGTCTTCGTCAGGTGACTGAAGTTAAGCTTGGTCGAGTGAGGTCAGATTTCGGATGGGTGACCTCTGAGGCCTGACCTCGCAACTCACCTCGTCGTCCTTCGGAAGGGACGTTAAACTAGGGGTCCCATGCCTGGATGCGGCATGCACAGTGGGCCTAAATTAGCTTTCAGTAGCTAGAAATCCTGACAAGCCCACTCAAAACAAATTGAAAACAAAAAATACCAACAAGGCTTACAATATGAAAATACATCGTTGCATGTTATATGATGCAATATTTAGGAATTGCAATTAATACTGGAAACTTTTAGTAGGAGATTCAATCAATAAGCCCAACTTTTTAATAAACAAAGAGCTACGATTGGCAAGCAATGATCATGCAATCCAAATTCCCTCAACATCAAAGAAATAAATGTTTCATTTGACACTTAAAGGGTCTGTTGCATCCAGCATTCATTGCACGTGTCGTCTCTTGGCTTTCCTTTGTTGTCACCATTGCAAAATAGTCTAAAACGATCTTTAAAGGGAAAATACTTGAGCGTGCTTAACATTGGCTTGAAGCACACAATTAGAGGATCAGAATAAACACCGAATAAGACTAAAATGAAAAAGATCCGTGAAATCTGAGCGTAGATACACGGAATTACAATTTGCGATCGAAACAGTGTCATACCTCTACTAGTCGTGTCAACACTGATCTATGGCAAAAGTCAGAAGTAAATGTTTGTGCCTTCGATTGACTGATCTTGAAAATTTTTGTAGCCAGTCCCGAAGGTGAAAGGGGAGTATTACCACCTGAAGAGGCACTTTAGGAAGCGACGTCTTCCTAGATCAAGTTTTGACGTAGATTACGAATCTGGGTGTCGAGTGATGATTTTGGGGGTTTTAGGCTAAACATTTTACGATTTTCACAGAATGGATAAATGCATATGAAATGATTGTGTTGTTGCATGTTTGTTGACGTAGGCTATAGTTTGTAAGTAGTTCCTAAACAAATAGATATCCTAATGAAAGGGGATTCATCAGGGGTTCAAGCGGTCAGTTAGGGTTCATGTTGAAAATGTAAGAGGGGCAAGTAAACCTTTATACCAATCCACCTTTGCACTTCCTAGGTAAAATCGCGCCTACAAGTGCACTTTGTCACATATCTTCAAGGGAACCACTATGACTCGTTAGAAGGCCACGTCGATCTGGGAACTAGTGCTCAGGTCACGGCTTTTAAATTGCAGTGCAGTTCAAAATTTAGGCCATGCAGAGCCCTTCACAGCAGGCTGATGTGCTCCCAGGCAAGAACGAGAAGATAAACAGTGAATTGAAAACAAGCAAGGAAACGAAATACACTTAGGATCATTTAGGCCAGGTATTGCGGACACAATCAACACCCATATTGAGTCCACAACTCCCATGGTCAAGTCAAGCAAAATATTGTTTGTTTGTTTGCTATGTAACTGTAAGAACATGTCTGCTCCTTCTCATCCGTAGATACTTCAAAACCACTTTGTGGGCTTCCCTTTCCTCTGATCAAATTCCATCACACGTTCTATGGTTCTTCATCTTTCGAGTTTTCGATTTCTTCCACTTAACTAGTCTCTGCATGTTATTATTCAACGCTATTGATGATTATGCCTTCGCATAGTGCAACTGAATCCTGGCACGTGGTCCCATAGTTCATTCATCACTGATGCGAGGTGTTTAATCTCGCAAACCTACAGAATGGCTGCAGTTCACTTTGTTGCAACTGCATATCTGCTGATAGCTTTTCAAGTAAGAGTCAACGAATGTCGACGTCTTGCAGAAAGCAGTAAGTGTTCTTTTCTTAGGTACGAGATTCTTTTCCATAAACAGGGATAGACAGTGTTACAATAGGATCTACTATGTTTGAAATACACCTACGGACAACGCAATTTGCGATAGCACGCAGAGGGAATTCTATGCCTGGGCGGTCAAGTCATAAACAAAGACCAGAATGCAGGTTAGTGGATAGCATCAGAATATTGTCTCATTGCAGGGCTAGGGTTAGTTTCGAAAATAGTTTTTTGGGGTTAGGGTAAGATAGGATTAGTAAGAGTTGGTTTGGGTTGTGTACGGTTGTTAGAGTTGGTAAGGGTAAGTTAGAGTAAGGAGTTTTGGTTCGAGTTAGGTTAGTATTTAGTCCAATACATCAGAATAAATGTGATATTTATTGCCACCCGCTAAACTGCACTCATCCCTAAACAAACACAAAACAAGCCGAAGAGTTGCTGTGAAACCAAGGTAGCTGGCTCGCTCGTTGTGCATTCCAGGAATGGTTTCAAGAGCAAACAGAATCAAATATTGAATGAAAAATGATATACCTAAAAATTTGGGACGACTGCACTTTAGCGGACCAGCTTTATGTCATAACTCTCAGAAACTAACCCTGACCTAACCCTAACTTAACCCTAGCTTGCCATGTGTTACCTCAACTAACCCTAACTTACCCTAACTTGCCATAAATTCTCATTTCCAAAACCTAACTCTGACCCTAACCCTTACACCATGAAACAGTGTGCTGATTTTGAAAGCTGGTCCGCTAAAGTGCAGACTAGCCGGTAGAAGAAGTGGGCCATCTCCCAAGCGACTTCTGAATCAAAAAATAACTGAACTGTCCGACATAGATGTTTAGATATATTCTCATATTTTCAATGAATGCTAGATTTTGCTCTTAAAAACCATTTCTCAAATGCACAACAAGTAGGCTAGCTTCCTAGGTTTCAGAGTAGCTTTTGCTTTTCAGTTCGCTTCTTTTTATGACTTGGCCGACCGAGCATAGAATTCCCCTTGTCTGCAATCGCCAATCGCTCTACATAAATGCATCTAAACAAATACAACGTCATAGTGTGTGTGTGTGTGTGTGTGTGTCTGTGGTCCAATAAACTACATACCTCCTTTTCGCCTTCAGAAGTAAAGAAAATTCCAATTTAAAGTTAAACTTGCTAAATCTCAGAGGCATCCAGAAAACACGGGAAAACAGTATAAATGAAAATATACGAGGGGGCGGGATCCCCCCAGTTCAGATAAGGGCTTAGGTACACAATGAAAAAAGGGGGCCTGAGCATGATCCATAAGGAATACCACACAAACCTTTGACCACGCAGAAAATGTTGAAACGATACTTGATTGGTCAATTTATGAGAATAGAAAAAGATTGCAATCTGATTTCTTGAAGCTGTTTTCCGATGACTTTGCCCGGATGTTCAGGGGGTTTGATTTTCAGTCAAATTTGAAGCACAAGCCGCCATCCATTTCCGCAAAAAAAGGGAAGCGAAGACACAGATGTATTCAGTTTAGAAGTAGCGGCTGAGGGCAACAAGCTGCAGTTTTCAATGTGAGTTTGTTGGGAAGACGAAGTACTGACCACTTGATTTGTTTTGACACATGTGTTTCAGGTTTCTTGATAGGGAATCAACCCTGAGGCTCAAAGTGTCATGTGCATTGGAGATAATTTACATAACAAGTCATTGCAGTAAATAGATGGTGCGTATGCGATCTGGAACCCTTATGGGGGGATTCCTCGAGGCTCACAACTTAGCATGTTAGTATCCCCAACACGACTTTTAGACCATCAAGACGCATAGACTTCGATCAATAATTCTCTTCTAATTTCAGATCTGGACAATGACTCGCCAAAGAAGGTCAACAGAATGCACAACATTGTTAACGAGAATGATGAATTTGTATTCCTTGGCTATTTTAGTGTTCATTACACAAATTTCTCAACTGATAATAACTGTGGAAAACTAATTAAGGATGGCGGCATTGTATACGTTGAAGCAATGCGTTATGCCCTAGATTCTATCAACAGAAATAATAGTGAATTTCTATGTGGCATAAAAGCAAGTTTTAAAATTGTTGATACTTGTAAAAACACTGCTACACTCGCTCGTTCATTCTTACGAACGATAAACAAAGCATTTTACATAGGAGTGATAGGTCCTACCTCATCTGAGGAGTCTACACTCGCGGCAACAATGCATGGTGCACTGAAAAGTGCTGTTGTAAGCCATCAAGCCACAAGTTCAGTGTTTGATGACCGAAGACTTTATCGTACTTTCTTTCGGACAGTCCCGTCTGATTCTTTGCAAGTTAAGGCACTCGTTGATATTGTCAAGCATTTCAATTGGACTTATGTATCCACAGTGAGCAGCAATGGAGAGTATGGTCGTCAAGGCATTGAAGGCTTTGTTGATTTAGCTAAATCGAAAAGTGTATGCATTGCAACGCAGGTAGCATTGCCAGCATACCCTACACTTCAAAAGTACAGAGAGGCTATTGAGAATCTTATGACGGCGAAGGCTAACGTTGTCATATTGTTCACTCTCCCGGAGGACACAAGTCAGCTAATGAAAATAGCGGGAAATTTAAAAGTGAAGACAATAACTTGGATATCGAGTTCAGGTTGGAAAATTGATGCGGTTAGGGATTCAAAACATGCTGGCAAAGGTGCATTGATATTACAGACACATGACTCTGGCGATCCAAAATTTGTGAAGTACTTCATGAATTTAACACTGAATAACAACAACTACACATGGTTCAGAGAATTCTGGAGTGATGTTTTCAACTGTAGTTTTAATAGCCAAATTAAAAATTGTACTGGCAATGAAAGTCTTGCTAATAGTAACTTCAGTACTAAGTACTCTGCAATTGACACTGTTCTGAGTGCTATTGAATCAATTGCATGTAGTTTGAGAAAAAGCATGCTCAAAAGATGCCCAGGAAGAAGTCTCACTTGCTTGAAGAGGATTAAAAATAATTCATTTAAATTCGAGGCCGACGTTGTGAATTTCATTAAGACTGGAAACAGCAGGTGTCCCGAATTATCACACAGTATCAACTTTAACAAATACGGTTACTACAACAGAGATTTCCATATTTTCAATTCAGATGGAAATGATTACGCTCCAGTTGGCGTGTGGCATTACAATGAAACATCGAGACAAGGAAGCCTGCAATTTGAACGCAGCAAAAACATTGCTTGGGTGCAAGGGAAGCTCCCATCATCATATTGCTCTGTGCCATGCATAGATGGGGAAATCAAACGACCAGGAGACACTGGAGGATATTGCTGCTTTAAATGCCAAAAATGTGGTATGAATGAGATCGCATTGAATAACACGTGTATAAAATGCGGCATTTATGAACAAGCAGATGTAAAACATCGAAGGTGTAAAGTACTACCATTTGCATACATGAAGATTGATAGCAATGTAGGTATTGCAACTGTCATCTCAGCATCAATTGGAATAATTCTCAATACAATCGTTCTCGTGACATTTATCAACTGCAGAAATACTCAGATAGTAAAGGCCGCCAGCAGGGAATTATCACTGATTATTTTAATTGCATTGTACATTTGCTTTCTGGCTCCGTTCGTCTACATAATGCGGCCTAGCTTCATCGTTTGCGGCATACAGAGGTTCATCATTGGTGTCAGTCTTGCTGCTTGCTACACTCCTCTTATGTTAAAGACAAATCGCATCTATCGAATCTTTACTGTAGCTAAAAAGAGAACTACGAGGCCTGCTCTAATCAGGCCAAAATCACAGATAATTATATGTACAGCACTTATTGGCATGCAGTTATCGCTTGGGATTTTGTGGGTGATTGGAAAGCCTCCTGAAGTCATTACCAGGAAGATCCTCAAGGACTACAAATTGGCAGTCTATTGTGAAACTGATGCAATAAACATCGTATTCAGTCTGTTGCCATGCTTACTGATTATGGCCGTATGTACAGTTTACGCGTACAAGACTCGAAAATTCCCGTCAATTTTCAACGAAGCGTTCAACATCTGCGTAGCAATGTACATTAGCTGCTTCATATGGGGTGTCTTCATCACCCTCGTGTTCTTCCTGCAGGCAAACGAAGATGATATTTTCACAATGACGTTCATCATTGCGGATTTCCCTATTGCCATTGGTTTAGTTACATTGCTAGGGCTGTTTGGGCCTCTGGTCAAAAAGTTGATCAAACGAAATGAAGTGATTTCGACGCAAGAGTTTTTCTCTGGATTTCAAAGACAAATGACACAACAGATGTCCGTTGCTACAAATACGACTGAGGATGAAGGTATCCACGCACAGCAAGTGCTTGTGAGAATGAGGACAATCCTAACCACTGACCATGGGACCAATGCCTGGTAAAGCCGGTCTCTTGCATTCATTTTCCTCTTTCGAGGCGTGTGTTAATGTAACAAGAAAAAATGCACATGAAACTCGTAAGAAGGCGATTGAAACGAAGGATCTTTGAAAGGTGTATTCTTTTGAAACATTTCCAACTCATTCCCCTTAGTTACAGACATCAAAGGTATAAATAATTACAGAATATAAAAACGAAGCTGAATGAAGATGTCAAAATGTCAAAAATAGGGAAGGAGAGGAAGGTTTCTCATGGTAGTTTTCTAGTTTTCATTGTGTTGAAACCCAATTTCCGTTCTTTGGTTTCTGGATATAACCTCAGTCAATAGGCTCAAATCTATCAATCCATCTATCGGATTCCTTCTTTAATTGAGACGTTGGATGTCATTTTTCTTCGACTAGTTCTTTCTTTTGCTTCCAGCGCAAGCACGTGATACTTGACCCCAGTCCAGATTTGCACATCTCCACACATTTTCAGTTTCAGTTTCAGTTTCTGCTTAGTTTCAGTTTCAGTTTCTGCTTAGTTTCAGTTTCAGTTTCAGCTTCAGTTTCAGTTTCAGTTTCTGCTTAGTTTCAGCTTCAGTTTCAGTTTCAGTTTCAGTTTCAGCTTCAGCTTCAGTTTCAATTTCAGGTTCAATTTCAGTTCAAATTCAGTTTAAATTTCAGGTTCAGTTTCAGTTTCAGTTTCAGTTTCAGTTTCAGTTTCAGTTTCAGCTTCAGCTTCAGTTTCAGTTTCAGTTTCAGTTTCAGCTTCAGTTTCAATGTCAGATTCAGTTTCAGTTTCAATGTCAGATTCAGTTTCAGTTTCAATTTCAGGTTCAGTTTCAGTTTCAGTTTCAGTTTCAGCTTCAGCTTCAGTTTCAGCTTCAGTTTCAGTTTCAATTTCAGCTTCAGTTTCAGTTTCAGTTTCAGTTTCAGTTTCAATTTCAATTTCAATTTCAGTTTCAGTTTCAGCTTCAGTTTCAGTTTCAATTTCAGTTTCAATTTCAGTTCAAATTCAGTTTAATCAATCATCAATTAATTCTTAATAAAATTTATACAACTACTATCTACAACTAAATACATTACAACTTTAGAAATTAAGCTTTAACAATGCTGACTGAAATAACACACAAGTAATTTTACATAATTGTGTCGAAGATTGACTGATTAAGGAGGAGAGGAGGAGCTCTCTAAGTAAGTTCACTAATCGGGAGAAAGCCCCCCTCACATTAAAACGAAAAACAAACGGTAAGGAAAACTTTACATAAAAACAACAGCCAGAGACAAGGTACTACAACATTGAAAGAATGATTTTAATAAATTTAGTGGCAAATGGAGAACGTTACGATGTCGTGTATGAATCAATGAGATAAGACTTCAATTTGCGAATGTTGACTGGAAGAACATTCCAAAGTTTAGAGCCAAAATATTTAATGGTTTGAAGACCATGCAAGGCAGTATGAGTACCAATCCTATGAACAGTTGAATTAGACTGAAAGTAATCATGAAAGCAAGGAGACGGGTCGTTGAATGCTTTATAGACAAAGGTTAAGATGCTTGTGGGTAGTACATCTTGTAGTCTGAGAATCTTTAAAGAATGAAAAATTGGTGAGGAAGGAGCAGAGAAGGGTCGGAATTTCATAGCTCACACTACGTATGCCTTGGCCTTCTTCGTTGTATTCTTCCTTCCATCTTTCCTTCGTGTACGTGTCTTTGTAGCCCATATGATTTCATCTCATTACGTGGTCCATGAATCGACTTTCGAGTAATAATTTTATCCTTTTACTTGCTCGAACTAAGATTTCTTCATTTCTAATTTGGTCTAAATATGAAACTCTCAACATTTTTGTTAGCATAGGCTCCAAATCTTTAAATCTACGAAAAAAGGCGGGTGTAAAATTCAATGACCAATTTCTTTAAACTGAATGACTTCAAAGAAATTTTAGCCACTTTTCTATGAATGTGCTGTTGGCTTTTCCGAAATCTTGAATGTTTGTAGAAATTACCACCTCTTTTATATTTCAGCTCATATTATGACGCGACGTCATCAAATTTCTAAATCGCAAACGAGAAGAGTGAGAGGTTTGCTTGATACCATATTGTAGGCATCCATAAACTATGGATTTATTGACAATTATTTGATCTTTCGTAAAGAGGTGTAGAAATTACGACGGTTTTAAGTTTTTTCCGAAAATTTCCTTGAATTCTAAAAAAAGAAGAAACACAATGTAATTCTGAAAATATTGAAGATTTGAGAAAAGTCCACGGCAGATTTTCTTTAAAATAGTTCAAGTTTCTTTGAGGCTGTTCAGTTCAAAGAAATAGGTCATTGAATTTTACACCCAGCTTTTTAAAGATGTGAAACCTATGCTATCTTTCTTCACAGTCAAGTATCAAATGCAGCAGTCATCTTCCACGTCGTTTATTAATGTCCAATTATCAGAAAGATGACATTGCTTCGACAGAAAATAGCATGTCATGGTCTTTTTATATTGCTAACAGTAATTTTTACTAGTAAAAACATCTACATTCACTCAGGTACTTCTTGTCATTCCAGTTCTTGACCTTACTCTCGGGTGCCTGATACAAGGGGCGTCTTGATAAACAGGGGAGTGGGAATCCTTGCAAGGAATTGACAAACTAGGGCGTCTAAATAAATGGGGGGGGTCAGAAATTATAGTAAACTACAGTAAACAACTAAGAATAAATAAAAAACAACGTGCACCACCTTTATACTTCTTACGAGTACACTACAATGACTTCTTATCTTTCGAAAAAAGTTTCGTATAAAAATTATATTGAGCCTTGGACATTGTTCAGTTGAAATTAAGAAACAGTGGGGTCTTAATAAGGGCCGGGGTGGATGAAATTTTAAAATTTTTGAGAATTAATAAGCGTCCCCCCCCCCATCTATTAGGCTAATTCGGTTTCACATTTCCGTGGTCAGATGTCTATTCAAAGGAGCTTAAACATTTTCCGTTGGTCTTAAAACAAATATTCTGGCATCCCTGTCCACTATGGTTAGAATTCCCACGTTCTTGCGCATCGAATAATGTATAGTTTACCTAGATTCCGTTAATAGTTCGGCTTTTAGGGAGTGAAAGCCAAATTTCGTGTTAAATTTCGTTTACCGAAACCTAAACTAAAATTCGAATACGAAGTAAAACTGAAATCTGATTGCAGAATAGAATTCAATCACTCGCTGAAGGGGCCCAAGAGGCGATACAGTAGTGTCCCGCATATAAGAAACAACATTTTCAATTTCAGGTCTGACGTGTTTCTTTAAAATGAGACATAAACTTCCAATCAGGGTAAAGTTTCTTAAGTTTCTTATCAGAAAAATTATCTACTATCAATGTACTAAAAAAGATACAAGCTGCATAGTTGTCATATAAAATTTGCATTTGTAAATTTTCACTACCAAGATATGCTAAACAATTATTCAAGAAAGATGCTTTTTGCTTCATTTGCATGCAAAATTATTGCTTTCATTTGAATAGTAACAGTTTGATTCAGATGCAAAAATCTGAATTTATCATATTTTTCAAATTTCTAATAAAAACATGGTTTTTGAATAAGAAACACTCACTTTTCAGACCTGGACCAGTTTCTTATAAGAGGGGGTATAAGTTTAAAAATAAAGGTCTGGTGTTTCTTAAATTCATGTTTCTTATATGCGGGACACTACTGTAAATCTAATCTAATATAATCAATTCATTTAAAGCTGGCGCTACATAGCTATGTAAATAAAAGGTTAGGCCTAAGATTGCACAAGCTGACCTAAGCCAACTGTAAGGGGAAAGGTGAGGCGAAAGCTGCGGCAAAAACAAAAGAGCATCGCAATGAAGGAAACATATAATGGCAAGCTTAATCAACTGAAATCGTATAAATAGAAAGTCCCAAGAAACAACAAAACTGAAATGTGAACAAGGAAATATACTACTTACATAATATTTGCAGTAGGAGCATGGGTCGCAGGAAACGAAGTAATAGTTGAATATGCAAACGCAAACAAACCCGCGTCTTTATCGTGGTTTCTTCTGCCTTTCTTGGCCTTCCTTTGCTTCTCTGCCACGGCTCAATTCATTGATTCAAGGTTGTACTGGCCTAACTCAGTTTCTCTGCAAAAGCGAGGCTGCCCTCGTTTGTGGTTTTGTGATAAAAAACCACGATAAAGACACAGGTATGTTTGCGTTTACATTTTCAACTATTACTTCGTTTCCTACGACCCATGGTAGGAGGTTAGTGACCGAGGATCCCCAGGCTGAGCAAAGGAGGGCGCACTTGACTTTCATTACTATGGGGGTGTGCACTCCAGGAAGCAAGAAATAAGGTATTAACCCAACTCCAGAATTTTTCCCTCCAAATGATAACCTGCCTCGGCAAAACGTTGTAAAGTACCGTCCAAAATGCTAAAAATACCACAGACATGATGAAACAGCTACTCACTCTAACAGTAAAGGTTGAAAGGTTGCTAAAAATTATTCTATTTCGATACCCGGCATTAAAACAAGGTGAAAACGATACCAAGAAGGGAGTGCTCATCCCGTAAGCAAAATATACCAACTGCCAATCTCTTTCCCCAGGCCGAATATTCTACTACATAACAAAAATTTGTTCAAAGAATGACCCAGTGTGCTGGTTATAAGTCACAATCATACCAGGTGCGCCAAAGTAGCTCCGCACGTTTCAAAATTCGTGATGCTAACAACTCAAATAATTAAGATTAATTGAGCTTTGGTTGATATCTGAGAGGCCGACGAATTATGTGACACTTTCCTCCTTCTTTTGTGAGCATAGAAAGTACAGATGGGATAACAATTAAGGAAATTCTTTTAAAGTAAAATATGCAAGAAGGGGCCTAAATCACTCCATCAGACTGAAAAGAATTTCATACAAGTGATGTGCAAATGCGTTTTATTTTCCTCAAGGAACAAAAAGCGATTAGATATTATATTTTCATTAAAGCAATACTCATTCGCTGGTTCTTCTGTCGTTTAGCGGTATTTCTAACTACAAATTTAAGAAAGTGATCTTCACTGAAACAATAAATATCATACTCCGCTGCTTTTAAAAATATTTGATTCAGTTTACCTAACGAGCTTCTTCATAATTTCGCCATGGGTCTTAGAGGATGGCAAGGATGGCGAAGGTATGCCAAGGAGGCGATAGTGTGCGAGGGTCGATAAGGTAGGCAATGACAGAGAGGGTCGGCACGGGTGGCGAGGGTTGAGAGTAAGGGGCCCAAAAGGGTAGGCGAGGGTCCAAAGGGCGGCGTGGTAGGTGATTGGGGAGAAGACGTACAGCAGTAGCACGTAACTATTGATATGCATTATTGCTTGTGAAACCCTTGACTTCGCTCAAGTCTATTTCGTCAACTGTAAAAATTCTAGGGCAAGTCTACTAAAAGCCCTATTGCTTGACCCTCATTACCTTGTGACTCCATTGAATTCTATGTGTACACCTGCAGAAGCACTCATAGAAATTTCTTCTTCCAAGCCTGCAAAAATTTACAAGGTACAGAGACGAAGCGACTATTTGTACGAAATAAAAACATCGAATGACTCGAAATTTTGAAGACTGCTAGGAAAGGCTTCTTCAGAATTGCGATATGCTCTCTGGTCCAACTCTTTAACCAAATAAAATTTTGGAAGGGCAGAGACGTTATTTCCAAATTTATGAAAACCTATATTTTCAAAGGAAGAATGAATTTGAAGAATCTGAGATACATCTGAGATGCATCTTGATCCCTTAGTATATGCACTTCCCGTTCACGAAAGTTACACTTTGAAACGTTCAACACAAATATTAAAATAGGTTTTGAAGGAGGTACACTATCTTCAGCAATTTATTTGCGCAGAAAAACAAAATTTAGAATATTTGCAAATCAGCTTGATATGGATAGGATCCCCAAACTCCGATTAAATGACAATGGTTTGTCCTCTGGGCAGAGAAACCCTATTCTCGTACTACAAAAGTTTACAGTACCCTAACAGGAAGCGTCCATTGGTAAATTGGCATGCCTATACATTGCAAAAAGAAAAGACTCCGATAAAGCTCTTGGAAAATTAAAACTTTCAACCACCATGCACAAAGCCTGCAGAAAATGATGTCTATGTTCACTAAATTCTCACCTGGGCGAGCCATCCCTGTCAGGAGGGATAGCCTTTGTTGTGTAAACAGGCCCAAAGAGGGTCTTCAACGAAACATTCGCAATGAAAAACAAGCAGTACATAATTTTAAGATTGTTCCTTCGCGCTCATGATCTCATTTCGTAGAACACAGTTCAGGTCATCTATGAACTGATCCTTTTCTGAAGACAACAATATGCTGGTAGCAGCACTGACATAAGCATCAAGGGTGCACATCTTCACAAGCAAATATTTCACACAATATGTAGACAGCAGTTTTGCTTGACATCGTACACTCTCCACGTAGATGACATCAACTGTATCGTTTAACAGGCGACGTGCTAGGTTCTTTTCACATTTCATCTTCAAATCATCAATCAAGTACCGATCACTGATCCGTAGCGTTTCGATGATAAGGCTAATATCCTGCTTTGGCGTCAGGACATTGAAACAGCAGCATCTGTGATGGTTAGGGTAAAGTTTTCTCATTATTTTTCTTGCAGTAAGGCTCTTGTCGTATGCGTGGCCATAACGATTGACAGGATTAGAATTGCACTGTTGTAGCTGTTTGCATTCACTTGCAGGTCTCCTCTCTGTTTCTTCTACTCGAACATACTCCTGATAGAGACACTTTTCTCTGCACGCAAAGGTATCTAAATCTATCGAACATCCATACATATGATGGACCAAAATCAGAAAGCTCGATAGAAAAACATCTTTTATGCTAATGAATGGCAGCGACGAATCAAGGAAATTACTTGACAGCATCGCTGCAAACACGGGTGATCCATTGGTAACGACTTCTCGATCAACAGTAATAATGACACATTCTTCAACCCGGAAGCAAATATTCTGATTCTTGGAATTTACAATATCTAGCTCCTTCTTGGAATTCATCAATGTCTCGCTACTATTCAAACCAGAGCTGTTTTCACTTGGAGAGGAGTGAAAAAGGTTGGAGAATATACAACATTGTGATCCTGATTCTTGGGCACTGCATGCATCTTCATCTAGCTTTAACTTCTTACATGGCCGTAAGTATTTTTCACCATCGTTCTTAGACATTTCTGCCTCACTAAGATCATCTACGTTTAATGCTATTGCTGCAGCTAGTCCATGATACGCAAGAACTCCATGCAAGAAATTCGTATCATCCGCCTGTGACTTGCGTAAAAGTGATGACAGCAGAGACAGACCTCCTAATTCAACGAATATCTTCCTCAGAAACTTCGGCGATCTACGACTAAGGCACATTTATATTAAAAATTCTCTTTGAAAAGTTTCAACAAATTGAATGTAAATTATTCCACGATTAAGGCACATTTAGATTTAAAAAATCCTCTTTAAAAAGTTTCAACAAATTGTTGTAAATTATTCCACGACTAAGGCACATTCAGCTTAAAAAAATCCTCTTTAAAAAGTTTCAACAAATTGAATGCAAATTATTCCACGACTAAGGCACATTCAGCTTAAAAAAATCCTCTTTAAAAAGTTTCAACAAATTGAACGCAAATTATTCCACGACTAAGGCACATTCAGCTTAAAAAAATCCTCTTTAAAAAGTTTCAACAAATTGAATGCAAATTATTCCACGACTAAGGCACATTTAAATTAAAAAAAATTCTGTTTAAAAGTTTCAACAAATATAATGTAGATTTTTGGCAGCCATAAAATGTACTGTAATGACACAAATGTTTGTTAAAAAAACAGTTTTTTAAATGTACGGGGCGAGTAAACAAAAAAAGGCCAGCAGTCAAATAACTTTTGATTTCAGGGAGCTAATTACGCTAGCTCGTGCACAGCAAAAAATACCTAACTTTCCTCATGATTTTTAAGTTGAAAATTTAAGGTAAAAGAACAAATTCCCAATAGTTTCCTAATGGAGAAAAGGAAATTTGCTTTTAACTTCAGATATCTATGCAAGGCAAGTCAAAAAGCGCCCGGCGCTTAAAAGGCCATTGCTCCCTGAGTATTTAAGCAATTATATTTCGTATATCTGATTGAGCAGCTAATATGTTCAAATATTTTTAGAACTTTTTTTTACTGGCTGAAATAGGTCACTCCAGTTAGATTTTACAAGGGATTTTCCAAAGGGATCTCTTCGAGAAACATTTAGAAATGAGCCAAAATTACGAGCAAGCTTCCCTGATATGTTTCCATCGCAGTTATCAATTCAGTATGCACTAGATCCAGAGCCAGAAATGATCGTTTTAAGAGCCAGAAAGTTTCTCCACAATCAATTTAACCTTATTGTTTTTTCAATCTACTCAATTTTTCATTCTCAAGATTTTCATATTTCTAATACCTTTTAAGTCGGATATTACATGAATGGTCTTTTTGACCGGTCTAATCAACGCAATTAGTTTCCGTTTAAATTCAGCAAGGGATTTAGAAGTGCGTATTTCAAGTGAGTAGCTTGCTCCATTTATGTAACATGTTGTGAAATTAAGATTGGAAAACACGATCAGTTCTGGCTCTATTTAGTGCAAAGGCTCAAGGATTACGCAGATCATGTGATATCTACCGTTCAGGAGAAATTAGAGAAGAAAGATATGTTGGGTACGGTGTCAACTTTAGCTTGAAGAAATGACATAGTTTTCCGTACCATCGTCTCTCGTACAAAAATTCCCAACCAAGTTAATCGTAAAACATTTGCTCACATGTACCTCTAGTCCCAGCCAATGAAGTTGCATACTGCGCTTGCTCAAGACGTTTTGTAATAACTGATGTCAAGTCAGGATCATAAACTATATCACTATATCTAGGTGGGGGCACACATACAATTTGAACATTGGATCAAGTAAATCTCTTGATACGTATTATGACAGGTGTTTTATCAACCCAATCCCCCGGTCTGGCTTTCAAAATAGCTTCTCTCGTATGACTTTAAAAGTCCTATTTGATCTATGGATAGCGGGTGCCCCAAAGATGTAGAAGCACTGGAGCAGTTACTGCGAGGGAACCTTGGAATTAAAAAACTTATAATTTCAATCTGATGAGATTTCTACTTATACTTTGCGACTATGCATGTCCAGATGGGGTTACGATACAGGCAAAATTTCTGAAGTAGCCCGAGGCAGATGGTTATTGAATTGTGCAGTCACCGTCTATGTGTCATTTGACACAAAATTTTGGGGCAGTTCAACGATAACTCAATTATGGAAGCTTGTTCAGGTTTGAAAGTGAAATTTACTTTTCATGAATCCATATGCCAAATATGACTAAACAGTCACAACAGCAAAGAAAGTTGGCTAAGAAAGATCCTTCAGCATTAGAACAGCATTGGACACAGTTCCTGTTCCTTTAGCCTCTTACTCCTAGATAGTTACGTTGCAAACTGCTTGAGTGAAAATACATCTTTTCTTAACATTCTCCCTCGTCGATGTAATAGTTTAGTTGATCAAAAAATTTCTAAAAATTGAAAATTTGATGGCTGAGATGAATCCAAATTCTTTTCAAATGCCGCTTAGACAGTAGCAGCATAATTCAATAACCATCTGCATAAAAGCTGCCTCATAAAGTTTGCCTCTTTTAGGTGAATTTGTCCGCGAAAAAGAAATCTGATCTGAACATGCAAGTTTGCAAAATCTTATTTGAGATCTCAACTATACCAGAAACTGAAAATAAATGATTTTGAATCCAGACTCCTTCGCAGTAGCTGCTTAAGCCCTTATACTTTTTTGGGACACCCGGTAGAAAACACCAAATATCCCTGGTGATTACTTTTAATTTCTTTATGATACAGTATTCAATTGTCCTGCTCCTGTCAAAAATCTGTTTGCAAAACCATGTTTCTCTTTTAATACATCTGATAAAGTAATGACTTCTGCTGCTGTTGTTGAAGGGAAATTAATTTTATCGTATGCTTTCATTCGGAAAGATTGTGGAAAAGTTCCACAGATACAAGGTTAACATTTTGCCCAGCATATAAAACAAAACATATTTCACACACTAACCTGCATAAGAAGCAAAAGGCCATTGTAAATGATTCCCTGATCTCATCTGAATCTGAGAGCAAACCATGGGTAAGAACACCTTGGCCAAATGATGAAGTTGCATGTAATACCAAAGTTCTCATCAGTGTCTGCGCACTGGTGACAGTCTCTGGTGAAGGGAGTTTTCTGGACGTATCTAAAACATTGTTTGATTCCTTAGCCTCTATATAAACCGCTTCTTCTTTATTCACTGTAGTGTCATCCACACTGGCTTTGTTGGGCTCTTCGCATGAAGCAGAGGCTACTGTGGTGCATTTTTTCATCCTTAACAAGCTTTCAACTGATATAGAGCTTGTATCTAGACCTGCGCTTTTCTCATCCTCTCTTGAATAATGCTGCGACAGGACTTTCTCGATCTCCAATGCTAGATTCTTGATGCTGATGCCAGATATAAGTTGACAATAAATCGACTGCGCAATTCCAAGTTTCAATATCAGTTCAAAAAAGAGTGGATTCTTTATAATTCTTGATAGTATCTTCTCAGCCTTTTGGTCGTGATGAATCGAGGTTCTCATATAATCTAGCAGTGGGTCTATACAGCAATCGCGGACCATGAAATTTACAGCCCTTGTTTGGGACAACTTGCTAAGAATGAGAATCACATCCTGAAATATTCCTCTGGCTCCATGAATTTTTGTCAATGTAAAACTCACACTAGACTGCCCATGTGAGCTAGCAGAAGAGGGACTAGCATCACTGCTTATCAAGGGGTCCTCCTCCATTTCTTTGAGCCCTTTCTCAGCTCGCAACTTCACAATTCTTGCAAAATACTCAAAAAGATGTAGCAGCAAACCAGATCGGAGCATAACATCGAGGCTCAAATCATCAAATAGGAAACAAACAAATGTACTAACAATTTGAGAATGAAACTTCGAGTATTTGGAATCTCCTAAGAGCCTGACTAATTTCTCCAAAGCCCCAGACATTCGCATTCTGACTCTATTCATTGCCTCCATAGCACATAAACATAGGGATAATAAGGCGTTCGTGAACCTCCTAGAATCAGGCTCATTAGACAATTCTTGGGTGCATGATTCGATGAAATCAGTAGCACAAACTGAAACTCTCACTCGTGGGTTCTGCACCATGAAATATAAGCAGTCTGATGTCATGTCAAGTTCATCACCATCATCCTCTGACATCCTCTTCTGCAATGACAGCAAAGATTTGAGGCCATCAAGCTCTAAGACACGATCGCTGACAATGTCAATGCCAGGCTTCAAAAATCTGTAAAGAACCTTAAGAGCAGCCTTAGCAAGTCTGGCTTGTTCACATTCCAACATTTTCACCACAGATGGAAAGCCAATTGCCCTCAGTGCACGAAGTATTGATTGTTCATCACTGCAAACTGACCATAAACATCTCAGTATGGCAATGGAACACATTTTATCTTCGTAGATTGGGAGGATATTGACAAGTGTGGGGACAAGTCCTGGGCTGCTTCGAATAAAGTTCACGGTTACATCAGACGATAAAATTATGATGAGACTGCAACAAGTCTTGATGATACTTTCTTTTGAAACTTGAAGCAGAACATTTTCTGAAAAATACAACGAGAAGATATTGTTGGAAGCAAAAGTTTCAAATCTTCATATCTATGCAGAAACGTGAGTACAACATTTTATGCTCTATTTCATTGAATTGACTGGCTTGAAGTAATTTTAGCAGCTTACCTATGTTTTTCTTATTAAATTTCTCAGCAATATTAGATATTTTGTTGAAATAAAAGTACATTTTGTAATTCTATTCGTTTGAGTATGTGATGTCATTAAATTTCTAAATCGTACGCCAGAAGATTGAAAAAATTTGTTGAATGCCATAGAAATTTAGATATTACGATGATTTCAAATATTTTGACAAGATTTCTTGAATTCGTAAAATAGAAAAAAAAGAAAATCACACTAAAAAACTCAAGATTTTAAAAAATTCCAACGGTCAAATTGGGCAAGATAGCCAAAAATTTCTCGTGAGGCAATTCAGTTCAAAGAAATAGGTCATTATAGATCATAGTTTCCATTTTGAAAATTTGAAACCTATGCTATGGTGGCATTTATCTCGAATTGAAACATATATGGCAATGCAAACATACTTTGGCGTATTAAGTTCACAAGAATTTGCCGAATTAAATCAATGTTCGCTTGTTGTCATGGGGTCCTTGAATCAAGAACTGGATTGAATCCTGAGGCAAGGAACTTTTTACCAAGATGCATTTCGCTCTATAATCGAACTCCCATAGAATTTTTAGGGATTCGTCATTGCAAAGCAGTGTCGGCTCGCAAAAGGTTACTTGCTGCTCTCTTTAGCGAAATCGCCTCCCGAATCGCCTATCAAAGAAATTATGACTTATCATCAGCTACCTGGTTCGAAGCAATATACGAAAATCCACAAAATTGCAAGCAAACCTTACTTTCTGTACAGTAGAATATAATTTCACAAATTTTCGAAAATCCTTAAGCAAACCTTCCTCTGTTTACATTTGACATTTTTACATTGATTGATGAAGCAAGAAAGCAATCCCATGGTTTTGTACTAATAGAGAATCACTGTTATCTCGTAAAGTCAACAATGCTGGGCAAGATTTATGATGTATCCTACAGCTTTTGGGTTAAAATCTGGGTTTTATGAATATCGTATTTAACCTTCTAACTAAAAATTGGTCTAAGAGGTGTCTTGTGCAAGTAAAAGAAATTATTCTAATATTGAAGGTTACTCTCCCCTGTATATCAAAACAATAATATTGGCCAGCATACTGTCTGACAAGGGATCTGCTCAAATAGCTTCAAAATTTACTAGATTTGAAATTGGCCACTCTTTTATGAAATGATAACCATTCTGTTATGAAATGATAAGAAATTTTTCTCAAGGCAGCCCCATTCAAGTATAACCTTTCCAAATGGCATAAGGTCGTGATCAAACTTTCCAAATATTTCAACCTTGCATCATTAACTTGGAACATTATTGTCCATTGGGAGCATTACAGTGGCAACCCCTGGGAACACAAAAATGACTCTGAGTGATTCATAGATTGAAATAAAACGACATTGTAAAACGTGACATGCCAAAAAGGTAGAAACACAATGGAATTAGGAAATTTTATCTTAAATCTAGCAAATTTTGAAGATCTCTTGATGGGACTCAAACATTGTTTCTGAACAGAAAGGAAAATGCCAGTCAGCTGAAATGAACTGTAAAACATTTTCCGGCACGTCCATGTCATGTGACAGCTCCGAAGAAGTCCTGCATGGCAGGACAAAATATCGGCAATTGATACATATATCTATTTTTCGCTGAATTCATATATATTTGCCTCAGCTTCTCCAAAAACAAAAAACAATCCAGGATATCTTACAATCAAAAATTATTTTTTAATGACTTACCAAGAAAAGTAATCTTTGACCACATTTTAGACCCAAAAAAAGTAACCTGAGCATCCCTATCCTTATTACACCAGAAAACACCAGCCCCGGGGAGCGGTACATGACTTGCGGATGGACGGGCGTCAGCCGCCCGGTTTTCAGAAAGGTACCCTCTTCTAATTACCGAAACTTGTTGTCATACCCACTTTTATGACGAATTTTGGTAGAAAACGACCCATTTTTGGCTCTTTTTCGCCATTTCTGGATGACCCACCCATGTTTATGGAAAATCTGCCGAAAAAGGGACCCTTGTTTAGAGAATTTCGGCCCAAAAACCCACCCATATGGGCGGCAAATACCCGTACCCTCAACATGTTAATTACCCCCCCCCCCGGGATACCACCCCTTGGGGAGACTACCAAGATCTAGCTACCCAATCATCCTTCCCTAGAAATTTTTTTAGTAGATTTTAATACATTGAAAACTGACCACAGAGAAAAATGTGGCGCTCATTATCCATTCTGGGCATTGCACCATCACTGGATGTTTTCTACAGGTTTCCAGCTAGTTATTGGGCCACAAGCTCTTCATGAGTCTAACTAAAACATGCGAAACACTGAAGGCTGACGAAATTCTATGTAATGCACTATTTAGAGAGGAATTTCCCATTGAATGTATGATATTGACAACCTAGTCTCATCTCTGCTTTTGAACATCTGATATAGCCCTTTTAAGGCTTGTCACTGTCAAAAACATGAGAAGGCTTACATGACTTGTTCAATGGCATCTTAAAGGATATATTAAATTTGTCTTCTTTGCAATTTCAATAAAGAATACACCACTTCGATTAAGCAGCCTCGTTTTGGAAAGTTGTCAAAATTCCTTCCCATTGTTCTTATGAAAATTTCGAGCCCAGATTCGGATTTAGCACCCAAACAAACCTGCTGGCATTTGTGATGTTGATTTTATGAAAATTTAAAGGTCAAAGATTTATAAGGGCTTTGACCGTCAAAAATCGTTCGGGGTGAAACTTTACACGAGTCATTTTCAAGGTCAAAAATCCCTTAAAGATTTCCAAACTTTACGTCGCCATAAAGTTAGCATCACGACTGCTAACAACGTAAAAACTTGTGGTTAGACTGAAGTTTGGGTGCTAAATCCGAATTTGGCCTCCAAAATTTTATATGAAAGAATTTTAAATAATTTTCAAAACGAGGCTGTTAATCGAAGTGGTGTATTGCACGGTGAGAAATTTTTAAGAAATGGCCATAAACTCAAACGTATCATTATATGGTGTCAAAGTTCCCGTGGGTACTCCCTAATTTTCAATAACAGTATTAACTACTAATTTTCCATGCCTGATGTTTTGGGGACATGCTCAGTCTAATGTTTGGAAGCCCCAGGTATTTTTCAAACCTGCTATTGACTACCACTGCAAAAGTGTACTTTACCCAAAGCTCAAGAACGATTTTGGGAAAAAGAGTCTTGAATCAAAGTCCTTTTAATTCAAAAATCGCTGATCTAATCATAACTCGATATTCATACGTTTTTACTGAAGAGCTACTTGAGTCTTGTATGTGGAGGTGAAATATCGGCTCGTATATATACCTGTAAGATAAAACTTTTATCTAAAAACTAATCATCTTTCCTATGCCGTCCTTCTGCGGCATTCCTACTTTCACATTGTCAAAGCATTCCTTGATGCAAGAACAAGCCTTCAAAGCTTCTACTGCAGATTTATCAGTCTGTCAGTAAAACAAGTGCAAATATAAGACAACTTTAAAGGGCAAGTGCGGGGTTTGTATAATTGTTGATTACACTATTTTGAATAGTGTGCAGTAGTTCTTTTCAATTTTTTTTTCTTTCAATCTGCGAACCTTCATATTTCAATCTGCTAAGAAGTGTGAAATAAGGTCATTTTCTATGGCGTCACTTCACGTTGACCTGAACGAGGCTACCAAATGTTTTGGAACATTATGCCATTCACATTGCAAGCCTCCTTGTCATTCCATCACACACTACTACAAAATACAAAATGGCGACGCTACTTGGCCTAACTTACGGAGAATCATTAACCTATTGATGAAAGTTGAAGGCGTCATAATTGGAGAGATCTAACCACTGGTGTTCAGCAGTTAGTAAGGTTGCTTTTCAACAATAATGTCATCAACCCCGGATTTGTCTTTTAAGGGGACAATGACCCTTGCAAGGTTATATACATGAACGATACTACACCCTTGTGGAAATTTCTTACAAAACAGTTGGTTTCTTGGGCCCCTAAAATTCTGTTGAATGACTTCAACTTCAGCTTCGTGATCTTTTCCTTTTTCAATAAAATGCAATATTTCATGATTCACAACTTCCGGGTCATTAAGTGCACCTTGCACAGTTCTTCATTTCTTTTCATTTGTGGACTCCAAAAAAAAATTTTTGCCTATGCTGTAATTCATAGACCCAAAATATTGATTTAACATAAGCTTTCTGGCCCTAAAGATTGGCATGCATTGAAAGTTAATGAGTGCCCCTTTTGGGCCAATGTTTACAACAAAAAGACCAAGGGACTTACCTAAAATCTTTAATCCTCCCAAGATACATATCTGAAACAAAAGATATTAGTATGATTGTTTAGGTCTTGAAAAATCACCCAATCGAGATATTAATTCCTATGCAGATTCTAGCAACTTACATGGTGTAACATCTACTGTAAACTAAATGGGTATACTAACAATGGCAAATTCACATATTACTTACAGGCTTTGCAAAACAGTGGTGTAATCCTGTGACTTTGCAGCCAGAACTGTCAGGCGGAATGGGCTCAATACCTGGTATGGCCACCATTTGAGCATCATGACAATCACTAGGGTTTGTGGACTCGAATTTTTGATAAATGCTTATTCACTTCAAACATGGTTATTGCCTTATCAATTTTACTTACATATTCTACTTTTGGTTGTCTGGTTATACCATTACTTTTAAAAAATTCCTATTTTTCTTTCATGGGGGGAGGGGTCCTCTCTCGATTAGTTTATATATTTTGAGGACTCCTCCTTAGACAATCATTCTAAATGCATATTGTAACATTGACTTATGTAATATTTGATTTTTACATACAATTGATTTTCGTAGGTACACCCTAGATTTCCTTGCCTGTAGATTTGCATCGTATTTTGCATCATCTCTTACTGTATTTAGGATAATTTTTAATAAAATGACACTGAACTCAAGCTTGACACTGAGCCATAACGTCTCCTTCAGTTGATAATGCGACTCAGCCATCATTGGCAATCTAAAGTAAGTGGTTTCTTGAAAACGCATGCGTAATAGGCTACAATCAATTATAAAATTGTTGAACCACCTTGAAAATAATGACATCTTCTCTCCCCCCCCCCCATCCCTCATGTCAATGTTGTTTCGAAAAAGTACCTGATGGAGATGACGTGCGCGACGTGCGTGACTCGGCAACTTTTTGTGGTACCACAACATTGGCTAGAGGAGAGGGGGGGGGGAACAAACTTAAAAAGTCTGGAGATGGCTCTACACTTGTGTAAGTGATTGTCTGAAAGGCTTGCAACTTTAACTCCCAGGGTTACTTGACTAGGGAAGTGATGGGGGTTTGCAGCAAATCTCTCCACACCATGTACCCTGCCGCATAAAAAGGGCCCAAAAAGTATGCCCTGTCACATAAAAATTTTGCCAAAATCCATTGTTTCAAGAGAACTCTAAAAGACATCGTTCCACATGACACTCTGTCGCATAATTTTCTTATCAATAATTGTAATACCCTGTCGCGTAATTTTCATCAGAAAAGGACACCCTGTCGCATATTTTTTACCGTAAAAGGAAACCCTGTTGAGCGGCAAATCCCGTCATGTCAAGTATGGGAGTACCCCCCCCCCCGGGCTTTAACTCCAGTTTTCACGAAAATTAATGAAGGCAATGACAGTCAATTTTGCTTACAGAGTGTTATTGATACAATGTTGATGTAATTATTGGGCTTATGGTTACTGTAACCCTTTAGGCAGTTACCAAGAAACTCTGTTCGCCACGGCCGTTCGTCAAGATATACCAAACAAGATTAGATATCATTCGATGCAGAATTAAATGCAGAATATCATAAAAATATATGCAATTGATTTAGTAAAAGCACCAATGATTTATTTCAGATCTTGGACAAAATCGACCACTCTCGCGAAAAAATCTTTGTGTACCCCAGCGAGCGCCGTAGGACCATAACCATTTATTACCTATGACTAAAGGTCCTGAACTGCAAAACTGTGTCACGAATTCTTGATGAAATGCACTGTCTAGAAATAATGCCACTTTAGATTTGTCTCAATGTCTGAAATGTCTTTCTAAAGTTTCAACCCTTTGTAAAAATCAGACCAGTGGATCTATTGAAAATCGCTGACACTGTTTCGTAGCTACATGCCTTGTGACCCTGTTGGCCAAGTTTCAAGTGGCCCGTTGGGTACACAAAGATTTTTTAGTAAACACCAGTACCCCAGAATCCTGTTTCGAGAAATCAGGCTTTTATCAAAATGAAGCAAAAAAGGCGGGAGAACGATTATGCATGAAAGTTTACACAAAAACCCGCAAAGGTCAAGCAATACAGCTTATGCGCTGTCTTGTAAAGAGTTATGCCAACAAGTAGCAGCACGGGATGTTATGGATGCAGCTGCAAGGTCAAGTGAGTTTACTTTAATCCCCTAATGTCCTTTCCTGCAATTTTCAAGAAATAGGACTGCTTCTTTTAAAATGCTCAAAATTTTCAAATAATGTGGCTATTTCTGGAAATGTGCTGGTTTGAATGGTACTCAGATGCTTATACCATCAGATTATGTCGAAAACGAAAAATAGAGTAATTTTTGTCTGAAGGGTTACAGTAGCCTTGATGAGTTTCATCAACTGAATTTTTTGTGTGATTTTGCAAGAAAGTGGCCTAATTGTCTGAAATAATGAATATTAGATTTTGTTTTCCTTTCAATCATATCATGATGGAAAGTTATCATAATGAGTTTTGATATCATCAACCCTTTATGATACTCTGGCACCTTGCATACACTGAAGATGGCAACAGGGTGCAAGCTGTTTGTGTAGATGATGCAATTTGTTTGCATGATTGCATTCCATTTTGTATTTCTTTGCAAGGGTAAACATACAAAATTTACCAAAAACCTACTGTAGGCTTTGAAGTCAGTGGGAGAAGAGACTCAAACAAACAAGATTTTGCAAAACAAAGCTAAACTTTTAGGAATCACACTTACATTTCTCACATTTGGTAGCTTAAAAATCTTATTGAAGTCATGTTAGTAGTGTTTAAAGTGGGAATGGTTGATCTGTTCATCAGTTTAAATCAAGTGAGTGCCAGCTTTTTGCTGTAAACATTACACATGTCTAGTCACAGGCCTTTCCTACATTCTGGTTGACGTTATCAACTTTTTATCAAGACTTATAGCCATTTTTAAGGAACTTTAAAAAGTGAAAATGGTTGAGGTAAAAATTTGTCTCTAGAAATGATTTATTGTAGGACTCTGTCCCTTCCCAAAAGAGTTATGATTGATTCTAAGGGGTAACATATGCCTTTTGAAATCACAATGTTGATTTTTCAAATTTCCCTTGCCTGCTCCAGTCAAATCGTTCCTTTGAAAGACAACAATATGGCACAACATTGTTTGGTTTAAGGAAATAATTGCGAGAATATATATAAGTTTGAGTCTGAATATATCACAAATTTCTTTTAAAAAGTTATACTGTAATTTTGTTTGAGAATCATATTTTTATTTTTGTGTAGGACCTAAAAGTGGCTACTTTTGCCCAACCAAACTCCTGTAAGCTAGCAGCCAGACAGAGGCTAAATTAGATACAGAACATACTGTACATACATCAGTTAGTTTAATGACACCAGTATTCCTAGCAGAAAATCATCATATTCCTATGGCCCAGTCATAGTGACAAAAATAGGAAGATTCCAGAGGATTACCCTAAATTAACAGAAATCATGCAGAAAATGTAGACCGATGCAGCTCCACCACTTTCATTAAACAAGGCAATGCTAGCAATTTAACATGTTGATTTAAACTCTGTCATGCTAACAGAAATAATCATATTGTGGTATTCATCTTCATGGAATGTGTTTATTGCGAGGCATAAGCAAGTAGGCACATAACCGACAATGTTGAAAATGGGTATGTTTTCAAATGGATGCTGCAAGGCTACATAGGCTTCAAAAAATTTCTCAAAAAATCCAAGGAACTAATCCGCCCATGTATTGCAAATACATACTGTTCATTTCAAAGTGTTTGAAGCAATTTTGTTTATTTACACCCACTGAAAGGTGCAGCATTTTCAGAAAAGCACTTACAAAGCTGTTGAGCCACCTAGCCACCTAAAATGACATTTTCATCCCCGCTTTCCCCATGTCAATTTTGTTTTGAAAAAAGTACCTAATCAAGATGACACCCAGATTGATAAGCTTGCAAAGTGCACACGGAAGATGCACAACTGGCCGTTGTGTTAAACAACAAGACTATTATTCTTGGTGGAATTGCTTCTTGAAGACCTTCTGTGCACATGACATAATTAGCAGCCTGGGGTAACACGAGTGACTTGGCAACTTTTTGTGGTACTGCACCATTCCCTATGGGGGGAGGGGGGAAACTGGGACAAAAAATTGAAAATCTGGGGATGGCTCAACTTGCAAGTGATTGTAAGTAAGTACACCCTCACCTCTTCAATTAATAAGCAAGGAAGCAAAGCAAGAAAAGCAACATTTATTTGCTCTTGAAACCATCCGACAAAACGAAAGAGAGAAACATCTTCTCTCGTTTGTTTTACATACCTTTTCTTTACATGACTCGTCTTTGAGTGCTGCTGTAACAAGAGTGCACAAAATGAGCTCAATTATATCATTTTTCAGCTTCACATTAACGACTGTTGTGGCAGAAGAGGGGGAGGCATGTTCACTTAGGCCTGCTTCCAACCTCGAGATAAGACGCTTGATTCCTCCTTTTTCTGCGAACACATTTCTGAACTCTTCTCTTTTTAAGATTTTATTGATTCTTTTCAAGCTATTTACCGTATCTGTGCTTGATTTTGATTCTATGCGATGCAGCAAAGCGTCGATAACTTCTTCATTATTGTCAGTCTGAAGTTCGGCCATTTCTTGTGTCTCATTGTTGTCGTTGTTGTCGTTGTCGTAGCGGCAACTGTAATTTCAAAGTGTTGTGTGTATATCCATAAATGCAGGTCTATGAGCCCTATTCAACAAATGTCCAAAAAGATCAGAATTTCTGAGACATTCGATTGCCGCAAAAGGGGCTTTTGCTCTTTGCCATTAAATTGAGCATTCTCTTCCAACGAAGATAGCTTGCTTTTTATCGAATACTAGTTGTGAGGGAGCAAAAGAAGTAAAGAATGTGGAAATGCCTTAAAGATATCCTGTCAGATCAAAAATCACCTGACAATTTTGGACTCCAACAAAATAATATCTATGTCACTGATCCATCTAAAATTGCTGAAGCTTTTAACATGCATTTTTCTACAATTGCTAAAAAATTAGCAAGGGCATTTGGTAAGTAAAGAAATTTAAAATTGCACCGAGAACGACAGCCTTATTCACCATTAAGACTGTATCTGTGGAATTTGTCAAACAACAGTTACAGAATTTAAAAACAAACAAGGCGGTAGGACTTGATAAGATCAGTGCAAGGCTTCTGAAGGATGGTGAAGATGCTATTGCCCAAGTATTGCAAAAGATAATAAATCTATCGATTGAACAGCAGTGTGTACCAAACAGTTGGAAGTCAGCAAAAGTCAGAGCTCTGTTCAGAAGTGGTGATGACAAGAATTGTGATAACTATAGGCCAATTGCGATACTGCCCACTGCAAGCAAGATACTAGAACGTGCTGTTCATGCTCAATTATACAAATTTTTAAAGGAAAATGTCCTTCTTCATCCAAGACAATATGGTTTTCAACACTCTTCGTCAACTGTGCATGCCCTTTTAATATTTTGTGATGACATTCTTGAAAATATGGATAACTCTAAAGTAACAAGAGCTTGTTACCTTGACTTAAAGAAGGCGTTCGACACAGTCGAACACTCCATCCTGCTGAGAAAATTGGCTGCTCATGGTGTTGATGAAAAGTCAGTTGGCTGGTTTACGTCATATCTCAGTAATCGTTCGCAACGCACTAGTGTTGGTAATTTTACTTCCACATCAAGGTATGTTTCTATAGGAGTCCCCCAGGGATCGGTGTTGGGACCGCTCTTGTTAAAGAAATTAACCCTTTACAGTTTTCTTAAAACCATCCAGGGAGGATGCTCTCTTTGACTCAGCAGGGAGGCTATTCCATATTTTATCTCCTCGGTACGAAAAACATTTTTGCCCATTCGCTGACTTTTTCATTGGCAACCTTAAATCAGTCTCGGTGTTCCGGAGGTTGTGGGAGGAGCATACTGAGTTTTTCGTAAAGAGATTACACAGGTATTGTGGAGCCAAATCGTTGAGCGACTTGAAGACCATTATTTTAAACTCATTATCAATGAGTTCTTCAATGGTCTGCCAGCCCAATTCTGCAATAAGTGGTCTGCTTGGGGTATCAAAGCTGCTATTTGTGATGATTCTAGCAGCACGATTTTGGAGCTTTTGCAGCTGGTTGGTGTCTGTAGATCCAGCACAACCCCAGACAGAACAACAGTATCGAAAGTTTTTTTTTATATAATCCATTAAAATAAACACACAACATTTACAGCTACTGTGCCTGTCATGGCGGGAATAGACAATAGGTCATCGGAGTTCCCACCATGACAGACACTCACAATTCAAATATTTACATTTTTCCAACAAAGAAGAAAAAAAAAACAATTTTAACGTCTGTCTCACATTTGATGTCAGGCAACGACCCCTGCAAGGCTATCAATGCGTGAAAAACGAGTGCAAGTCAATGAGCATGGGACCACCGTGTGCAGACAAAACAGCCACTACCCCCTGCCACCCGCGCCACCCCAATCGGGATAGCAAGCGAGAAAAACAAAGGGCAGCAGCCATCCAGCCACACAGCAGGAATCCCTTCCACCCATTACCCCGCACCCACATTGAATGGCAAACAAATATATTCTTTGGAGTTTTAATCACCTAACATCAAATGAGAGACAGAAACAACTACTGCTAATACTACAAAAAGAAACTATGGGGAGAGGGAGTGCTGCTTTGTTATTTTTGGAATGTGCTTCACTCGAATCTCTTCGTTGCCTTAATTTAACTAATTGTTGCTTCCATAATTATCCTATTTGCAATTTGGGTCAGATCTGGATTTCCAAAAAGAATTAAATGGCATAAAGATGGTGTGTCCAGTTCTGCTATGTTTAATTCAGGAATATCTGATAAGCTGCCAAGGAGATCTCTCCGTGCTTCTTCGAAAAAATGGCAGTGCAGGAGGAAATGCTCACTATCTTCTTCAGCTCTGCCACAAAGGCAGACAGGATCTAGGCAATCGAAATTATGCCTGAATCTGTGCTCATTAAGGACACTGAAATTAAGTCGTAATTTCGACAAATACTTAACGCCAACAATATCATTTATACCGTAAATTGAATTCTTATTAGGTCTTATTTTAGCAAGTAATTTACGTTTAAACACAGCAATTGATGTTGAGTTTCTTATGTCTTCAGCCAGCAGATTCCACTCAAAAGGAGCATTTTGAAAATAGGTGTTCGAGTATCGCGCTGTTCTTCCAACATTTTGGTCATAAGTTCTCATATTTCGAAAATTGTAGCTTACGTTGCGCTCAGGGGAGATTTCCACAAACAAATAATTAGGGGAACGCGCTTTTAGCAAATTATAGAAATGGCACAGTCGTTGATACCATCTTCTGTGATACATGTCCTCCCAGCCAAGTTCCCTGTAAAGACGTTCCCTGCTTGTTCCTCTCCATGCACCAGCCACTGCAAGGGCAGCACAATACTGAGTCTGTTCTAGTCGCTGTGTAAAGTTTAGACGCATTTCGGGACCATATTTGTGATAAATAATATCCCCATAGTCTAGGTGCGGTCTAACATAAAGCTTATATATTTGGTCTAAAATGTCTCTCGAAACATATTTGGAAAGGTACCTTATCATCCAAATACCGCGCCTCGCTTTTTGTATTGCCGCTTTAATGTGACTTTGAAAGTCTAGCTTTGAATCAAGAATCATATCAAGATGCTTGTGTTCGCTCTTTCTTGCCACGTCATCATTGCCAAAAGACAAAGGAGGATGGAATGGTTCAACCCTCTTGACAGAGAAAATGACTTCTTGTCTTCTCGGTATTAAATTTCATTTTCCATTGCCACGCCCATAGTCGCACTCTCTCTAAATCTCCATCTAGTTCTTCTGCAGTTTTAGACTCATCATACACAGCTGAAAAAAGCGATGCGTCATCAGCGAAGAGCTTAATATCACCTCTCACATTCCCAACAAGGTCATTAATGTATACAAGGAAAAGAAGAGGTCCCAAAACTGATCCTTGGGGAACTCCCGCCGATATGTCCTTCCATTCAGAATTTTTACCATTCAGCAAGACCCGTTGCTTACGATTAGAAAGAAAATTATGAATTAGATGTAGAAGATTCCCAGCAATTCCGTTACACTCAAGTTTATATAGTAATCCCTCATGCCATACCTTGTCAAATGCCTTAGAGAAATCTAAGAAAACAGCACGTGTTTCCCTGCTAGGAGTTTCTTCAAATCCAGTGTAAATTTTATGAGATATGGATAATAACTGATTTATTGTTGAGTCACCAGGACGAAAACCCGACTGATGGGCAGTCAGGAGACCATTGGCACAAAGGTGATTGTATATCGAATCAAACAATAATTTTTCAAACAATTTTCAAAAAACAGGAAGCAAAGAAATTGGGCGATAGTTGTTTTTACATTGCCTGCTACCCTTCTTATGAACGGGAATGATGTTCGCCTTTTTCCAAATTGAAGGATACTGACCAGTTGTAAGGCATTTCTCAAAAATCATGCAAAGGGGCTCAACAATCGCAATATCACATATTTTTATCATAGCTATGGAAATTTTATCACAGCTGTGTGCCTTTGACGAGTCAAGTGCTCGTATCAGTTTGACTACTTTTTGCCTATCAATCTCTACATTTTCGAGAACTGAAATGCACCTGGGTAGGAAATTTGGGAGAGTGCTGCCTGTTGGTATAGCACAACACTGTTCGACAAAGAAATCATTTAATAAGGTAGCTTTGGCTTGTACATTTGTAACGAATAGTCCATTTTCCAATAACGGGGGAATATTGACAGATTTTTCTTGTTGATGAGCCTATTCAAAGTAGACCAATAACTCTTTATACCTTCATTTGGATCTGAAAGCTTTCGACCAAGCCTCTTAAAATATTCTTCCTTGGCATTCAGAATAATTTTAGATGTTTCATTTCGAACTTGTTTTACATAATTCCAATCTTGGTCCCTTCTGCCCCGCTAGCAAAAATTCCTGCAAACTTTCTGCTTTCGCTTGATGGCTGTTTTTATGCGAGGAGTGATCCAGGGTGGGTCCTTGTCACAACACTTAACAACCCTGTTGGGAATGTAAGAAGTCATCGTGGCGTAGATCGACGCAGTAAAAACCTCAGTCATTTCCTCTGATCCAAGAGCATCGAACCGGGTAGACCAATCTCATTGTGAATACTCTGCATGTTTGCCTTAGAGCAATCCCATATAGTTCTCTTGTATGGTGGTGGAGAGGGTATAGAAATATTCATTTTGCCATACACTATTTGATGTTGACAGTGCTCATCTAAGGAAGGGTGGACTCGAAAGTAAACCTACTACCAAGAGTTAAAAGAGAGATGGTGTACAACTCAATGATGCTGCCTCTTTTTGATTATGCTGATATTGTATGGGGAGACCTTGATAATAAAGTATTAATGAAGTAACTTCAGATTCTGCAGAATAAGGTTGCAAAAGTCATACTGGACCGCCCAAACAGGTCATCAAGCTCTGATGCACTTGCTACTTTGAAATGGGAATCACTTGAAGAAAGAAGGAAGGCACACAGGAGTTCATTTTTGTAAAGAAAACTTTGCTCAATAATGTGAACACATCCAACGTGAGGGGTAATGAAATACATACCTATGATACTCAAAATAAGGAGAACTTTAGATTACCGAATTGTAGAACTAATTGGGGGAAGCAAAGATCTTCATATTATTTTTTTAAAGAACAGAATGAACAATTTTGAATTGTAAACAAAGACTGTAATCGCTTTTAACTGTGTAAGATTTTATTAGGTTTAGGTAGTTTACTATTAATTTCTATATTTTATACCTTCATTGTAACTTTTTTTTACTTTTGAGGACCCCCATGAAAAGCACCTCTTGGTGATTGGGGTATCCTCATTAAAGATATTCAATCAAATCAAATCAAATGAGGTGCGAGGCTATCTTCAAACAAGAGAACGGGAATACACCACTTCAATTAAGCAGCCTTGTTTTGGAAATTTGTCAACTTTCAGTTTCAGTTTCAGTTTCAGTTTATTCATTCATCAATCAATTCCTAAATACAATTCTACGTATTACATAACACCTAAATACATACCAAAATACTTTACATGCACAAAATGAATTAAACTAAGATGCACTACAAGACTAGGAATTGAATTAACAACAATAATGAAAATTGATTGATTAAGGAGGAGCTCTCTAAGTAGGTAAACTAATCGAGAGAGAGCCCCCCCCTTCCCCCACAAAAAACACAGAAAACTAAAAATTGATTTTTAATAAAAAGAAGAAGGAAAATACAAATATACTATAGTAGATAGTAACCAGAAACCAGATGAGCCTCAATGATATAAAGCATATATGTATGATTAACTAAAGTTTTAGTTTTGTGAATAAGAGTCAATGAAGTAACTTTTCAATTTTGAACGAAAAACAGCAGAATTAAACAGCAGTAGAGCTAGCAACGCGTATGAACACTGGAGAAGCGTATTCCAAAGTTTAGAACCAAAGTACTGTATGGTTTGTAAACCATGCAATGTAGTATTTTTGGTAGACTTGAAAGATCACCCCTAGAAGCCTGGCGAGTCCCAATACACCTTTTCAACTAAGCGACCCCGTTTTGAAATTTTTCAAAATTTCTTTAGCTTGCGTCATATGAAATTTCGGACCCCATTTTCAAATTTAGCATCCAAATTTTAGTCTAATTACAAATTTTCATGATCTTAGTGCTAACGAATTTAATTTTATAAGGATAACAAATTTGAAAATTCATAAGGGATTTGACCGTGAATAATGACTGAGGGTGTAAAGTTTCACCCCGAACGATTTTGACAGTCAAATCCCTTATAAATTCTCAAAGTTATTACCGCCATAAAATCGAAATCGCATACTCCAGGCATACGAAAATTTGGAATTAAACTAAACTTGCGGTGCAGAATCATAATCCATGGTCAGAAATTTCGTATCAAGAGATTTTCAAAAAATTCCAAAACGAGGCCGTTAGTTGAAAAGGTGTATTCTATGAAGAGATGAATTTAGCTGAAAGTAATCATGAAAGCAAGAAGGAAATAGCTTATTCACAGATTTCTAAACAAAGGTTAAAATGTTCAAGGGCAGTATATCCATTATTATCAAGGCTTTATATGATTGAAAAATTGGTGTGCTAGGAGAAATGAAAGGTTCAAATTTAATGCTGCGAAGAACTTTCTGTTGAAGAATTAAGAGAGGGTTTAAGGATTCGTGAGTCATTTCCCAAGCTGAAATACCATAGTTGAGGAAAGACAAGAAAAGTGAGTTATAGAGAGAGTTAAGAGTAGGCAAGGGAGCATGATGCCGCACTTTGAAAAAAATGCCAGCAGTACTAGAAAGTTTTTTGCAAAGCTCAGTTGTGTGGTACTTCCAAGTCAGATGTTCGTCCATGAGAACTCCTAGAAACTTTACATGCGGGGACCTTTGGATGATCTGTTTACCAATTTTAATATTGGCGAATTTAGAAAGTTTCAAAATCTCTTCCTGTTGTTAATATGAAAAATTCGAGCCCAAATTCGGATTTGGCACCCAAACTTTAGTCTATTTACATGTTTTTAAACTGCTATCCTTGCTGTCAGTGCTAAGAAAAATCCTTGCTACATGTATGATGAAAAGAATCGGTGTGAAAATGAATAAAGAAATACCCATATCTCAAGCAGCTTATTGCAAAGGTCTGAGTACAACAGAACATGTCTTTGCCTGTAAGATTCTACCTGAAAAAGCAGCAACATCTACAAATTTTGAAATTCATTATCTATTGCTTGATATGTCAAAACCTTTCGACAGTATCATAAGAAGCGAACTAGTAAAGGATTTGCAAAAAATATTAAACAAAGATGAATTAAATATGATTAAAATTCTGCTAGGAACTGAGCTAATAGTACAAGTTGGAAAATCTAGAATTTCAATTTTTAAGACAGACACTGGTGCACCTCAAGGTGACTGTTGTAGCGGACAAGAATTCACATAATACTCAGGCGCTGACTTAGTGGGGGGGCCGGGGGCCATGGCCCCCCAAAGTGTAAGAGTTCTCGCAAAAACCATTGTATTTTATAGATAAAGAATAAATTTTAAAACCTTTACTTCATAAGCAACCCACAAATAACCATAGCACAGTTGCACGATAATTCGGCTAACGATAAGTGCCTCTAACTAACTCAGGAAGCAATTTATTGTTGATCCAGAGGTTTGAAAAATATATGAATCTGAATTCTAAACGAAATTTCATTGCGTGAGGTCGAGACCATTTGTTTCATTCACTTTGTCAAAATATCGGTGATTCAGGATCTTCCAGTGAACTTTGCTGTTGAAGTTTATTTTATGATAAATTTCGCTCTGATAAAGACTTATGAATTATGATAAAGACTCATGCCTTCTGCTGCGATTGTCATAAAATGTTGGTAAGTCACTTTAATATCACTGGAGGAGGAAAACACTTTTGAAATGAGGGAACTCACCATGGGAAATTTCACGGGATTTTCACGTAACTTTGAAATGTCTTTTGAATCGTGGATTCGAGAACAACTTCATTTTTTACGTCAAATTTTCATTGCCATGGTGGTGGAGCTTATTTCAGCAATGCACATTCCCGAACCGGTGCTTATGATAAATATTTTTTGATGGTCTCTTGCTTTCTCAGCCAGTTTTATGTCAGGAGGAAAGTGATAAACTTGATTAATTAAAATAAAGTAAAAGGTGCGTTTCCCACGTTTTCCAAGAGTCTGAAGGGCGTGGCCGCGAGAAATTTTCCTGGGGGCTATGCCCCCAAACCCCCATATTTCCTTCTTAGTGGCCCTCCCCAAACTTCAAGCCTGCATCCGCCCCTGATACTACCGAGCAAAATAACTCGTAGAAACGCCTGACGAAGAACATAACATGCAAACTAGACGAGAACAGACAAACTCCAATGAAGTAAAAGAAAGAAAAGATTGTGAAAAGTCACCACAAAACAAGGAAATAGATAATGTCGAAATCAATATGGAATATGCCGATGATATAGCTATAGCTACGACAGACAAGAAAGTAATTGAGCATATAAAAGAAAACATTCCACCAAGATTACAGAAAAGAGGTCTGATGATTAACATGTCGAAAACTGAAGAGTATACGGTCAAATATAAGAACGAAGATGAATGGAAAAATGCTAAGATTCTGGGATCCAAACTAAACACAGAAGAAGACATTGCAAACAGAAAAAGTCTATCACTAAATGCGCTTACAAACTTAAAAGAAATTTTTCAAAACAAACGTTTGTCTACAAAAACAAAGGCACGAGCATTTGAAGCATATATATCACACCCATATTTTTGTACAATAGTGAACTGTGGACATTGACAAACACTCTAGAAAATCAAATCGATAGCTTTCACAGGCGAATACTGCGCTCACACGTTCTAGATATTAGATGGCCAAAGATTGTAAAAAATGAAGACGTATATGAAATATCGAAAATAGAACCATGGAGCAAAACAATCGAGAAAAAGCGAATAAAATGGTTTGGTCACCTGATGAGGTTAGACGAGAACACGCCCGCACGAAAAGCGTTAGAAGTAGCATTGATGCAGTCCAAAAGACCGCGAGGGAGACCCAGACTTAGCTACTTGGATTGAAATGATGAGGAAACAAGTACAAACAATAAATTTGACATGGGAAAAGGCAATTCACCTGGCAAAGGATCGCAAAAAATGGAAGGATATTTTGAAACGATAGAGATGTAAATCTGAGAAAACGTTGTGTGGCGTTGCCACGTTATATCGCTTATATATAGATATATATATGTAGCAATTGTGATTTGATTTTACGACAATGCAAAGTTTAGAGATTTATAAGGGCTTTGATCATCAAAAATCGTTCGGGGTGAAACTTTACACTCCGAGTCATTTTCACGGTCAAATCCCTTATGGATTTTCAAATTTTACATCGTCATAAAATTAACACTACAACCGCTAGCGACATGAAAACTTGTGGTTAGACTGAATTTTGGGCCCTAAATCCGAATTTGGCGCCAAAATTTTCAAATGAAAGAATTTTGAATAATTTCCAAAGCGAGGCTGTTCATTAAAGTTGTGTATAGACCAGAGACCTAGATTTACGACGAAGAGTCTCTTGTTTCCTTGTGCTCTTTGACTTGATGATGGCACGAACAAGGACATATTTTGTAAGACAATAGCAGCAGTTGCCTTTATTGATACCTAAGTTCAAAGAGATTTGCGATTGCAGACAAAGGAAATTCTCTGAAGCAGAGATTCAAAACAAACAAAGCCGTAAAGTTTCTCTGAAACCCAGGTAGCTATCTCGCTTTTTGTGCATTCCACAAATTGTTTTTAAAAGCTAACATGAGCATATATTGAAAGAAGGAGGATATATCTAAACATCTAGGCATTTTATCTTTGCTGTTCAGAAGCTGAGAAGGAAGTGCTTTGATTGCACCCACAAAATACGAGAATTTAATCACCAAACAAGTAGAATGCCCGTGGTAGATATCTAGATATATCCTCCTTCTTTCAATATACGCTAATGTTTGCTCTTAAGAACCATTTCTGAAATGCACAACAAGCGAGATAGCTACCTGGGTTTCAGAGAAACTTCTCGGCTTTGTTTGTTTTGAATTTCTGCTTGAGAGAATTTCCTTTGTCTGCAATCGCAAATCTCTTTGAATTTAGGTATCAATAACAGCAACTGCTGCTCTTGTCTTACAAAATATGTCCTTGTTGATGGCGCGGCGCTTCAGTCAACAGAGACTTGCAAAGATTCACGAATAACAACAATAGAACTGTTTCCAAAGGAATTTTTGAGACATTGCAAACTCAGGTGACATTTCATTTGAAAGAAACTGTGGAGAAATGAGTCCTTCTTGACTGAAGTGAAATTAGCAAATCAAAGAAAGCAGGCAAAAAAGAATCAAGTTTGAAAGTCTGCCCTCTCTGGGTAGCATAGTCTCAACAGTAAAGGCCTGGCCAGACGGCTGAGCTTTTCACTCAACACTTCACTGAACAATGTTAAGCCATGTAAATACCAATGTATGTAAATGTAAATATGTAAATATGTGTAAATGTAAATGTAAAATGCAAAAGAACAATGTAAATACCAACTTTAAATATGGATTAAATAAAAAAAAATCAAAGCCATGTTGGGCGTTGTTGAGCGTTGTTGAGTAGGATTGGGCAAACGACTGAACTCTTCAGTGAACATTTGACTTAACATCTCGAAGTCCCAACGCGGCTGGGACTTGGAACCAAGTTGGGGGACTGGAAGTTTGTTTGCTAATCAAAATAAATTAAAGGCTGCCAGTTTGCTTTTGGGCCTAAGCAAAAAAATTAAAAGCATAAAAAGAAAAACATTGACTTAGGTTCCGCAAAAACAAGGAACTATTTTTATTGGTCAATAAACAACCCATTGTCTTGCGAGGCCATTTTGTTCTCCGACGACGCAAATTTCCATTTAGGATGATGTAAAAACCACACAAAATACTTCGCAACACAATATATTGGTTACTGACCGATGAAAATAGTTCAGTATTTTTGCGGAACCTGCACGTAATTAAGAACAGGCTTTCATTCGCTGGTTCGCAGACCCTACTGGCGTCAGAAAATGAATTCAACTTAACGGGAAATTTCAATTGAACGAAAACAGTAGGGGATGCATGCAGGCTAAGTACTAGGGCATCTTTCTTCCCCGCTGCAAATTGATTTGGAAGGGTCAGAATCCTCCAAACAATTCTCCTCTGTTGCCCGATCACTCTTACTGTCACAACGTCATTTTCATTTCTCGACAGAATCCATTCTTCGCATATGTTTTTGCTTCAAAACACAGTTCTCGGTATTACAAAGCTCAGTATCAGTGCTTTAGACTTATCCTGAGTCGTAGTTTCGCTATTTGCCTAACTGATATACCGCTACAACTACGACTCATGATCTAACTGTGTATTGAAACGATCGCATTTAGAGCGCCTCATTTTCGTATCGAGGTCATTGTCCTTAAACGACATTACCCCCTGAAAAGTTTGCACAATGGTTACCAAGATACAAAGCAAATCAGAAGCTCATTCCAAGATAGCAGCTCGAAGCAGCGAGAGCCCAACCAAAGGAGATTGTGATTTCAAATGGAAGGAGACTGTGATCTTGAAAAGTTCTTCAAAACCTGCAGAACATCCTCTCAGTTGTTCTCGCATTCTCTGATGTATCGCTTCTGTATCAAATTTGAAACATCGTTTCGTTAGGCACTGCAATGGTCTCTTTCCGTTGCACGACCATGACACGCCTCACAAGAAATCAGTTTTATTGACTTGAAGGAATCAAAGTACGCGCACGTTTTTATATGAAACTTAGAATTTGGGCCAGTACTGAATGTTTCTTAACATTATCAGATTTTCAGCATTCAGAGTTGCTTACGAGTTTCGTAAAGGTTCCATAGCAGCCATAGCATTTCTTTGTCCGGTTGTTCCCTCCTGAACATTCCAAAACAAAGATTTTGAAGCCATGTCAATGTTTATTATTATTATTATTATTATTATTATGAATTGGTACTTTCTTTTGATTTCGGCTGTATACAATCTAGCTGCCGGGGATCATCCCGATACCTGGGGCAGCAAGAGGGTTTGTTACTTGCATGCTAACATTGATATGCACTTTAACGTCACAGTTATATGCTGTTCAGATCTTTATATTGACAGTGCTTTGCGAAGAAGGTGGGTAGTACTTGTAAGTACTATTTTTTGTATTTCTTGCAAGTTTGGTTCTCAAGGGATTGTATTGAGGTGATTTTGGATTCCCTTTTTCACCATCCCAAGTGCACCAACTACGACAGGTACAATAGTTGTTTTAAGGTGCCACATCCGTTCTATCTCAATTTGAAGGTCTTTGTACTTTGATAACTTGTCAAATTCTTTGACGGAAATATTTCGATCTGTAGGAATTGTCATATCAATAAGGAGGCATGTTTTGCTCTTGTGGTCTTTGATGACTATATCTGGTCGGTTGGCTTGGATTGCTCTGTCCGTGTTTATTGGAAAGTCCCATAGTATCGTTGTGTTTTCTCCTTCTACTACTGGGGGAGTTTTATGTTCATACCATTTGTCAGCGTGCGATGTATTATAATGCTTGCAGATTTTCCAGTGTAAGTATTGTCCCACTCGATCATGCCTGTTCTTATATTCATTTGGTGTTAGAACAGAGCACCCTGACACTAGGTGATCTATTGTTTCATCATATTGATCACAAAATCGACATTTAGGGTCAGCCCCGTTTTTCGCTATTTTGGATTGGTAATTTCTGGTGAACAAGCTTTGGTCTTGCGCAGCCATATTATTATTACTATATTATTATTATTATATTATTATTATTATTATTATTATTATTATTATTATTATTATTATTATTATTATTATTATTATTATTATCATTATTATTATTATTATACATAATTTATACACGAAAAATCCCTTCAGCAAAACTTAAAATGTACAGGCATAAAAACTAAATATATAAAAAATTCATTGGGTGGGGCTGATCTTCCAGGGAATCGTGTTTGAGTTTAATTCAGCTCCTCAAATGTATCTTGAGGTGTTTTTTGAATTGTTGCAAGGTAGAGAGTTCCCTGATGGTAGTGGGGATTTCGTTCCAAGCTTTTAGACCCGAATAGTGAAAGCTTTTCTTTGAGTACTCAAGATTATATCTCGGAAGTTGAATGTCCGTGCAGTTTCTTGTTCTATAACTTGAGTACATATTTTTTGTTTTATATCTATCCCAAAGGCTTTCAGGGCAGATCTTATTCATCATCTTACAGGTCATAACAGATCGGTCAAAGTTTATTAGTTGTTCTACAGTCAACCAGTCTCGAGACCACTGATTTTTGATTTTTGCCCTTTCTATGATTGACTGAGCTCTATTTTGCAGACGTTGAAGGCCTTCTAATTTTGTGTTGGAGAGAGACCCCCATACAACATTTGCATATCGCAAGTGACTCTCCACAAGAGCATGGTAAATGTTAACCAGCTGGGATTGCGGGACAATTTTCATTAACTTTTTCAGAGACCATAGCCCACCAGAGACTTTCTCTTTAACTTTGCTGTACTGTTCTTTCCAATTCAATCCTTCATCAACAAGTATACCCAACGACTTTGTCTCCTTGACACGCTTAATTTCTGCGCCATTCAACATAAGTGGCTCATGGGATGATATCTATTCGTTCTTCGTGGGTGCCCAATTATCATGTATTCGGTTTTTTGTGGATTTATGCTTAGTTTGTTAATTCTCATCCATTCCGAAATATTCATCATTTCCTCCCGAGCGCTTTCAAAAAGTTCTTCTATGCTATCTGACGTTACAGTCACGTGTGTATCATCTGCGTACATACCCGCTTTAGAGAGCACAAGACAATCTTCAAAATCATTTAAATAGATGATGAATAAGAGCGGGCCCAGACAAGATCCTTGTGGGATTCCACATGTAACCAAGCTTTCACTGGACTTTTGATCCCCTAAAGAGCAGTACTGTGTCCTATTGCTCTAGTAGGAATCAAACCAGTCCCCTGCAATACCTCTAACACCAATGGCGTTCAATTTCTTAACCATTATTTTGTGATCTACAGTATCGAAGGCTTTCTTCAGATCAAGAAACAAGGACAAATTCAGTTGCTTTTTGTCGATGTTTCTGTACCAGTTGTCAGTGCAATTTATTAAGGAGCTGATTGACTCGGTGTCAAGATGTTGTTTATTGTTAGGAAATCATGTTGCTGATCGTGTACAATTTTTTCGAATATCCTTGCAAAAACGGAAATAATTGAGATGGGCCTATAATTGTTTGCGTCGCTTATGTTGCCAGATTTGAAAATTGGGGTCACCCTTGCTAATTTCCATAAATCTGGGAAAACTCCAGATTCTATGGATGAGTTATAGATCATTACCAATGGTTTACAGATAAGGTCCGCTGCATCTTTAACAAGCATTGTAGAGACTTTATCTGGTCCGGGTGATTTTCCATTTTTTAGGCTTTTATGGCCTTCAGGACTGTGGCATCATCAACTGGTGTGAAAGCCATATCATTTAGATTTCATTTAAGTACCTTCCAAGTAATATTGCACGGGAAAGAAGTGAAAATAGAGTGAAATATGTCAGGGATTTTCTTTGTTACAAATAGATAGTTTCCTAAGCTCTTTTTCCCATTACTGGAATTTCTTAATATTTTGGCGATCTGAGAGTTGAGTTTCTTAGGGCCCGTACATATGGAGGCAAGCCAGCCCGCTTACCGGGCTGGCCCGGTAGACGAGACAGTTTTCATCTTGTGTTCATATGGAGAAATTCCAGCCCGCTTGCCGAGACAGAAATTGGACACGTGTCAAAAATAAGACACGTGCCCATTGTTTAGATAAGCAGCGCATGAGCAATGGCCACATTTTCTTCTCGGTAGCCGGGATGGAGTGTTCATATGGGAAAATTTTCATCCCGCCTACCGAGATCTCGCCAGCGCACTAGTGAGATCTCGCTAAGCGGGCCAGCCCGCCTGCACATATGAACAGAAATCAAATTTTGTATTGGAATTAGGGATGAAGTGAGATGTCGGGAAAAAGCTCCAGCTCTGTAAACGGGCTGGCTCGCCTCCATATGAACAGGCCCTTATAAGCGGGTTCTTATTAAAAAGTACGTGTAATGATTATCATGATTTGAACATCGACGAGAAACACTCAGCCATTTAACTCTATGGCTTTCAACTTATTTTGAGGCTGCAGAATTTAGCTTTCGCTGGAAATCTTATTTGGGTTTCAAAATCAGTTACTGGCAAGTTTCACAAGTAATTTTGCAAGGACTTCATGAAGCAGGAATGAGAGGACATTCAAAAAGATTTTCAAATTTAAATTGAACTTGACAAGGGTACAAAAACATTGTTCGCAAGTTGGCTAATGATGTCAGAGATAGGCTACGTATGGGCTTTAGAATCGTGAAGGATCAACAAATATTTTCCAGAAATTTTCCTTGATTTGACTTTCAAAAGTTTTAAAAGTTGATAGATAAACTTACCATGAAATACATTTTCCATGTCATGAGCAAAGACTTTACATGACATAGACTACATACATGTTTTAATTATGTCAAAAATCATTCCTCCATTTTCATGACAGAAAAAGGAAATAATTGCACTACTCATTTCTGTTTGAAGAAAATTCATGTGAAAGAGAATTTTTCTTAAAATCACTTATTTGAGAGCAATATACCACTTAACATATTTTGTTAGAGTTATTTCGTAACATCTCAACAGCCCTCAGGCAATGGGGCTGGGTTTTGGCAATTGGGTGGTCTGTGACCATGGTTAAGGAAACTTTTGAATCACCACTGACCTTATGTTCAAACCATGGTCAGCCATGATTTCATGATCATGTCTGTACAAGGATAAAAATGTTCTGGATGAAATTTCGTCAGACACTAAAAATTAGGAGGAAATTCTTTCAATTTGAGATCATGTGCAATTCCAGATTTGTCGATTTAGAATTTCTATCATAATTCATTATTTTGATTTTTTGCAACAGCAAATACCGCAAATATCGTCAATGTTTACAGAAGCTGCTTGCATTTTATCAATGAATTTGATCCTTCATTTTGAAATAAAAAGTAAAAACAATGAGACCTTAAAGTTTTGAACAGAGTAAATATTAATTGAATGGTGTTATTTTATACAATTTGTGTCTTACTTTTTAAAGAAGATTTGAAGGAACAAATTATTCTGATAAATCAGCCAGGAAACATGAATGTGCTTCGAGCAGGCAAGTGGCGTCTTTTCCATTTGCAAAATGCAATCACTTTCAAAAACTACTTTCACCTGAATTGATTTCTCAATCTCAGAAATTTAAAACAATTCACAACGTATTCTTTTTGGGGGAGTTGACTGTTGATTTTATCAGACAATTTGCTAAGATCTTCCTCTGAAGAACGTAATGCGACAAAAATAAAACAAGTCAAAATTGAAAATTTTAGAGGACTTACATGCTCCCATTTCTCAGCAGCTTATGTTTCCTGGCCACTTTATCTAAAATTCTGAATTTGTAGATTCTCCTTCTAATTTTCTTTCAAAGGTAAAAAGTCCAACAAAAAGTGCATCGAATGACACTATTTAGCCGATATTTCTGCCAGTCAAAACATTATCCCATCCAGATCTTTGCCAGCCATGTCATCAATTTTGTTCCCTTCAAAACAAGTCCACCCTTTCGAAGTTTTCATCTCGTAAAGTCAGAAATGCATTGATATATCAACTCAACTTTGGATTCTGGTGATCAGACAAAGAAATGAAGAATATTTTCCAGCCAAACCTGTGTTCCGTTACGAGGCAAAATGGTAATAGGACATTTCCGATGCCATTTTGAAGTTGTTGTTCGAAGCTTCTTTGAGTTCAAAAAGTTCATGAGAAAGCGAAGCAGAGTGTAATTCTAGTCTCCTATGCTACACCCAGTTGTTGCACATATAAAACTTTCCTTCCCTCGCACAACATTTTCAACAAATAGCGCTGTGAAGCTCTTACTTTAACACAACATCGATCTGCCACAGCTTTGCGATGATGTGATCCGCCATTCCTCCATAATCAAACGCAAAAGACGGGGATTCACTCTGCTGTTTCATGAGCAAAAATTTTGCTCTTAGCCAATCAAATTGCAGCATTGCTGTAATAATAATAATAATAATAATAATAATAATAATAATAATAATAATAATAATAATAATAATAATAATAATAATAATAATAATAATAATAATAATAATAATAATAATAATAATAATAATAATAATAATAATAATAATAATAATAATAATAATAATAATAACATAATAAACGGAACCACCATGAAAAATTAACAGAAAAAATTAAAAAGAAAACACAACTGCTAAAATTCGGACGTTTCGATAAAAATCTTCTTCAGCACAAACTTTCCAAAGGACAACCGAGAATTTATAATACATGATAAACAACCTAACTTAAAAATAAAATTACAATTACATTTTGTAAAAAAGAACCCCATCCTTAGTAAACATGACTGCTATTGAAATTAAATTCAAGTGGGAGTGAAAAATCACGTTTGAGTTCAAAGTGCTTGGTCCCCCGGGTCCCCAAGGCCGCCCAGAAGGACCCAACGACAAAGGACCCAAACTCTGAGTCCTTCTCCCCTGAGTCCCCCCGAGCAACCCAACGACCCAAGAGACCCAGCGCGATCCAGGCTCCAAGCGTAAACAAGAAAATGAAATGTTTGGCTGATTAGCAATTATTTCCCCTTTGAGACCAGACAATAATATTATTTCCCCTTTAATAATAATAATAATAATAATAATAATAATAATAATAATAATAATAATAATAATAATAATAATAATAATAATAATAATAATAATAATAATAATAATAATAATAATAATAATAATAATAATAATAATAATAATAATAATAATAATTTTGCGACAAAAAGTTGTCGCAATTTTCCATCTCAATCAACAGTTAGATTATAAGACTATCACTGCTTTTAGTGGCAAAATTTGATAATTTCTGAGCGTCGCTCACTCAACTTTGTTCCGTGCCTGGCCAAACGACTGAACATTGCTCAACAACAGGTCAGAACAATAGAAATTTAATCCTGTTCACTCAAAATTTTTGACCAAGATCATACGTTTGCTCAACGACGATCGACAAGGTGGCCAAACGACTTAAAGACCCATTGCTAACCATGATCCTTCCCTAGGGGGAGGGGGGTGGGTACTTCATAACTTCCAATACGGGGAGGTCCATGCCAATGTTTGGGGTCTGAAATTTCACCTAAATCAATATTTGGGGTCGGTCTATGACTGATACCATGGATGAAAGTTCAATGTTTAAGGTTCACAAATCTGAAAAAAGGAAGAATCGTGGAATTTGGTAAGGGTCTCCAAAATATTGGACTCAATATTTGGGGTCCCCAAAACATTAGGCTCAATATTTGGGGGTCAGCAAGGAAATACTGGCATGGACCCCCACCGTATTGAAAGTTAGGAAGTACCACCCTGGCGATCCTTCGTGGCGCAAAATTCGACTTTCGTATTATCTGAAAGTCCTTTTTGGCCTAAATTGCCTTTGTCTTGCATTTCATTCGGCGCACAAACGGTCATGGTTAGCAATGGGTCTTACACTTTTTATTCAACATTTCACCAAATTTTGTTCACTCAACTTTGTTGAGTCGGTTGGCCGGGGCTTAAGAAAAAGAAAAATAAAAGTAGAGCTTCTCTCCCCCTCTTTTCTGCATACCTGAATTTTCATTTGGGTTTACCTTAGAAACTGACTTTTTTATCTCTTTTATTGCCTGCATTACAAAGGGAATCAGAGATGTGTTAAAAGAATTGATAGATACTGCATACTTGATTTGATCCCTTTCTTCCTATCTTTATATGCATTTTAATATTCTTTAGCAAAAAAGCATGCAGCAATGCTTCACAAGACGAACTTTAAGCAAAGGCTGACTTTACCAAGTGTTGGTACCATGGTCAGTGGTTAGGATTGTTCTCATCCGAACAAGAACTTGCTTTGCGTGAATATCTTCATCCTCAGCTGTCTTGGTAGCAACGGACATCTGCTGCGTCGTTTGCCTGTGAAATCCAGAGTAAAAATCTTGCGTCGAAATCAATTCATGACGTGTGATCAATTTTTTGACCAGAGGCCCAAACAAACCTATCAATGTAACTAAACCAATAGCGACCGGGAAATCAGCAATAATGAACATCATCTTGAAACTATCATCTTCATTTGCCTGCAGGAAGAATACAAGGGTGATAAAAACACCCCATAGGAAGCAACTAATGTACATTGCGACGCAGATGTTAAGCGCTTCATTGAAAACTGACGGGACTTTTCGAATCTTATACGCGTAAACTGTACAAACCGCCATAACCAGTAAACATGGCAAAAGACTGAATACGATGTTTATTGCATCAGTTTCACAATAGACTGCCACTTTGTAGTCCTTGAGGATCTTCCTGGTAATGACTTCAGGAGGCTTTCCAATCACCCACAAAATCCCAAGCGATAACTGCATGCCAATAAGTGCTGTACATATAATTATCTGTGATTTTGGCCTGATTAGAGCAGGCCTCGTAGTTCTCTTTTTAGCTACAGTAAAGATTCGATAGATGCGATTTGTCTTTAACATAAGAGGAGTGTAGCAAGCAGCAAGACTGACACCAATGATGAACCTCTGTATGCCGCAAACGATGAAGCTAGGCCGCATTATAAACACGAATGGAGCCAGAAAGCAAATGTACAATGCAATTAAAATGATAAGAGATAATTCCCTGCTGAAGGCCTTTACTATCTGAGTATTTCTGCAGTTGATAAATGTCACGAGAACGATTGTATTGAGAATTATTCCAATTGATGCTGAGATGACAGTTGCAATACCCAAGTCAGTATCAATTTTCATGTATGCCAGGGGTAGTACTTTACACCTTGCATGTTCTACATCTGCTTGTTCGTATCTGCCACATTCAAGACACGTGTTATTCAAGGCGATCTCATTCATACCACATTTTTTGCATTTAAAGCAGCAATATCCACCAGTGTCTCCAGGTCGTTTGATTTCCCCATCTATACACGGCACAGAGCAATATGATGATGGAAGCTTCCCTTGCACCCAAACGATGTTTTTGCTGCCTTCAAATTGCAGTCTTCCTTGTCGCGATGTTTCATTGTAACTCCAAACTCCAACTTGAACATAATCATTCCCATTTAAATTGAAAATGTTAAAATCTCTTTTGTAGTAACCTTGTTTGTTAAAGTTGATACTGTGTGGTAATTCTGGACACGAACTTTGTCCAGCCTTGAGAAAATTCACAAGGTCGGTCTCCAAAAATGATGACTTATTCTTAACCTTCATCAAGCAAGTGAGATTTCTTCCTGGGCATCTTTTGAGCATGCTTTTCCTCAAACTACATGCAATTGATTCAATAGCACTCAGAACAGTGTCAATCGCAGCGTACTTAGTACTGAAGTGACTATTAGCAAGACTTTCATTGCCAGTACAATTTTTAATTTGGCTATTAAAACTACAGTTGAAAACATCACTCCAGAATTCTCTGAACCATGCGTAGTTGTTGTTATTCAGTGTTAAATTCATGAAGTACTTCACAAATTTTGGATCTCGAGAGTCATGGTTCTGCAATATCAATGAACCTTTGCCAGCATGTTTTGAATCCCTAACCGCATCAATTTTCCAACCTGAACTCGATATCCAAGTTATTGTCTTCACTTTTAAATTTCCCGCCATTTTCATCAGCTGTCTTGTGTCCTCTGGGAGAGTGAATAATATGACAACGTTAGCCTTCGCCGCCATAAGATTCTCAATAGCTTCTCTGTACTTTTGCTGTGTAGAGTATGCTGGCAATGCCACCTGTGTTGCAATGCATATACTTTTCGATTTAGCTAAATCCACAAAGCCTTCAATGCCTTGACGACCATACTCTCCATTGCTGCTCACTGTGGATACATAAGTCCAATTGAAATGCTTGACAATATCGACGAGCGCCTTAACTTGCAACGAATCCGACGGCACTGTCCGAAAGAAAGTACGATAAAGTCTTCGGTCATCAAACACTGAACTTGTGGCTTGATGGCTTACAACAACACTTTTCAGTGCGCCGTGCATTGTCGCTGCAAGCTTAGACTCACCAGATGACGTAGGACCTATCACTCCAATATAAACTGCTTTACTTAATGTTCTTAGAAATGAACGAGCGAGTGTAGCAGTGTTTCGACAAGTATCAACAATCTTAAAACTTGCTTTTATGCCACATAGAAATTCGCTATTATTTCTGTTGATAAAATCTAAGGCATACCGCAGTGCTTCAACATATACAATGCCGCCATCTTTGATCAGTTTTCCGCAATTATTTTCTGTTGAGAAATTTGTGTAATGAACGCTAAAATACCCAAGGAATACAAACTCGTTTTTCTCTTTGACAATGTTGTCCAGTCTGTTGACCTTCTTTGTTGAGTCACTGTCCAGATCTGTGTATTGAAGAGAAAAATTGATTAGAACTCAACAACTAAAACTACATTTTCTCGTGTAGAATTTACTATTTACTGCTAGTCTATCTAAAACTTGTTAAGGGAAAGACGTGGAGACTGTGTAAATATCGCCCTAAGCCTTTTGGTAAAAGATCAGACACCCTGCAGACGTCGCATATATATATATATTCATATTCATATTAACTTATTTTTACACAAAATCCCTTCAGCATAAAAGAAAAAAAGTCATCAAAATTAAAATTACGGTCTAACTGTTGGGGCCTATTTGCTGCTCTTCCAGGGAGTCGTGTTTCATGTTTCAGCTCTTTAGATGAGTTTTTAAATTTCTTTTGAACTGCGGGAAGGTTGGCAGTTCTCTGATACTGATGGGGATGCTGTTCCATGCAGTAAGAGCTGAATAATGAAAGCCTTTTTTCACATATTCAAGGTTATATCTTGGAATTTGGATGTCCTTGCAGTTTCTGGTATTGTAGTTTGAATGCAAGGATATCTGGGGGAATTTATCCCAAAGGCTCTCTGGGCACATCCTGTTCATAATCTTGTAGGTCATGGTTGATCGATCGAATTTGATTAATTGCTCAACATTGAGCCAGTTATATGACCAATCGTCTTTGATTCTAGCCCTCTCAATTATGGTTCGGGCTCGATCCTGTAAATTTTGTAAGATCTTTATTTTGGAACTAGGAATACTGCCCCAAATAACATTTGCATACCTCAAATGACTTTCTATAAGGGCTCGATATACATTGTCTAGTTGTTTTTGTGGCACAAGGTTTTTCAGTTTTTTAAGAGATGAGAGACCTCCACGAACTTTCCCTTTAACAACTTTGAAATGTTGTTCCCAGTTCAACCCTTCATCTACGATTTACCCTAACTTAAGCTCTTTGTGAGGGCACACTGTCAAAATACTTATTTATCATAATTTCTTTGATTTTTAACTCAATTTTGCCAACACACTAACCACTTGTACGTAATACCTATTTATAAGTCAATGTACAGTACCCTTAGATATATAGATAAAGCCTTGTTGCCCACAGCCGCCACCCCTAGAGATCTTCGTTTCTCCTGTCTTGTTTAAGTGAATGACAGCTCTCTTCTTCAACTAAGATTGATAATCAACTTCTTTGAAAGTCTGAAAATCCTGTCAAAGTCAACTGGAAGAAGGTGCAAACAATTACATTGCAATCTTTTGAGCAATGGTTATCTCTTTGTAAATTGATCAATAATACATCATTATGTAATAATAATAATAATGATAATAATAAATGAACTAAACCACCATCATTGATAACAGAAAAGTAAAATAAAAAACAACACTGTTAAAAGCTCAACGTTTCGATAAAATCTTCATCAGGAATAACTTTTCAAAGAAGTCGCGTAGTTACGTTAATGATGATAATAATAATAAGACAAGGCGCCATGTTTGTCGTGGAAGGGGAATCGAGCTCCGTTACTGGCTGTATTTCGCAGGAATAGCAAGGTTAGGATACGACGGAGAAGAACTAAAGTGAGTATTCATTACGTATTAATTGCAAACTGAATTAACTACGTCGGCCAAATTACTACGAGAGTACCACCCCAGCTTAGGCCCAATCTACTCAGTTCGTGTCCTATAGCTCAATTGAAAACATACAATATTTTGATCCATGCCTAACAGTGCTGCTAGCCCTTTGAGACCCAGCACTCAAAATGCTCATCATTTGTTGGTCAGATTTCTAAATTGTATGGATAAGCCCTTGAACATAATAAAGAGCAGTGAAAAAAAAACTAGGGGAGCTTGGGTTCTTTTTACTGACCTAATTTCCCAAGGAGTCCATCCTCTCCCCATTGAAGGAGCCCACAAACATAAATGAAGCAGACTGAAAATGCTAAAGCGACGGAAAAACGGAGAAGATTGAAAAAAAAAGAAAGGACATACAAAGTTTGACCCGAAAGTTATAATTTATGTCTTTGGGAAGAAGAAAAGGAAAGAAAACGATTGGTTTGATGACTAGGACGAAGAGATTCAGAAACTTTTGAAAGATAAGAAAAGTTCTGGCAATAACATGGCTCTTAGAGATGCAATAAGAAAAATGATTGGTTCCAGCAAAAAGCACAAGAAGCTGAGAGGTGCTCACAAGAAAGAACCATAGAGGACTCTATAAAACGCTTAATGCTGTGTATGGTCATAAACCCAAAGCTTTACATCCGGTTAGAGATAAAAGGGGCGAGCTTCTTTCAGCACCCGATCAGATCAAGGACGGATGGGTTGAACACTTTAATGAATTACTTAATCGGCCAACAGTCGTTGATTTTGACATACTTGACGACATAGAGAAACTGCCAATCATGGAGCATTTTGATAATCTGATCACAATGGAAGAGTTGAATACAGCAATAAAGAACAAAAACAAAACTAAAGAAAAGTCCAGGACCAGACGGTTTACTGCCGGAGATCTTCGTCCATGGAGGAAATAATTTTAGATCTATACTTTTAAAGATTTTCAATACATTTGGGGTAACGGAGAGCGTACCTTCTGATATGATCGACGCAAATATTTCCATCTTATTTACGAAAGGTGATCGAAGCCAATGTGGAAACTACCGCGGAATTTCCTTGCTAAGTTTTGCAGGGAAAATCTTTTCTGACATCATACTACAACGTCTCCATTCTCTAGCAGATATATACCAACCAGTGTCCCAGTCAGGTTACAGAGATGGAAGAAGTACGATTGATGGAATCTTCACATTAGGACAGATTATGGAGAAATGCAGAAAAACAACAAAGGGATTTGCATATTATCTTTATTGACTTTTCCAAGGCCTTTGATTGTGTGAAGCGTGAGCTCCTCTTCAAAATCTTAGGTAAGCTTGGATTTCCATCAAAATTTGTTAGTATCATCAAAAGTCTCTATTCCGACGTGCATGCTAGATTGGTTATAAATGGAGAACTATCGAAGCCAACTGAATACAACAGTGGCGTAAAACAAGGTTGTAAGCTTTCTCCTACCCCTTTTGGAATCTATGCAGCTGCTCTTCTCCTGCTAGCATTCAGAAATACCAATAACGTTTACAGCATAAATAAAGGTTCGCTTCAGGTGTGATGGTGATATCTTTGAATCCTTTAAAACAGCGCAGAAGGTCTCCAACTTCTTCTGTCTGCTTACAATGCATTATCCACAAAATGGGCTTAAGTATCAACATAAAGAAAACTAAAACTATGAGCATTGGCACTTGTGCGGACTTTAACTTTAACATCGATGGAAAAATGCTAGCTAAAGTGGATCGTTTTAAATACCTAGGCAGCTATATCACCAGAGACTGTAAAATGGATGAAGAGATTAAGGCACTTATTCAGGTTGCTTCATGTGCTGTTGGTAGGCTAAGGAACAGAGTGTTTGATTGTCGGGACCTTACAACAGAGACAAAACTTAAAGTGTACAATCAATGTGTGATTCCGTTGTTAATGTATTGAAATGAGACTTGGACACTTTACCGAAAACAAGCTAGACAGCATAGAACCATTCAGCCACGTTATCTACGATTTATCTTGAAAATCAAATGGGACGAATGTGTCACAAACTATGAAATCCTTCGTCTCGCAAAGGCAGATGATACAAAACTTCTTGTTAACAAGAACAGATTGCGTTGGTTGGGTCATGTTGCTCGTATGCCAGAGACAAGAGCAGTTAAGGCTCTTCTTTACGGTGAGCTTGCAGAAGGGAAGAGAAAAGTAGAACGTCCTATGCTCAGATTCAAAGATACCATCAAAGATGTTCTCAAAAGAGATGAAGTTCTTGATTCTTGGACAGAAAGTGTGGACAATCGACCTGAATGGCGCAGGTTGGCCCATGAAGTGTGTATGGAATAGATGAGAACCGGAGAGTTAATAACGAACGGATGAGGGAGAAGATACACCAAAGAAGATAGGCAAGAACCATGGTAGTCTTCTCGAACGTTTTAGTTGTGTATTTTGGACTTAATTACTCTTCGTTGTTTTGTGTTATACTCGTATCGGGTCGTAGGCGTATATATATAATGCATGATTTACATAATGACCATTTGTTTAGTTATGGGATAGAAAAACCTGTCTCTTGCGAATAGCTACAAGAAACTCATATCACAATACAAAGAATAGGATATTTCAATGCCTGCTAATCCTATTGATTTTTACGTCTGTAGTGAGTTATAACGACAGACTCGCATTGTTTCAAACACATAGATTCACAAAGACATCCATTGTGTTCAGATTTGAGTTAACTGCAGCCAATCAGACGTGTAAGAGATTGCCTTCAATTATTTCCCAATTCAATTCATCGTCTGAACACAGATTTGCGCTTAGTTGCACAGACCCCTTACTTTTCTTTCAAGTGGTCTGGAACACAGGCTACATTAAATTCAATGAATGAACATTGAATTGAATGAATGAAAATTGAATTGAATGACTGAACATAAATTGAAAGAATTAACATTAAATTGAACTAATCAATTATAAATTGAACAAATCAACATGAAATCGAATGAATGATCATCAAATTGAATACATTTCAACATTATAATTGAACACATGCAAACATTAAAATTGAATAATATTAAGTATTGAATATTGCTACACATGGGCAGGCATATTGGGTTAAACACCAAAATTTGCAGCTTGCTTTTGTTATTCTTAATGACTTGACTGACAGGGCTTAGAATTCTATCTGCCTGTAATTGCTACTTGCTTTGTCTTTGCGTATATATTGAAATTAGCGGACCCTATCGCATTATCATCTATTCTTGGTTTTGAATAAGAAACATGTAAATAATATAACACTTACAACTTTCTGTAAGACGTTGACATTCGTTTACTCTCACATGGAAAGCAAGCACCAGAAATACAGCTGCACCAAAGCGAACTGCTGCCATTCTTTATTTATGCGAGATCTAATCATTCTAAGCACGCTGTATCCATGATAAATGAACTATAGAACCACATGCCAGGATTTAGTTACACTGTGCATAGGCATAATCATTCATCAGTAGCGATAAGGAATAACATGCAGAGGCTAGTTGAGCGGAAGAAATCGAAAACTCGAAAGATGAAGAACCATAGAACGTGCGATAGAATTTGATCATAGGAAAGGGAAGCCCGCACAGTGGTTTTGAAGTATCTACGAATGAGAAGGAGGAGACGTGCACTTACAGCTACATAACAAACAAACAAACAAACAAACAAACAAACAAACAAACAAACAAACAATATTTTGCTTGACTTGACTTGACTTAAACAGCTTGAGCTCATTTCCTCTTATATTGTTTGTGCTTAACTTGAAGAAAGTTGTATAGTTCAAGTCGACGATACCCTTCATGATTTTAAAAGCCATTATCATGTCTCCATTATCATGTCTCCATGTCTCCTCTCTTTCTTCTATATGCAAGGGTTGGGAGATCAAGGGCAATGAGGCGTTCTTGTAGCTCAAGATTCTCAATGACGGTACTAATTTCGCAGCCCTTCTTTGGCTGCTTTCAAGCGAACGAATGTCTTTAACGAGGCGTTTGCTCCATACGGCGCCGGCAGATTCTAGTAAAGGTCTAACTAAAGCTTTGTACAATGTGTTGAAGGTTTCTAGACTAAAGATACTTGATCGTCCTCTTTATTGAACCCAGGACGCCATTCGCTTTTTTTATACAATTCTCGATTTGTTTTGAAATTTTAGTTCGGTATCAATGATAACTCCTAGGTCTTTTGTCTCTTCCGATTCTTTTATTTCGATTTGTCGATTGACTTTTTTGTCGATAATATAGTAAACATTTGAGTCTATTCTCTCTCCATTCTTCCAGCTTACGTGCAGTTTTGAACACTTTTGTGCATTAAGAGGCAACTGCCACTGACTTGACCAGTTTTCGATTCGATTTATGTCATCCTGAACAGGTTGGCTGCTGCCTGAGTTTTTTTGGTATAGTTTCAAGTCGTCGGCAAATATCTTCACAGAACTTCTTTCAATACAATCGGGTAAGTTGTTTATATAAATAAGAAAGAGTACGGACCCAAGGACGCTACCTTGCGGAACCCCACTCAAAACATTTGTCCACGAAGACTTATAGCCATTCACACCACTCTGTGTTTTCTGTCATGGAGAAAAGTAGGATCCATTGAAGTACATTTCCACTAATTCCATAAGAATTTAACTTAGAAAGTCGTTGATGGGGTACGGAGTCAAATGCTTTTGCGAAATCAAAGTATATTACATCGATGCTGTTACCTTCGTCAAGGAGAGAAGCCCATTCTTCTAATGCTTCTAACAACCTGGGTTATACAGGAAAGCTTTGCTCTATTATTGATCATTCAAACCATATTGATCATTCGGAAAAAGTTCATTTGCATCTAGGTGTTTCACGATGAGAACGGTAGGCTCAATTTTTGAAACTTAAGAATAAGAACTGCCCTCTGAATTTAAACAACCAACAAGCTTCTTTTAAGCTGCAAAGTGTCCCAAAAATTTAAGAAAAAATCGATATTTTAGAGAAATTCATAAAGAAATTCGATGATTTGGAGAAATTCATGCAGAAATTCGAAAATTTGGACACAAAGGAAATTTGGGCCACTTCGTCGGAGAAGTCCGTGTTTTCGAGTTCCGACATGTCCGAGTTTTCTTCCAGAGCATAGGAGAAATTCGATAGTTCTGGCAAAGAAAAAGTCGGACAACTTCGTCCGAGAAGTCTGAGCTTTCAAGTTTGAACATAGGGCAAACAGGAAAACTCGGACTTGGAAAACTCGGACCATTTGTTGGTTCGAGAAGTCTGAGATTTCCGAGACGTCCGAGTTTTTGACCTGGCCCTTTGTTTGCAGCCATAAAATTCACTTCCTTTTCGGAATGCAGGATTGACCTCGATTGAAAGTTTATTTTGTGTAAAGGTCTATTGTCATCAAATTTGAACCATCTGATTAGTGATTTGAACCCTTTGTGGTCCCAAGAATTTGTTACAAACGGAGGCACGTTTCAGATATCGCCATGCGAAGGCGCTCAAGGCTTCTTTTTCTGTTAGGCCCTTTTGGCCTAGGCAGTGGTCATTCGCAACACGTGCAACTGTGTGTCTATCATCAGTCAAAGAGACCAAAATGGGGCAGAAGAAGAAGAAGGTAAACGCAGAATTATTGCTTTTTTCGTATTTGATGCTTTTCGCAAGTCGCAGAAATGGACTTTCTTACCTAGGCCTCCTATTTTGATGATAACTGAACATGTGCACATGATGTGCAGTCCACATCGCCCACATTCCAATCCATACTGGACTGAACTCAACTAACTGCGAGACAAAATAAACTAGACCATTGTCGCCCTGAATGGGTCTAATCACATATAGAATTGATATTCTTATTAAATACTTTGACTCTCAGAAATATTTTCTTCGTGGATGTATACTTCATTTCCTTGCCAACCGTTATTTCTAAGAAGAAAATATTTTTACTCTCATTAGCTTCCAAAACTGTGGCTAACATCAGCAGCACTCAAAACAACAGGTTGCCTCAATTTTCGCCCTGAATGGGTCTAAATATTGTCAGGGCCTCAGCAAAGAGACTTCACTAGCAGAGAAGCCAGGAATCTTGCAACATTTACTGTACTGAGTAGACTTTAAGGACATGTGTATGGCATCCAGTTTTTTACATTATTGACAGCACAAGACTTTCACAAACAGATTGTGCCTTTCCTGTGCCGTTGAAGCTCAAATTTATGTAAAACTCAACCGTTGCAGTATTCCTCAAAGTTGAAGAGACACCAAAGTTGATGAAACGCTAAAAATATATCAAAGTAAGTAAAGTAGCACCCTTCCTTTCTAAACTGACACAAAACCGGCACGTATAAACTTTGACTCACTACGTAGAGTCGTTTGAAAAAATAGACCCATTCAGGGTGAATTTTTCCCGATCTATCTGCCTCCTGAAAAATACCCATATATTGGCAACAAAAATTTGCAAGATGTTGCAATGAATGCTAGAATTTAATCTTAAAAGGTTGGGTAGAACTGTGAATCAGTTTAACAGGATGTCAAATGTGCAAAAGTGGAAAAAATACAAGCTGACCCATTAAACCCAATATCTACGGGAACGGAAGATTTGACGAATCTTGCAAGTCCACGGAAAATAGCCTGCTCAAAAAGCTTCATAGTGTCTAGAAATATCCTCTGTAACAAAACCCAGGCAAAGAATATCATGAACAGAAGAGTCAGCGAACCATTTTCATTGGATTTTTTAAAAATATCAAATCCAGGAGCCTTGTATTTCACGTCAAAAGAGGAGCCTGTGATTCAGATGAATAACAATGTTAGACCCATTTCAGGGTGAAAGTACTGTAGAGCCGATCTGATCTTGACCTTAGCATTAGGCTACCATAGGATGCTGCTGGGCATTTCAGAACAAGCTACGGTATCTTTATTTCTTTTTACATAGTTGTTAAAGTTAGTTGACGGAGACAAGGTAACATTGTTTTAAAAATACTTTCAATTCAACTCAATTGAATTCAGAGCACCCTGGGAACGAGGTTGGAAACTTGAATGAATTGAATTGAAACAATTGAAATGACCAATGAGCGCATCCCTTGCATCATGCCAACTCGCCACTGGATAACGAAGAGGGGAAGTCCCTGAAAACGGTTGGAAAATGAACAGACAAAACAAGCATAACAAAACAAATCAAAACACTTGCCCTCCTTTCATGGATCTTTCTTTTATACCTTGGATCTTTCATACAATGTCTTCATGTGAACGGCTCCATCTTCCTGTTTCTCAGATCTTATCAACAGAGCTTGATCAGACTGGCAATTATTGGCAGTCAGTCAATTGGCACCATATGGCCTAACTCAAACTGTTTCCAAAATCAGTGGTGTGGTTTCTGCTGAAGTCTCAATGCTTAATAACAACTGGATATCATTGTGCTCGTGGTACAACTTCTCTGTCTTTTCCCTCTGCATCCCATAAATATTTGGAGCTTGTTAAATTTGCTATTTTCTTCAAGGAGAACACAACTCTGCTGAATAATAATCAGCCGTTTGAATAGTTTGATCTCCAGAAAACCTGACCATGTGAAAATGGCAATCAGCACAAGAGTTCTCAATTTTCATTGGCTAAGAACCAGATCTACAGTATTTTTAGCTTGCTCCAGTCCCTTGCATGTGCAAGGGGACTGGGCAAGCTTTATCTCTGTCAACTAACTTTAATATTCAAGATATATCAAGAGAATGCCGGATGTGTTTCACCTTTGGTCAGATGTCACTCATTATCAGCATGAGTATAGAGGGCACACAAATGGCTGCTGCGCTGGCTGCTGTGCTGCTGCTGCAGCAGCCCATCATAAACAAAAATATTGCAAAAGCAGTTTGAAGACTTGTATCAAGTGAAATTAAAGAGCCCTTTCTCATCTCAAAGCCTCTGGGCTTCATTCTCTGAAAAAATTGTGCCAAATACCCTTTATGTCCAATAAAGCGTGAACAACTCTAGGCCTGCCTTAGCGCACACTATTTCACACGGAAGAGCAATAAAATGATTGCTAAAACAATACTCAGGCATGTATCTTCCATGCCCACTTTGCAAAGTTATCAATCTGGTATCAATTGGCAATACTCTGTTATATTTTGACAATTTGGATGTTGCCTGATATAGGGTGAAGCTGAGGTTGCAGTTTTTAGTACCAACAGAAGTTGCTGACCAACAACTGAATTTAGTCTGTGATCCCTTGTCACGATGCTCAATTGGTATGGCTCTACCAGGTATTGAATCCTGTCCTCCTAAGTAGTCTGGCTGCAAGGTAAGAGGATTATACCCCTGGGCAAAAATGGCAACAGATATAGCAACCATGGTAAAAGCGCTGTTAAACCTTAAACCCACACGGGGGCTCATCTCGATTTGGGATACTCAAGATAGGGTCTTCTAGAGAAGAGAACTTATTAGAGGGGGACCTTATTCACAAAATCAGATGACATGGACATACAAATGTCCCACATAATATAGAAAACAACTTTTTCAATTTCAGGTCTACTTCAAATTGTTAAGGGAGTTTCTTATTATGAATTTCGTGTACTATCAATCAACGAATCAGATATGAGCTCTTTGATTGTGGTACAAAAGGATTATTTCACTTTTGTATATTCAAATTTTCACTTCCAGGAAATACTAAAATTATGTATTCCCTGGAAGAAGGTTTTTGGTTAGGGCACATGCCAAATGAATGCACACTCTTAAATGAGAGATAGCTTTTTAGACTGGTACCATTTTCTTATGAGATATATGGAGTATCATTTTGAAAATCAGGGTCTATCTTAAGTTTGTGTTTCTTATTTGCAGGGCACTACTGTACTGTACTGTACTGTACTGTACTGTACTGTACTGTACTGTACTGTACTGTACTGTACTGTACTGTACTGTACTGTACTGTACTGTACTGTACTGTACTGTACTGTACTGTACTGTACTGTACTGTACTGTACTGTACTGTACTGTACTGTACTGTACTGTACTGTACTGTACTGTACTGTACTGTACTGTACTGTACTGTACTGTACTGTACTGTACTGTACTGTACTGTACTGTATATGATATAATAGATTTTTTACAAGTCAAATTTATGCATGAATTTAACACAGTTTTATCCCAAGCAATGTCAAAGCTAACATGCAAAGTTGTTCACTTAAAGAGAAAGAAATTCTTGGTAAATTCTTGAAGTTGATATAAGCTAGGGGGGGGGAGCTTAATAGAGCTTTTACAGCAGTTGAATTCATCAGTACACTTGCCTGCTAGATTCTCAATCAAATGGTGGATTTATTTCTCTTAATGATCAACAAGTTTTTGTGCTGACCACCTTGGAAAGTTGTTGTTGCACACCAAATGCGAAAGAAATTGATTAGAATTGTGTGCACCAAGAAATTTTATACAATTTCAAAGAGGCTGTTTCTGATTTAAACATTTCAAAATTACAATCAGTTGGCATACCACAGCACATATTTTGTTGGATTTTTAGTCAGACCTCTCCAATCAGTTTTCCAATAGTTCTTGTTAATATTGTCAACTTTCACAAATGGCACCCAATAAATTGAGAGGATAAGAAGTGCGTTAGATAAGTCTGGACAGTATGAGCCAATAATGGTTTCAGTTGACAAGTTTGAAAAATTCCCAGAAATTAGTGAAGATCAAATCAGAAAGCTGATCATTGATGCAAATACAACTGACTGCACAGTGGAACCTTTCCCCCACCAGGTTAGTCCAAGAATATATTAATGTTTTACTGCATCGCATCACAAAAATAGTGAATCTGTCCTTTGCAAATGGAACTTTCCCAAGTAATTGGAAAGAGGCACTACTGATACCTGCTCTGAAGAAATTATCTTTAGAGTTGATCAAAAAAAAAACTACAGACCAGTCAGCAACTTGCAGTTTATTTCCAAAGTTACTGAAAAAGCTGCACTGTCTGGTTTTATACCACACTTAGCATAATTTACTTCCTAGCTACCAATCTGCTTATAGAGAATATTATAGTACTGAAACTGCTCTTGTCAAAGTGCAAAATGACTTGCTCATTGCAGCGGATAACCAAAAAGTGTCACTTTTTGCATCCATAGATCTGTCTGCAGCTTTTGATACTGTTGATCATTCAATCTTAATGAAAGTCCTTGAGTCAAATTTTGGAGTGACACAGCTTTGAAATGGTTTAATTCCTACTTAGAGACTTAGAGTCGAGAAGTCAACGTTTTAAGATAGATAACGTTTTATCAGACAAATCAGAATTGAGATTTGGAGTACCACAAGGATCATGTGCTGGTCCCATCTTGTACTCGGTATATGCAAGTACCTTATTGAATGTCATTGACAATAATATTTCTGTAATGGGTTACGCTGATGATCATGCGCTGTATTCAATATCATCTACTGACAAAGAGTCAGTATCACTCACACTTGCTAACATTGAATTATGTCTTGAAAAAGTTGGTGTATGGATGGTAGAGAATCGCCTGAAGATGAACCAAGAGAAAACAGAGTTTATTGCTTTTGGATCAAGTCATACCATAGAACAATTACAGGTTAAATCAATCAGAGTTGGAAATGATCCGGTTGAAATTTCCTCTCATGTTAAATATTTAGGTGTCTGGTTGGACAGCACTCTAAACATGAAGAAACACATATTAGAAAAGTGTCGGATAGCGTCTCTAAAATTGTATAACATAAAGAAGATTCGCAAGTATCTGACCCATGATTCCCTCGTCATGCTTGTAAATGCCTTGGTGTTATCACACTTGGATTATTGTAACGCATTATTGATTGGTCTTTCGGATTCCACTATAAGGCCACTGCAGAACGTCCATAATTCTGCCGCCAGGGTCATCCTTGGCCTTTCAAAATTCGAGCATATATCTCCTGGATTAAAGAAATCGTATTGGTTGCCTATTAACCCTATTTCACATGGGGTATTTTTTAGTGATTTTGACATGGGGGCGTTTTTCACCCTCCCAATTATCTCTTAAACTATAAGAGATACGACCATGAAACTTGGTAGCATTTATCACCAACCAATGGAGAATCTATTGATAGTATCAATTTTAATTAGTCACGTGACCCGTTGCTAGGCAACTGGTTTTCTGAAGGTAGATATGAGAAAATTGAGCTTTTTCTTGACAAAACTTGTAATTATCAATGTTTTCAAGCCTAAAGTGGTCAATTATCTTCTTAAAGCATTAAGCTGCCATATCTTGATAATTTTTTAATTATATTTTTGACAAATTATAAGAATTTATAGCTAGAAAACAATATTGTGCAGCTATGGAACTTGAAGCTACATACTGAAAATCACATCTCATAATTTTGATGAAATAGCCATCTAAATTTATTTTTCTTTGCATATCTGAATTGTTTATTCATTATTTTATACAAAAAAACTTGTTTCCCAAAAATTTTTTAAATTTCCATTGGAACAATGACGTCATATTAAAGTGTGACGTCATAGTTCTGAAAAACTACAATTGAAAAATAATTTAAAGAAACTACATATCAAATGAAACGTCTTGGTGAGAGGAATTCAATGATATAATGTATAGGATAATTAGTTAAATTGCAAGAGCTACAGCCAAATTTGTGTTTTCTTTTGTGACTACTCTCCAAATATGGGCATTCTGTGGTCATGTGACCAATTAGATATAATTGAAAATTTCATTATCTGGTAGCTCATTAATTTTTAGGAAAAGTCAATGAGTCTCAGCCTCTTTGGGCCTGTTGCCTAACTGCTACATTGAATTGTTTAGTGGGGGGTAAAACGCCCCCATGTGAAATAGGGTTAAATACAGAAATGAATTCAAAGTTTTGACCATTGTTTTTCAATCATTACACGATGAAGCACCAACTTATATTAGTGATTTACTCGAGGTGAAGAAATCAAGCTATTCATTACAATCAGCGAATCGCATCAACCTGCAAGAACAACGATAAAAATTAAAGTATTATGGAGACAGAGCCTTCTCAGTCTGTGCTCTTCGACTTTGGAACATGCTGCCTAAGAATGTTAAAACATCTCCAAATTTGAATATTTTGAAGAAAAAATTGAAAACCTATTTCTTTAAAATTGCTTTTAGTTAAACAAATCTTCTCGAGACTCATTTCATAAACATTCATTTTAGCTGTTTTTAAGATTTTAACAAGCAGAGGACCTCGTATTACTTATCTAAATTGTAAACCAGTTGTAAACTGTTGTCTTTGTAAAGCGCCATAGATAGATAACTTGTTATTTGTATGTGCGCTCTAAACATGTACATTATTATTATTATTATTGTTATTGTTATTATTATTATTATTATTATTATTATTATTATCATTGTTATTATTGTTATTATTGTTATTATTGTTATTATTGTTATTATTGTTGAAAGATAACGCACATTGTTCTAGTCAATGGATTGTTCTTCTTGGGGTTTGATGTCAACAAGACTCATCAAACCTCAAGGACCTTTCTAAGGATCCTTGCTGTATGCAGGATAACAGTTTTCTGCAATTCACCGATTCTGGTCTCAATGCCAATGTCCTTCATTCTTTTCTGCAATGTCTTTGGGGTAGTTCCAAGTGCCCCCAATACTATAGGAATGACCACTACCTTCATGTCCCACAGCCTCTTCAGTTCTCGTACGAGATCTTGGTACTTCTCAATTTTCTCCATCTCTTTACTGTCCACCCTGCTGTCATATGGGATAGCAAAGTCTATTACCTGCGCCTTGTTTATCTCTTTATCAATGACTATCATATCTGGACGCCTTGCTTGGATGATATGGTCTGTCTGCACTGTAAAATCCCATAAAATCTTACATTTGTCGTTCTCTATCACTGAAACTGGCTCGTGTTGATACCATTTATCATTTACTTCGATGCCATACTTTTTACAAACATCCCAGTGCACCCTCCTACCAACCCAATCGTGTCTTCTCTTGTACTCTCTCTGTGCCATCTTACTACACTCACTTATTAAGTGGTTCACCGTCTCGTCCTTTTCTCCGCACATTCTGCACTTACTTTGTTCCTGAGTATTATCAATTTTGGCCTTGATCACATTTGTACGGACTGCTTGCTCTTGTGCAGCAAGTATTAGAGATTCTGTTTCCCTCTTCAAGTTTCCCTGCTTTAGCCATAGCCACCTGTCTTCACCAGCGATGTCATCAGTTTGCCTCAGAAATTGTCCATGCAGTGTCTTTTCTTTCCAGTTTTCTTTCCTTTCCGTTCTCTTTCTTTTCTTTACATCAGCTTCCGACTCAATAACTTCACCCTCTTCTGTGATTCTCAATGAACTTAGTAACCTTTCTGTACAATTGTTGACATACCTTTTCAATGAAACTTTTGCTATATTGACTGTATCCTCTACTCCTAAAAGTCCTCTTCCCCCATCCTTCCGTGGTAAATATAACCTATCAACGTTGCTCTTCGGATGTAAGGCATTGTGCATTGTCATCAGTTTCCTTGTTTGTCTATCTAGCTGTTCCATCTCAAATTTTGTCCAGTCTAGAAATGCAGCTGAATATCTGAGCAGCGATACTGCCCAGGTGTTGATACCTTTTATGAGATTCCCTGCATTTAGCTTTGTTTCCAGAATTTTTCGTACTCGTTTTTTGTACTCTTTCATAACTTTATCTTTCATTTCCTGGTTTCTTATCTGATCTGCTTGAAGCATTCCCAAATATTTGTAGCTTTCTTTATCCTTTACTGACTTAATCACAGACTCGTCTGGTAACTTAATCCCATTTGATGTAGCTACCTTTCCTCTTTTCAACAATAGCATGGCACACTTTTCTATTCCAAACTCCATTCCAATGTCTTTGCTGAAAATCCTTACTGTTTGAATCAAGGAGTCCAATGATTTTTCATTCTTCGCATACAACTTTAGGTCATCCATAAATAAAAGATGATTAACCTTCTCTCCAGTCTTAGAAAATTCGTATCCTGCCTTTGACTTCCTCAATATGTGGGTCAAAGGAATCAGCGCAACTACAAACAGCAGAGGAGATAATGTATCTCCTTGGAAGATTCCTCTCTTGATCTTTACTTCTCCAAGCATTTGTTCTCCACATGTTAGTTCTACTCGCCAGGTTTTCATACTCTCTTCAAGGAACTGCCTAAGCTGTTCATTAACCCCCAAATCCTTCAGGCACTCAAGAATCCATGAATGGGGGATCATGTCATACGCTTTACGGTAATCTATCCACCCCATCGCAAGCCCTTTCTTCCTTTGCTTAACCTCCTTTAGTACCATTCTATCGATATATAGCAAGTCATGCGTGCCTCTTGATTTTCTCCTACAACCTTTTTGCTCTTCTGGTAGCAGTGATCTTGAATCTAGATATTCGTACATTTCATTAGCAATCATTCCTGTCAACAATTTCCATAGTAGCGGTAGGCAAGTTATAGGCCTGTAGTTACTCGCAATATTTCCTTTCTCTTTGTCTTTCTGCATCAAGATCGTTCTCCCTTTGGTCATCCAGTTTGGTGTTCCATTTTCCAAACATTCTTCAAGGTGGTTTCTGAGGGCTTTATGCATACTCTTGAAGTTTTTCAGCCAGTAGCCTTGTACCCCGTCAGGACCCGGTGCTTTCCAATTGGGTATCTTTCTCAGCACTTGCTGCATTTTTTCTTCTGTGATGATTAATCGTTCTTGCTCTACGTTGTTTCTCCTCATTTCATCCTTGAATTGCCCTAGCCATTCAGCTGATTCATTGTGCTCTTTCTCTACCCCCCAAATTCCTTCCCAAAACTCCTTCGCTGCTTCTGCATCTGGAACGTCATTTCTTTCTTGTTGCCCGCCACTGTTTAACTGTTGATAAAATTTTCCTTGATTGTTCTGAAATGTCCTATTTTGTTGATATTGGTTTATCCGATCGTTATATCGTTTAATCATTCCTGTAGTAGCCTTTATCCTTTGTAGTATTTCTTCCTTCACAGTGGCAAGCCCCTTCTGTGTGATTTTATATTTATTTTGTAGACAGCCTCTATGCTTATGCTTAATTTTCTTCTTTTCAATCAACATATTCACCCGACAAAGGTCTTTGTTCATCTCCTTCACTCGTCCTTCAAGTCTTCTTTTCCACCATGGTTCTCTTCTGGCATTTCGATTTGGCTTCTTTGGTCCTAGCAACTCCCTGACTAAAACAGCTCCTGCATAAATGAGATTATTTGTATCCGTGATATTATTTGTCTTCATTTTCCCCAACAATATATCAACTTTTCGGACAGCAAATTGCAGTCTTCCCTTTTCCACTCCTCTATTATTGTTATTATTATTATTATTATTATTATTATTATTATTATTATTATTATTATTATTATTATTATTATTATTATTATTATTATTATTATTATTATTATGTACAATTGTCGCTCACTAAGTGTCAGTGGTGATGTGTTCTCGTGGTTTGGCATCAACAAGACTTCTCAAATCTCGAGATCCTTTCTCAGAATCCTGGCAGAATGTAATATTAATGTTTTCTGCAACTCAGTAACCCTTGTCTCTATTCCAATGTCCTCTAATCTCTTCTTCAGTTTCTTTGGTGTTGTTCCAAGTGTTCCTATAACTATTGGGATGACGGTCACCCTCATACCCCACAGCTTTTTTATCTCTCGTGCAAGGTCTTGATATTTTTCGATCTTTTCTACTTCGTTGGAGTTAACTCTCGAATCATAAGGAGTGGCAAAGTCTATGATTTTGGCGAACTTTGTTTCTTTGTCTATTACAATCATATCAGGACGCCTGGCTTCAATCACATGATCAGTTTGGATGTTAAAGTCCCACAATATCTTGTATCTCTCATTTTCTTGTACTGCTTCTGGCTGATGTTCGTACCATTTCGGCTTTACTTCGATCCCATTTTTACGACACACTTCCCAATGGATTCGTTTTCCAACCCAATCATGTCGACGTTTGTATTCTTCTTGAGCCAACTTACTGCATTCGCTAATGATATGGTTCACCGTTTCATCCACCTGTCCGCACATTCTTCATTTACTTTCTTCTTGTGTTTTGTCGATCTTTGCTTTAATGACATTGGTGCGTATTGCTTGCTCCTGTGCTGCCATTATCATTGATTCCGTTCCTCTTTTAATTCCTGTATTTCTGAGCCAACTCCATCCATTACTGCCTACTTCATTTTCTGTCTGTCTTACAAACTGCCCATGTGAGGTCTTTTCCTTCCAAGCCTGACATCTTTCATTCTTTCTCCGCAACTTATACTCAGCTTCGCTATCTCCCTCATATTCATTTGCCGCTATAGCTGCTGTTAGTAGCCGTTCATTACTGTTGCATACATATCTCTCGAGACCAATAACTGCGAGGTTTATAACATCTTCCACATTAAGCAATCCTCTTCCACCTTCTTTTCTTGGGATATACAATCTGTCAACGTTACTTTTTGGGTGCAGTCCCCCGTGCATTGTCAATAGCTTTCTTGTTTTTCTATCTAAGTGCTGGAGCTCTTCCTTTGTCCAGCCAAGCTAAGGCTCAAATCCTTACTGGTTCTCAGAACACACGGAAATCATCCAACCTCACGAGAATCAGCCAATGGTATCCCCGCTTCAAGCCCCCTGAGACAAAGTCAGTCGTTTGTGATGAAGTTTCTAGTACCCTCACAAAAACTGAAATGGATGCTTAAATATTGCAGTTATTTAAGATATTTTTTGATAAATCGGTTGCAGAGATATCCGTCCAGAGTTGTTTACATGTTTAGGCAAATATCTTATTTGGAGCAGGAGCAACGAGCGTCTACCGGCCAAGAAAACGTGACCTTTCTTCAAAAATTCAGATAAATTGCTAGAGAGAAGATATATCGATGAAAATTTCACAGATTATGTATATTAGCCTGGGCAATAACCCACATGTATTTGTTTTCCTAAGATTTCCATGTATTTGACAAATTTCAGCGATTTCCAACAAGCAACGCAAATGGGCCTACGCTCATCGTGGGTAGAAACCCATTCTTGTGCCTGGAATCGACCAAATATACAAGCCTGAGCAAGATAATTCACTCACCGTTAACTCCAGCACCCATTTGAGCTCATTTATCCATTAAATTTGGGTTAACTTCGACAAAAAGCGAACAGATTTGTGCAAATTTGAAGAAGCTTCCACGTTCCATGTTATGTCGACAAACGCAACAACTCTCCACTGTTGACAAACACACGAGCCAGTCTGGTATTGCGACTCAAGGGTGGCATTATGTCATTGCCCTCCTGAATATTCAAAATGTATTTGTACATTGTTTGAAGCATGAAATACCATTGTTTTTGAAAAAGTGCGTTGTACTGTAAGAAGATTTTTGACATTTTAAAGCATTCTCAGGGGCATCATGACAAAATACTACTCTTCAACCATGACACAAGACTGTCTCGTATGTTTGTCAACAGTGGAGAGTGGTTGCATTTGTCGACATAACATGGAACGTGGAAGCGTCTTCAAATGTGCACAAATCTGCTCGCTTTTTGTCGAAGTTAACCCAAACTTAATGGATAAATGAGCTCAAATGGGTGCTGGAGTTAACGGTGAGTGAATTATCTTGCTCAGGCTTGTATATTTGGTCGATTCCAGGCACAAGAATGGGTTTCTACCCACGATGAGCGTAGGCCCATTTGCGTTGCTTGTTGGAAATCGCTGAAATTTGTCAAATACATGGAAATCTTAGGAAAACAAATACATGTGGGTTATTGCCCAGGCTAATATACATAATCTGTGAAATTTTCATCGATGTATCTTCTTTCTAGCAATTTATCTGAATTTTCGAAGAAAGGTCACTTTTTCTTGGCCGGTAAACGCTCGTAGCTCCGGCTCCAAATAAGATATTTGCCTAAACATGTAAACAACTCTGGACGGATATCTCTGCAACTGATTTATCAAAAAATATCTTAAATAACTGCAATATTTGAGCATCCATTTCAGTTTTTGTGAGGGCACTAGAAACTTTATCAAAAACGACTGATTTTGTCTCGGGGGGTTTGAAGCGGGGATGCCATTGGCTGATTTTCGTGAGGTTGGATGATTTCCGCGTGTTCTGAGAACCAGTAAGGATTTGAGCCTTATCTTTGTCCAGCCTAAAAATGCTGCAGAATATCTCAGCAAGGATATTGCCCATGTGTTTATCGCATTAATAACATTTTGTCCATTTAGCTTAGTTTCTAACAGCTTTCTAACTCTTCGCTTGTATTCATTCCCAACCCTCTCTTTCATTTCTTTTTGCTTAATCTGATCTGCCTGCAGTATACCAAGGTATTTATATTCTTCATTCTCATCCAAAGATCTCATCTCTCTGTTATCGGGCAACTTTGTTCCTTCTGATTTTATAACTTTTCCCCTTTTCAATACTAGTATGGCGCACTTCTCAATGCCAAATTCCATTTTAATATCGTTGCTGAAGGTTATTATTATTATTATTATTATTATTATCATTATTATTATTATTATTATTATTATTATTATTATTATTATTATTATTATTATTATTATTATTATTATTATTATTATTATTATTATTATTATTATTATATAAATTATTGTCAAAATTGTTTCTGTTGCTTTTTATTGAATCCTCTATACTGCTGGCTAATGCCTAGGCAGACTATTTTTGTTGTTATTGTGTCTTTTACTAATTTTTTTCCTTTTCTAAGATGTCATTTCAATTTTTTTTCATAGTTCTATTTTCTTTCATAAAAAGTTTTAACAATCTCGCAGTTTTGGCTGAGTACCCATTTTTGACATTGTTCGATTACTAATTTTGCCTCCTCTCCTTCACATAGTCTCTTGATTTGACACTCCAATTGCTTGCTGTAACAGCCTAGAAAGTCGAATACAACATTGATTTGATCTATTTCGTATCCACGATTTAACCGTTCCAGTGATTTTCTCATTTCAGAATACTTGTCCTGTTTTTCTTTCTCTCTCTTGGCAATACATCCGGGTGCACTTAATGTCACCTCTATCAAACTGATCTTTTTTCCTTCTTTGTCAATTATCAGCTTATCGGGCTTAATGGCATTGTTGCTTGGCCTTTTGTCTAAATGTATCGGTATGTCCCACATAATCTTAGCATGATCATTTTCGATGCTTGCAAGAGGTGATGCTTGCTTGTACCATGGAACTCCACGATTAATTCCATCAAATTCAAACTTTGCTCGCATTAGGTGATTAATAGGTCTTAACATTCTATCGTGTCGTGCTTTTTAGAGTGTTTGTGCTAGTGCTGCACAGGAGCATAGCAAATGAACGACTGTTTCTTCTGCTTGCTTACATAGACTGCATGTTGTATTTGCAGTTTCCATCTTTAACTTATACTTTGAATATGCTTTGGAAGGTAGTAACTGTTGCCTTATTGATTCATTTGTCGATAAAACTATATCTGGGATGTTTTTCCAGCTTTGAAATATGTTTCTACTGTTCTTTGATATTTCATCACTATCTAGTATTGATACCGTGTAGAATCCTAACCAAGGTTGGTTTCTAACTCTTTCTTCATATAGTCGTTGGAGGATACTTCCTAGTCTTCGTTGGATTAGTTTATAGTGGTCATCTTTTATCTCCACTCTTTTCTGTTCGTACTTAAATACAGACTTTTCCTCTAAAAAGCTCAAGTCAGCTTTGAAATTTTCTTTGCGTACCTTGTTGCTTCGACAAAAGTTGACTTGAAGTTCTTTTTGCTTTTGTAATGTTGGAACGAGCGTACCAGCTTCATTCTAGAATCTTTGCTTATGTTAATGTGATGTGCCACTTTAATTATTATTATTACTATTATTATTATTATTATTATTATTATTATTATTATTATTATTATTATTATTATTATTATTATTATTAATTGAAAATTTAGCTTTGATTTCAGGTAATTTTCAGTTACTAGCCGAGTCACTACCAGAGACTTAGGGCCAGCAACTATGTCATGACAGTCCTTCTGCAAATTTGACCAAGTGTCATAATGTTTTATGGTTCCGCAAATCGATAACTACATTGAAAGAAATTTCCTCAGGAGATGGGCTGTCGATGTTAGTGCAACTTTTTGAACTTCACAGATGTTTGATTTTCCCGGGATTTGATCAACAAAGTCACTGGATCCTTTCTGTAACATTCCTAATGCTCCAACTGCAATTGATAATGTATTATAATTGTTCTTAGCTGCCACATCCTGTTTGGCTCTATTTCTAAGTCCTTGCACTTTGCTAACTTTTCGTATCCTTTCACCGAGATGTTCGATCAGCTGGCACTGACATATCTATCAGGAAGCAGGTTTTTTGTTTCAGATCTTTGACAACAATATCAGGTCTATTCGCATTAATCTGCCTGTCCGTATGGATGGTAAAATCCCAGAGAATGGTGATATTATCTCCTTCCGTAACTGGCTGTGGGTGATGTTCATACCAGTTCCTAGGGTGTGGGATTTCGTAATGACAACAAATGTTCCAATGCAAATACTGGCCTATTCTGTCATGTCTAGTTACGTACTCTGTTGCAGCAAGTTTAGAGCATCCAGAAATAATGTGGTCGATGGTCTCAATATTCTCATCGCAGAGTCTACATTTGGGGTCTACTCCATTGTGTAGGATATTAGCCTGGTAGTTTCTTGTGAGCAAACATTGATCTTGTGCCGCTAAGATAAAGCCCTAGGTTTCTGCTTTCAGTCCTGAGCTGCATAGCCACTGATGCGTTTTCTCCTGGCCTACATATGCTTCCTTGGTACGCTTTGGGTATTGGCCATGAAGTGGTTTTTCCTGCCAGTGGTTCGACATTCCTTTTAGAATTTCTTGTTTAGCTTTTCCTTTGCTACTTTTCGCTGCTTTTGTTGGTATTGTGGCTTCTACGTTGTCACTATCTTCTATGTTTAATTCTCTCCTGTATCGCTGTGCCTCTCTCGTGACTGAGTGGAGTTTCTTATTTCTTTCATGTTGGTTTACTAACTGTATCATCCAGTCGTAGTTATTTTGGATGTAAGTATCGAGTCCTATGGTAGTGGTCTTGTAAGACATTTCTAGTTGGATAAGGCCCCTACCGCCCTCTTTAGGGAAGATAAACCCTATTGACGTCAGCTTTTGGGTGATGCATTCTGTTTGCTGTCATCAATTTTCTTGTTTTAGTGTCCATGCGTTGGAGGTCACTTAAATTCCAGTTGATGATGTTAAAGCTGTGCTGCACCACTGGTACAGCTAGTCAGTTGATGGCTGGAATCCTATGCCGGGAATTCAGTTCTGTTTTCATAATTGACCTTACTCTCCGATAGTACTCTTTTCTGATCTTCTCTTTCATGGCATTGTGTTGGATCCCTTTACCTTCGTTGACTCCCAGGTATTTGTATGCCCCTTCTTTTTCCAAATCTTTGATCTTAGTGTTATCATTCAATATAATGGATGTTGTTGAAGTAAGTCTACCTCTCTTAAAAGTGGCTTTAGCGCACTTGTCCAGACCAAATTCCATGTTGATATCATCACTGAACCTTTTCACAGTTGCTAGTATTATTATCATTATTGTTATTATTTGTTATTATTATTATTATTGTTGTTATTATTATTATTATTATTATTATTATTATTATTATTATTATTATTATTATTATTATTATTATGTTAATGTGTCCATGGGTGCTTGCGGTTTCATAGAAAAGGACAGTAGAAACTTTTTCGAACTTTTACGATATATAAGGGTTCCAGAGAATGAAATTCTGTTCCTCACTAAGCGAATAACAAATATATGTGTAAGATCGTCGTACTATATATTTTGTCGTAGAAATAAAGAATGGACATTCCCCGAACTTTTAAGCTTTTAATGGTAGTATATAAGGACATTATTGATCTTACTTTTGAACTGTGTGAGTATGCAACCAATGCCCAATTTTGGAGAGTTGGCTGGATAGACTAGGTTTTAGCGTTTATTGTATTTTAAATTGTCTTGAATGAAAGTTTCCATTATTATATCAAAGCTTCATGTTTTGAGAAATTATGTTTATTCATCAATATTTTGAGGCAAAAGTTAACTAGCTTTGCCACCCTCGTTCAACAATGTTCTATACAAACAGTTTCTTAAAGGCATTACCATAAAATTAACCTTCAGTGGGCGGGTTCAGGTTTTAATAATTTCTGGTATTGCCATCAAGAACATTCGTTATTAGCTAATTGTTTATTGTCAAACATTTTCTGTTTACAGGGAGAGAGAGGAGCTTCTACAAATTACATTTCAAGAAATCAAGCATTGAAAAAATTACAATTAAGCCTCCCAGACTTCAGGTTGATGTTTTTATGTATTTTTATTTCTAGTCAGCTCTGATTTTATGTTAATTATCTTAATCGATGAAAGTAACATGGCCAGGTGAATTCCGCGGAAGTCGCGGAAACCGCGGAAAACGCAGAAACTATTGTTTTCCCGTAAACAATAGCTTCCGCGAAATAAATTTTCTGCGGAATTCACTTAAGATGTAAGGCCAAAGTGAATTCCGCGGAAAGTTGATTACACGGAAAATTTTTGTTTGAGTTGAAATTTCAAAGTCGAAGGGCATTATATCCATTCGAAAAGCGCACAAGATTTTTCAGAACGAGATCATAGATTTTTTATTGATTTTCATTGAAAACATAAAGATTTTAACGAAAGGTGTGCAAGATTTCTAGGGAGTGAATGCCCCTCGGTCAAAACCGGCAAATTGAAGTCAATGAAATATGGAAAGATCGTGTTTCTCGTATGTCTCAGTGAAACTGCAATGATCATGTCGATGGAAATCACTTTAGCTTTCATATGAAAGATCAAACTTTACCATTGCGTTGTTTGTTTTGCCATTGTGTTCGTACAAACTTAGGCCCAGGCCTAGATGTCAATCCATGTGGATGAACAATAACTAGCCCAGTCTACACCTTTTTTGGCACGGCATGTGGATACCTGTGCCGATATTCAGACATAGTGACGATGGAGACACAGAGACGATGGAGATTCAGACCTTGGACTTGTTCATAAATTGAATTTCATTATGTTCGGGAATATGCCAAGGGGCATTTCACTCTCGAAAACTTTGTAAACCAATGGAAAAGGACTTTCTGTTTCAAGAAAAATCCACCTAAAATCCGCAAACATCGGTTTGTTCCGATAAATGTCGTTAGCTTTTCGAAAAAGTGAAATGCTCCTCGGAATACACAGATTCATAGGACCAAGCTTCGATACAACGCTTTCCGCGATATCGATTTTCCGCGGAATTCACTCCGGCCATACGGCAAAAGTGAACTCTGCGGATGCTATTATTTACAAGAAAACAATAGTTTCCGCGTTATCCGCGGTTTCCGCGACTTGCGCGGAATTCACCTGGCCAAGTAACACTGTGCACATGTTTTCATTCATTCATTCATTCATTCATTCATTCATTCATTCATTCATTCATTCATTCATTCATTCATTCATTCATTCATTCATTCATTCATTCATTCATTCATAAAATGAAATGAAATGAAATGAAATGAAACTCTGCGGATGCTATTATTTACAAGAAAACAATAGTTTCCGCCTTATCCGCGGTTTCCGCGACTTCCGCGGAATTCACCTGGCCAAGTAACACTGTGCACATGTTTTCATTCATTCATTCATTCATTCATTCATTCATTCATTCATTCATTCATTCATTCATTCATTCATTCATTCATTCATTCATTCATTCATAAAATGAAATGAAATGAAATGAAACTCTGCGGATGCTATTATTTACAAGAAAACAATAGTTTCCGCTTTATCCGCGGTTTCCGCGACTTCCGCGGAATTCACCTGGCCAAGTAACACTGTGCACATGTCATTAATTAAACATTATAGGATCCCTCAGAGAACTGTTTGCAAGTTTGAAAGTTCATGAGAGAACCCTATGTATTTGGTTAAAATGACAAAATGAAAATAATCTTACCACCAGCTTATAGATTATCAAGGCAAATTATCACAAGCATCAATAAGTAGGGATTGGCAATTTTTCTATTTAAGCTCATTATTTATCTTACGAATGTATCAACTATTTATTTGCACCAGTTTTTCTTTGTTTCATTAAAACCCCCTAATTACTGATGCAAATACTAAAATGCCTTAAAATAGTGTACCTCACAACATGGGTGGAACCAGAAATTTTCGGACAGAGGGACTGGAGCTTCCGACAGGGGGGCTAAAATGACTGCAAAATGGTGTTGTTGTTCGATGTTTTTTCAAATTTCTCCAACGAGAACCCAAAATTTCCTCCGACAGGGGGAGGGGGGGGCTAGATGCCTCCAATGGGGGGACTGTAGCCCCCTCCCTAGCCCTCCCTTGGCGCTACCCCTGTCTCACAAAGAAGAGAACCAATCTCAGTTATTAAAGTGAGTAACCTGAGTCACAGATGTGATCGCACAAGTTTATAGCCTATTGTATTTGATAATCCAGTTCATGGCGAAAGAAGGCAGAGCCAATGAAAAAATGGAGGGATTAGGTGTTTCTTTGTGCTACTTATAAACAAGCGCTATATACCTTAGGTAATTCACGTAAAAGTTTGTCTAATGCGTTTGGTATTATTCATGTGATGCTGTTTGTGAACTTTGACTATGTCATTAGCTTTAAAAGTTCTGGCATAATCCAAAATGAATAAAACTACACATCATCTGAAAACTTTTCTCAAAAACTATCAAAATGTGGTATTTTAAGTGATCTATGATCATCTTGGCAAATTAGACTCATTTCTTTAGTTTTATGGCTAATCAAGTGATAAAATGGCATTTCACATGATCAGTGTCTACAATTTTGAAATGGTCCAAGCATCAAGCATTTGTTAGTCTATCAAATCATAGAAATAGTAGCGAAGATTCACCTCTTTATCTTTCAAGCTGACAATACTGCAAGAAAAAATTTTACCACTGACGTGTAGTGATCAATAATATGACTAACAAGTGAAGAAAAATCACATGCTCACTTCACCTTGACACGATGCAGGTCTTGATGGTCGAAAGGACCGGAATACATGCATATATTGTTACCTCTCACCTAACTTGGATCGCAACCCACGCTTTGCGCGTATTAAGATGGTTTTCCTGCCTGGGACATCTTGTTTAGAAAAATTTGCAGTCTTTCATATGATGCAAGAATTCTTATCATAATTTAAAATTTCTGGTTGTCGGATGTGTGCTCGGCCTGGCTGTGTGACCAGCCACCATCATATATAAATCTCTCTTGGCAAAAAGAATCTAAAAATTATCTAAATCACCTTTCACTCATTTTTAGACGTCTCTGTATCCTGAAAGGTATATACCCAAGGGAACCCAAGAACAAGAAGAAGGTGAACAAAGGAAGCACAGCTCACAAAACATATTATTATGTCAAAGATATACAGTATCTGTTACATGAGCCTGTTTTGGACAAGTTCAGAGAGTTCAAAATTTTTGTAAGAAAGCTCAAGAAGGCTCTTGGCAAAGATGAACTGGGCACTGCTGCAAGGCTAGAAGAAAATAAGCCAGTTTATACTCTTGACCATATTGTTAAAGAAAGGTTTGTGGAATTTTTCTAATGGTTAAAGAGAATTGTTTTTATACTATAATCTCTATGAGGTTCCTCATGCATAGAATAGGGATGTCACAAATTCCAGACAGGTAAAGTATTTACTCTTTCCAACGACTTCTTGAAGTATGTGAAAGCAGTAAAAAGAAAAGGGAAGTGCAAATTTTATCCATATTTTTTACAACACATGGCCATAGATAATGGAAAGACAATAGCGTAATTCTTGTGTTGCGAGTTTCCTTTCACAAATTGTGGTTAATTTGTTCAATGGCAGTTCGAAGATATGCTATGCCGTTGGACCGATTTTGCTCTTTTTGTGGTCTTATATTGACACAAGTTGACAGTGACCCCAGAGCTTTTTTAAAATGCTGTCAAGAACGGAAATAATATGAATGGATCATTTCAAGAATACATCTCTTTCTCATAACATCAGAAAGTGAGGATTTTGAAAATGCTAATGTCATCGTGTATTGTTTTTTTTATAACACATGATTTTCATTAGACTTATGTCTTTTCATCCTTTAATTCCCTGCGTTCTTTGATTGGCTGATATCACTTGGTCAAACAATTCAATATTTTTGTTCCAAACTTTGGAACACTCTTCCACTTTTCAATTGTGTTGCTTACTCCATTACATATTTCTTGAACTCATTTCCTTGACTCATACTGAAAACTCATTTCATAAAATCATCCTTGTTTCTCAATTAAATGATCTCTCAAACTGGCGATTCTCTTCCGTCTATTCACAAAAATTTGGCAAACTGTTTTGATTTTATTTTAATTAGATATGTTGTAGTTTCATTATTTGTCCTTTGGAACTCTCTCTCTCGATTAGTTAACCTATTTAGAGAGCACCTCCTCAATCAATCAGTCTTAAATACAATCATGTAAAGTTTTTTTTCCTGTAGCCTCTAATTCTTATTTATTTTTTCTGTAGCACGGTTTTTGTATGTACTTAGGAGTAGTGTACTGTATGGAATTGTATTTAGGATTGATTCGTAAATGAAATACGCAACACACAGTGCTTGTTGTAATTCGTGATTAGTGATCAGTAGTTGGGCATAGAAAGACAGCAATATACCTTTTTAGCGATTCTACGAAAGAGCCTGGATCGAGCGTTATTTTTATGCATTTTTATACATGAGGTTCGACTGAGCGGCGTTAGCGCTTCCATCACTGTTGTACACATTAGAAAATTCTACAGAATGTAATGAAACATCGTTCGATTCAGATCCTTTTTAGAATAGCTAAAATGTCTATTAATGTTTATCGTGTTATTTACTGCATAATTTATAGAAGAAAAATCGTCAAATGGACACCAAGCACAGTCTAACACAAAGCTGCACAATTCATTCATTCATTCTTTCATTCATTCATTCATTCATTCATTCATTCATTCATTCATTCATTCATTCATTTATCTTATTTATTCACGATATCCATTCAGTAGAATTTAAGTATAATAAAATAATATAATAAAGAGAGTACGTTTAATGATAGATATAATAGCCAGTACTGTTCTTCCATGGATTCGTGCGAAAACATAGTTTTCCTCAGCTTAGAAAATGACTTTTCAGCCCATTCTTAAACCGGGTGAGAGTACCAGACCCTCTTATGTGTGTTGGAATAGAATTCCAAGTTTTTAGACCAGTATAATTGAAACTTTTTATACTGAAGTATAGATTTAGCCTTGGGATTTGGAGATCAATTTTGTTTCTTGCATCATACTTGCTTATCGAGGATCTTTCAGCAATTTATCGTGCAGACTCTCAGGACATGTCTTTTAATTATCTTAAACATCAGAACCGACCGGTCAAATTGAAACATCTGATTGATGCTAGGGCCACATAAAAAAATCAATAGATTCTCATTACAAAATTTTAGAAACTGCCGCGAGGCGGGAGGTTTATATTTTATATTTTGTAAATAATTTTTTTGGCAAATCTGGGCGAATCAGCGAGGGAGACACGTTATTCTGGTAAATTCTACTACCAATAGCGTCTTTGGTGCCATGTAGACAACATGGTTGATTTTACTAAACGTTTCAAACAGGATGAAAAAGGGGGTTTCTCGCAGCTTTTTTGGAATCAGTAATCGAAGTATTTTAGGAAGAATCTTTTGTGGGAGGGAACTTTCGCGTTTTCCGCGTTCCTGGTCCCAATTCGCGAATGTTTATTCCCCAAAAATTCTTTAAACGTGAAACTCGCGAAAGTACATTCTTGATATAATTCTCGCCAAATTTCCCAACATAAGGAATCAAATATTTATGTTATCAAATATCTTTACTCTTCTTCCTTAAAGGGTCTGTTTCATCCTGCATTCCTTGCAGGTGTCGTCTCTAGGCTGGCCTTTGTTTGTCGCCATTTTCATGGCCCACAAAGGCAAACCAAGAAAGGACACGTGCAAGGCATGCTGGATGAAACAGACCCTTTAACAACAACCCTTTCGAGCTATTTTACAACATGCATATTTTGTGGACGATTGAGGAGCCATTTAAAGCGTCGAGGAACATTGGCGACATTATAAAATTTGATAAGAAACCTGATTCACAAAAGCTTATTCCCTCAAAATTTCCCATTTTGGTCTATTCGTGGAAAATAATTCCAAAAATTTATGCTGTTCTTAATACCAATTTGCATTCTTCCTGCTATGGAAACTGGAGCACTGCAATCGATCTTGAACCGTAACAATTTTGTAACAGATTGCTACTGTGCCAATATAGTTAAAACTTGTTCTTTAGTAATATATCCGTGCAGTTTTAAGTGATATAAAATATGAAACTGTCAAAAATATTACGATTTATACGGAGGCGGTGCCTTTATATTTTGCAAACAAAATATGATAAAAGTATCGACGCGGGCTTCATTTTCCAGGCGGGCGGGGATGGTGAGAACCTACAAATCTATTATATAAGGCCTAAATGTTGTTCGAATCATAGAGTCCTTTATTTTTTATCCTTGAATAATTTCAAATACACGATTTTGCAGTTTCTAACGGGCTGTTATTTTAGTGTCCGATAAGCTCCCCTAGACTACGGTGAACAATTCGGTGAACAAGCGAGATGAGGTGGATACTCTTTAAATATTTGAGCCAAAACACGATGTAGCAAGATCATGTTTCTGACACAAGCGAAAGCAGGTCAGATTTGCTCACATGCAAAACAAGAAAATGTCTTCTAGCCTATACGGTATGGACTTTATGGGCAGAAGACTTTTTAGGGATGAATTGTGTGCTAAAAATGCAGGAAGCCCAGAAATGCTGACAACGAGAGAGCATCGTGAGTTTGAGGCGTTGGAATAGACGATAACGGAAAAGATGGCGGACCTCATTTCACGCAATGCATGATAGTGATATGGCCCCTAGCGACGCATAGCTACCAAAACATGCAACTACAGCATAAAATCTTGACCGGCTGCTTAGATTTAGCCCGTCGCAGCTTCATCGTGAAATGTGCATTCTTCTAAGCTTTCGCTCGCAATAAGTTACATTTTATTTTTCCAAAATATCAAGATGTAGCGGCCTGTTGTTTTTGTCGTTTCATCGAGATTTCAAGAAAATTTTTGGCCTTGTTTACATAACTGATTTTGATAGGTTGGAGAGGTGCATAGAAAGAGAGATTGAGACCCCGTCCACACGTGTCCGGATATTTTTGAAAGCGCATATTTTTTTATCCATATAAAGAATATCCACGTTTACACGAGGAGCGTTTTCGAAAAGATCCCCGTCCACACGAAGACGCTGCTGCATGCAAACTTCGATGTTCGAACTTCGATAAAAGAAAACAGACAAGCAAAATGCCCTCGCGTGATGTCCAAAGATCCGTGCGCATGCTCTGATACGTAGTGAATCGATGCTGTGACGTCAGCGTTTTCGAAAAGCTCCGTTTTTACCTGTCCACACGACAACATGAAAACAGCGTTTTAAAAAAGATGCACTCTGGAGAGCGTTTTCGAAAAGCTTCGTTTTTGGTGACCGAAGACGCCGTCTACGTGTGGACGCTAACCCAAAACGGATAAAAAAGATGCGTTTTCAAAAATATCCGGATACGTCTGGACAGGGCCTGAATAAACAGTTCTAAGAACGTTCGAAAAATGAATGAAACATGGCAAATTATTTTTTCTTGAGATTTGCATAACAAAGGTATTGCAATGCCTTCAGTTCACTCGACCGAACACAACACTCGAAGTCTTTAACTGTCTTTCAGAATTTCATTCTTTTGGGATTTCTCTCCGCCAAGACTGCCGACACTTGACTCTAGACTGTTTTCAGAATTTGCATCCTTTGAGTAACTGATGTTTTCATCTGCGAAACCTTTCTGTGAAGATTTCGTAGACTTTAGGTGCCCAAAAGAAAACTTGTAGATTTCATGATAAAGTTGCGACGGCCTAAGTCTATCGTAGCTGTGGTCAAGATTTTATACCGCGGTCGTCAACTTTGGTAGCTATGCGTTGCTAGGGGGGCATATTCCTATCTTGCATTGTGTGAAATGAGGTCCGCCCTCTTTTGCGGAATAATCTATTGGGAACTATTCTACCCGGCATCCATTCTTGTACCCCACACGCATAGAGAGTAGATTTGAATCAGTAAAATTGGGAAATTTCAAGCAGTTTTTTTGTCCTGGTCGAGTTTATGAGGGTAGGTAAAATTTAGAAAATCTTGTACGGGTTTGTTTTGTCTTCCTCACTTATATGCCGGCTGATTGGTCCGTGAAAACGAGGTATTAGTGGTTTCCGGCCATGGGCACGAGCAAATTTTGGCTAAAACATTTGATTTTCATCTTAGTTCTTTGTACCAACAGTTTCCCTTCAACGTTTTTGAAGCGATTTTGTTGAGTGTGCGAGAACTCCCACCAGTTTAGGTCATCATGGAAACGTGGGTTCACTTTTAAAAGAGAAAGATTCCGAGTCCCTATTGACCAAGTGATATCAGGAAACCAAGGAGAGCAGGAAAACAAGGAACGAAAGTTGTATGTCCAGCTGTTCATTATTGATCCATAATGAATGCAGATATGAAGTGAGTAGCCAAGCGGCTTATACATCTTCCATCTGGTGAATGAAGTTAAGCTCGGTCATGCACAGTCAAACTCAGGACTCCACTACCTCTCAGAGGCCCGACTTCACAACACACTTTACCATCCTTCAGATGGGATGTTAAGGGATTCCCATGCATATATGCGGCCTACATAGTGGAACTAATTTAGCTTTAAGCCAGGGGGGTAGCCTGCGTGCAGACAGTACCGAGGGAAAAGGTATAGTCTGCGCAACACCGCTCAATATAAGGTATTGTATGAGTCAGCATTTCATTTCAATTGCATTTTGAATGGCCCTTTCTACTCAGCGTTTGTGTATTGTCTACCGTAGGGTACTTAAAATTCTAGAGTATTGTGTTGTTAACGTAATTTGCTTAGAGAACAAAGTGAGGTCTAAAATCACATGATAGCCGTTCTCAAATCTGATTGCTTCCTTGTTTCGCAGGAAAGCGATATTATTGGCTGTTGCAACAATGCATTCTCTTTGTTATCACATAAATGCTGAAGCACGTACTACACAACAGCGAGCGGCGTTGCGCAGACCATACCATTTCCTTGGGTATAGTCTGCACGCAGGCTAGGGGGGGGGTACTACCATACTTGACTTGACGGGATGTGCCGCTCAATAGGGTGTCCTTTTACGGTAAAAATTATGCGATAGGATGTCCTTTTCTGATAAAAGTTATGCGACAGGTTATTACAATTATTGATAAGAAAATTATGCAACAGGTTATCTTGTGGAAGGATGCCTTTTAGAGTTCTCTGGAAACGATGGATTTTGGCAAAATTTTTATGCGACAGGGTATACTTTTGGGCTGTTTTTTATGCAACAGGGTACAGGGTGTGGAGAGATTTGCCGCACTCCCCCGTCACTTCCCTAGTCAAGTACCCCCCCCCCCCGGGGGCCTGAAGTAGCTAGACATCCTTCCAGCCCACTTGTAATATATTGTTGAAAAAGTTGTTTCTTCACTTATTGAATTGGTTTCTAAGGCCCCGTTCATACTGCTCCGTTTTATCCGTTTTCGTCGCTTGGAAGCTGCCTGTTCACGTTAATTCGTTTTCACATAAAAACGAAGAGGAAAACACCTGTTTTTGTTCGCTTTCATTCCTCCGGTTTTGTGAAGCTCATTGTTTAATATTGTAGCGTTTTCAACAACCTCTGTTTTTTGTAAATTATACAAATACATTAATTGTTTTTGCGCTTCGATCAGAGCTTTGTAATGTGCGACATTTCGGGCTTAAACCCATCAGGGACCTTTAGCAGCCAGGACGGCAACGAAAGCCAGAACGTCGTCTTGTATTTGATACAACCGAGTATACTTTCCCATGAATTACATTCATATGTTCTTTAAACAAGCCAAGACGAAATCTCCTTCTTGATCTAAATACTCCGGAACCTTCCTTCTCTTTCATTATATAAGCTTTCAAAATGAGCCAGTTTCACTTCGAAGATCCAGATTTGAAGAACAGGACGTTAGAAATAGCATTTCCAAGTTGTGGAATTAAAAAGGAAAGCTTCATAAACTCTCAAGGAAAGCAAATTCGAACGTAAAACAAGGAGTCTTTGCAAGCCGAAGTTCGGAAAAAAGGGCACATTTGCGTTGTAGTTGCAGTCGCCGTAATAGTTGTTAAAGGTCCCTATTATCAAGTGAAGGGTTTAAGCCTGAAATGTCGTGCATCACAAAGCTCTGCTCGAAGCGCAGTAACAATCACTTTATTTGTATATCTATACTGCATTCACACTGACACAGTTAAACCAGCTTTACCTAAACCAGTTTAAATTTCAACCAATCAAATGACTGGATTTGTTGGAAAGACCAATCAGAAGGCCGTGTTCAGAAACCTGGTTTAGTTTAAGCTGGTTTAACTTGCAGTGTGAATTGGGCATTATTATTGTCTTAACATTATGCAACATGCATAAAGGAAGTATGTCTGTTTTTGTACCCGCACATTGATTCATAGCATTTTCAAAAACCTTATTATTGGTTGAAACCCAATTTCGATAGCGTTTTCTAAAACCTCCTTTGTCGTGTTATTTTCTGCGAATAAGTGTGAGCACTTCCACAAAACGGAGGTCTTTTTTCTCATATTTTTGCATAAGAACGGAGATGTGAACAGGGCCTAATCAAGCAGGGAATTGACTGGCTTCATTGTCACCAGCGAAAATGGGGTCTACATGAAAGTGGGTTACTATGCCCAAGGTCTTAGGTGTTGTTTAGATGATTAGTTGGTGTAGATGTGCAAAATTAAGGTATTCTGTTTCAAAGCAATGATATTGAATTTATTGATTGAGTTTGATTTATGGATCAACCTTGAGTTGCCAAGATATTTACCTTTAGTGAATAGCTAAGCTCTTAAAATAAGGCTTCTCTCTCTTCAAGTAGAAGAAGCTTTTCCAAAAGAATTATTACATGAAGTATCAATGACGAGTGACAGTCAAAGTTCAACAAGTTTTACAAACTTGCCAAGTACTGAGAACAGTAGATGTTGCAGACAAAATCAGTTCAACACAAGCATCCTTAGAATGTTAGGTTTTGGATTCAGCAAGGCAAAACAAAGATCTCTCCGAAGTCTCCCAAAGCATCCCCAGATCGGAGCAGAAGCTTCAGAAGAGCTTCCCAACCTACCAAGCCTGCCATTTTGAGAATTAAAGGACAAGTCCGGGGTTGATAAAATCATCGTTAAAAGCAACCTTACCAACTGCTGAACGCCAGTCGTGAGCTCTTTCCAAGTTTTCAGGCCTTGAACTTCCATAACTTCGACGATTAATCTTCGTAAGTTAGGCTAAATATACGAGTGTGCGAAAGCGTGCTAAGGAGGCTAGCAATATGGTTGGTATAATATCAACATATTTTGCAGCCTCACTCAGATCAACTTGAAGTGACATCATACAAAATGACGTCATTTCGCACTTCTGAGCATATTGGGATATGCAGTTTCGCAGATTAAGAGAGATAAAAATTGAAAAAAGTACTATACATCAATCACAACAATGTAATCTCTTGAATCAGCAATTATACCAACCCCGGACTTGTCCTTTAAGTTTAGGATGAATCGAGCATGAATCCTTTGACTGTTAATTCATCCCTTTTCACATCGTGTTCCAAATTTTCCTGAACTTTTATTTTCAGGTACCCAACATTTGTTGATGCAATTAGAGATCTAGACGACGTTCTCTCCATGGTCTTTCTATTTTCAATGATGCCACAAACGAATAGGATAAAGGTAATTTAGACACTTAAGATACACGCTGATTGGTTTTGATTGAATCACTGGTAATTTGGTAACAGTTTCAGGCATACATGATTCAATTATAGGTAAGGCCAACCCGCTTGAGCATTATTGACAAGAGACAATGGACTCCATCAGATACGGCTCAAATCTTTCAAATCGTTAAAAAGGTGGGTGTAAATTGTATCACATTTTTCTTTGAATTCATGTGCTTGAAAGAAACTTTGGGTAATTTGCTGTAGATCTGCCGTGGCAATTTTTTGATATATTGATTATTTTCAAAATGGCGGCATTTTGAATTATTTTGCGAAAATTCATCGAAAAGTTTGAAGAAATTAAAATCATCGTAAATCTTAAACTAATTGAGAGAAATTGATACAATCTTCAAGATAACCATAGTTTATGAAGGTCTACAACATGGTTGCAAGCAGAAATCTGTTGCTCTTCTGGTTAAGGATTTAGAAATTTGATGACGTCACAGCCTCAAAATTAATAAATGCCACCATTTTGAAAGTAGTCAAGGTATCAAGAAATTGCCACGGCAAATTTATCGTGAATTACCTGAAGTTCCTTTCAAGCACTTTAATCCAAAGAAAAATGTAATAGAATTTTACACCCACCTTTTTAAAAGATTTGAGCTCTGTGCTCTCCATCAGATCTTCTCTTCTTCTATGATCGCAGCGCGTGTGACTAAAAAGCACAACTTCTGATTCGTAATTTTGGGACACCAGGTTTTATCGTTTTCACACACGAGTTTCGCCAATCAACTTCATAGGCAGATAGAATTTCTACTCAAAGAGGCTTGTGATATTCGATGCAATGCCAACAATTAATGATTTTGACTTTTGATGTCAAATGGTTGAAACTAAATCCTGTGCAATTATATGGCCTTTAAGAATCTTATTTATGAGGCGCCCTGGATACTCGAGGAATAATAAGACTTTTTACATAATGCCAGTGTGCACTGTGTGAATATCATGATGCCTACCAAAATCTGGACTTGCTACAAGTCTCTCTAGCGGCAAGGAACGGGAGAAGGAATAAAAGCCAGAGAGACTTATAATACTTGGTAGCCTGGGTCCTTGGCTGGACAGGATTCTGTCCATTCGGCATCCTTTTACAAAAAAACCAATATCCAATCATATGCTTAGGAAGGACAATCATACAACAGAGGGAGGCTATGCGATTTTCTTTGACAATGGCCAACTCAAGGGTCGATGAAACAGTTGACAACAACCCCGTCATTTTGAAAATGGAAGCACGGCTCGATAGCTCATGAATATAAATGAGCATGCCAAGTATTACAAGTCTCTTTCACTTTTCCTTCTCCTGTTTTTTCCGCGAGAGAGACTTGTAGCAAGTCCAACCAAAATCCTACCAATAGATATTTAAGTAAAGGAAGCCTTTCCAAGTAACACTAATCTTGCTATCTATTTAAGGAACAAAAAACAGTAAGGAATTAGAGTTGTCATTTTACACTCAGTGAAAGAAAAGCATCCCCGTTCTGTGCTGAAGAACCTGGAAGCTGTTACTTAAGGAGATACTATCCTAACTGTTCTCTCAATTGTTTGTTTGTTTTTTATTTTTCTTAAACTTTATCATTTTGAAGTGGGATCCTTTTCTTCTTTAGGCTGATGTTGTTCGAATGAGCCGTAGACTTGCAGGTAGGTCATTTGATTGGATCACTGGATTTAATTGATTTGCTGCCCATCCATAACTTGTCCAACATCCTGCAAAATAGAAACATTTCCGAAAAAGACTACAGCCAAAAAGTTTACAACTACCAAACACAGAAAATGTTGCACTTTCGATAAATTCTTGAATCTCTGATCGTTCTTTGTTTTGGTTTAATAGCAAAGAACATGAATGCCATGAAAGGTTTCCCAAGTATTTCCATGCTTTTTAGATGCTTCCATCGCTTTAGATTACAATTTTGTTTAAGAAAATTTCCTATCATTTAAGAGAAGTAGTATGAATTGCACCAGAAAGAAATTACCATTTATGGTTAATGTTCGTATTCAATTATTTTATCTGCAGTTTTACCATTCTAGATTACTAAAAATGAGTAGTAGTTCCTGTAAGTAGTAGTGGATGCAACATGGGCGAATCTTTTTAAAGCCATCAAATATTTTGAATATTGCAGATGTTGTAAGCATAAGCAAGGTGTTCTTATACTGTTATAAAAATCATTTACTAACCGTTTATGGAAATGAAATATGTTTATATGATGCTCTACATTAGAAGATTACTTATTCTTTTCTCGCGCCTTTCGAAGTGAAGAAGTCTTGAAAAACACAGCTCTTCCCGTCGTGACTAAGCGTGGAATAATAGAAGAAAATAAAGATAATTCCACTTTCGTATATCAACCAATCTGTGATTATTTCTGATTTCTCTGCATTATTGATTTAAACATGTTAGGTTCTTTTCGGTCCATCCGGTATGTGGACCATGTGATGACATTTTAGTTATTTTTCATAATGTAATTCTCTATTTTAGGCAGCTTACACTTAATCGTTTTCAGCTTCATTTTAGCTTCAATTTTCTTATTTCTCAATTAGTTGAATTTCAAAATTACGTGATTGCAGCAAGATGTCTTAAAAAGGTAAACAAACTTTATTGATCATACTAGTTCAGTTCTTGTTTGAAATATAATCCTGTTGGTTCTGACATCGCATTACAGTAAAACCCCGCAAACAAGAACATAGCAAAATAAGAACCTGCAGACTGATTTTGTGGAAAAAGACGCCCAAATATAAGAACCAAATACAGACTGATTTAGTTCAATGTTCTTATGAGATGGTACACTTGATTAAGAAATTTCATCAAATCAGTAAACAATTTATTGACAACTGAACACCTCCAACAGTTTCAGGAATACGCACATTCTTTTATCTGGCTGTATGATTTAAATTGCTTTGTCAATAACAAAAATACCATACCTTCTGATTTTGAAATGAAGTCATTATACCCTTAAGTATATTTAACATATACTGTATACTATAGCCATATATTCATCATAGTCATACTGTAACTGTCGTTGTGATAAGAACGAAACCCTGTAAATGTCATAAGTACCTGATTTGTTAGAACCTAGCCAGTCTGTGTTTTAGAAAAATATGTTCTTGTTTGCGGGGTTTTACTGTATTGCTATTTAAATGGTTCAAAATCTTGGTTGTTGAAGCGTCATTACCTTCAAGCAGCAAAGTATTTAAGGTTTGCAAAGACATATGAAGTATTCATACACAGCAATTAAAGGTAATTTAAGTTTATCATTGATAACGACGACCCTTTGCGCCCCGATGGAAATGAAAGTCGGAGGCAATTTAGACCAAAAAGGACTTTCAGGTAGTACGAAAATCGATTTTGGCGCCACGAATGTTCGTGGTAAAATGGGTCTTTATATGAACAGATTTTCAAGACACCATTTTACAACAACATGACCTACGAAGCTTTGATAAAGGGTTGGCAATGTAAAAACTGTGCTTCTGGAGAATCCTTGATCAAATGCTCAGTTTAGAACATCAGGAAAACATCATACTGTTCGAAGACCATTCTGTTCGCTAGTAACTTTCAAAACGAGACTGGAAGCGTTTTGAAGGATCCTACTGTTGATAATCAACCCAAAATTCGGCACATGCACTTGAGTTCTGAATCCCCCTGTCTCTTTATATATTTTTTTCTGTTCTGTTGTGTTAGATCTTCCAGTTGATTTGTAATTTTCATCCATGCAGTTCAATTAATTTGTTTAATCAGGGTATATTGTAAAAATTGATTCTTCTCTTTACCGTTTCAATGGTTGCCAGCGTTATATATCCCAATCAAGGAGCAATGTTCTTGCCCGCAGGATAAAGCATGTGTATTTCAAGTTATTAGCCAAAAATATCTGCTTTATGTTCCTTTACAATATTTGCTATGTGGACATGGACTAAGCTGTTTTTATCTTTCGTCAGGTTTTCATATCGATTAAAGGAATTTACTACCAAGTTGAAGTTCAAGGCCAGTTGGTAACTTGGCTTGTTCCCCACAAATACACATATGAGGTTTGTGCAACCTTCTGTCTCTTTGTTATGGTCTATCTTAGCTGAAGTGTTTTTTTGTGATGTAAAATCTGCTATCCCTTAGATGGTTTATGATTACTGGGAAAGTAACTGTAAGGTCAAAAAGTTGCATTCGAGTGATCCATTTGTGCACATTGTTTATAGATTTAAAGATTGCGTTGAATAGCCGACTCATGTAACTAGGCCCGTTAATGAATGCAGCAAATGCACCGTAATCTGTGGAGAAGAATCTGTTAGCTCCTGTAAAGAATAAGGACCACAGTAAACGCTTAGCTAGGGAGAAAACTGTGAATCCTGCAAGAGAAAAACAATTTTATCTTAAACCTTCAAAGGAAAGAATTAAGTTTGTAGCTGCAATAAAGAGCAAAGTTGAATAGCCAACAATATGTTTTATCAAAGTGATTAGAAATAACAAGACAAGTAAGTATGTTGTTAGAAACCATGTTGCTTCATTGACTCATTTTTCTTTCTTTTCAGCCCCCTACAGATGTTGATTTTCGAGTAATGCTAACATTCCTGGAGTTTTATACGACCCTTCTTGGTTTTGTAAACTTCCATCTATATCATTCAATAAATGTCCATTATCCACCAAAGGTATGTATTTATCTTAAGAATATATTTCTGTCATACGTAACGAGTTGTCTCCCTTTTAGAAAGCTTCCTAACATCTGTTCTCAACCAGTAAAAGTTTCTTTTATCAAGGACCAGATTAATGTAGTAGATGTTGCAAGTTTAAGAAGTCGCTATAAGAGAGCTTAGGCTTCGTACGTTCACGAGCGAGCCAACCTTGAATGATACCCATAAATCGTAAGGAGCTTGAGTGTCAATATGCAAATTCATATCACATTTACGGCAATTTTGTGCAGTTATATGTTGTGTTGGAGGACAGTGCTTTACTATTTCTTTCGTTCTGATTGCGTGGAAAGTGTTTACTTAAAAGGATCGTGCTATTACCGTAACTGGGGTGCTATTGCCCATGTCTGAACTGTTTGATTGTTTTGCATTAGAACTATAACGTATAACTGCAATGTGTACTTCTTGGCAGAAAATAACAATTTTGTAAACCATTCACTCTATCTCTTCACGTCTTACTATTTTTTGAGCTATTGTTTGGCAATTATATTGATCTGCCATCTGTTGTATGTGCGATGATGTTATTTTGTATGTCATTTGTTTGGTCACCAAAAAGATAACTTTACGAGGGAGAACATAGAGGAGGAGCCTTGCTAACTTTTGAGGTGTGGCCAAATCATGTATCAAGAAGAATGTGATTTCAGAAAGCAAGTTATGATCAAGGTTGTGATGTTTATAGGAGTTATGCGGTATTAGATCACGTACTCTATGAAGTTTCTTAACTTCAAGGAGACGTGTCGTGTTCATACATTGTAAATTTCCTTGCAGCTCATAGCAAATACTGACGCAGCAAGTGAACGTGCTGAATTTTGTGATGACATTGAAATGGAAGATGAGGTAAGAAGGATCTTTGTTTTGAGAAAGTCGATTGTAAAAGACTGTTGAAGTGAAAATTTTATTACTTTTTATATTTTGAAGCAAATAATGAATACTGTCGTGTTTCCTTATTCCCTTTCAATATTTCTATTGCTCGTGCTTGCATAGCTTGAAATTTATTTCGATTTCCCGAATGTCTCTATTGATATCTATTTCTAAACAAACTTTGATTTTGTAAATAAGCCACATGGCTGTCATGTAGATCCATGCTCCCTATCATTTTGCATTGTATAAATTAATTTTCATGAGAATACGAAAGCCCCTTTTATGAGTGGAATTTCCTTTAGGTCCACAATTTTTCATCATGTAAAATCTTCTTTAGACTAAGTCGACTATGCAATTCGTTTTTCATTTGGTTCATTTAACTGAAGCACGGCATTTTATTCAACCTTTGTGTCACTGGGTGTCCCAAAAAACTGACCCGACAGATTCTGTTGTAGAAAAATACTGGGTGAGTCAGAAAAAAATTGGGACCTTTGACGGACTTCGGCATCGCATTGAGCCACTCAATTGTCCTAAACTGAATTTTACCGGACAGCCAAGAGTCTAACTTAGGTCATAACCCATCCCCCATCGATATCGGTAATTTGATGCTTTTGTTAAAAAAGATTTTCTTTGTAAGACCCTGTATGGCAGTCTTGCAAACTGGTGAAATCTATACCGAGCCCCTTAAGCCGTTTAGCCTTGCCAGAGGTGCAGGTACGCTTAATCTTATTCATGTGATACTGAAAAGTTAAGCCTGGTTCACACTAGGTCGCTTAGGTCGCTAAGATCGTGCAGAAAGAACCAAAAGGCAAAGACTCAGAGTTTGAATCCCTTGTCTTTTGGGTCTTACTGCACTACTCTGTGAATCAGGCTTTAGGAAAAAATGTTTGCATGATTTCCAATTGCGACAGAGCATTTATCTGCGTGAAAGAAACCGCTTCGCAAGACAAAGAAGCACACATTATTAATGTCTTTCAAACGTACTTTCCAAGCATGGCATGTTATGATAAGACATCCCAAGGGTGAAAATGCTACCTCCTAGCTATTTCATTCTCCCCTGATAATAAATACCACGTGTACCTGAAACTTTTGCCAAGATAAACTTCGGAAGGGGCTCAGCGAAAGATTTCGTCAGTTTGAAAGATTCCCGTTCGAAGTCTTGTGAAGAAAATGTTTTTTATAAATGCATTAGATGGCTGATTTTGACGGGGAAAGGTTGATGATCTGAGTTAGACTCATGGTTGCTCGGAAAAATTTAGTTAATGACAATGCGGTGGCTAGTTGTGATGTCACAATCCGCTTAACGCCCCACGTATTTTCTGACTCATCATGCTTCAAACGTTGTTTATGAATATTTGTTGCAATTTTTTCCGCAAAGTGAATTCCCAAAATTAAAGATTTCGAGGCAAAGGGAACGCTTGAAATCCTCAAAGAGTCATAAAAGATAAGGGGATCGATTTACAACCATTTCAGATCTTCAAAACAATGAGGAGCGTGTTTTATTTCAAACTGGGAATAGGCCACTCATTCGACAAGTTTATAATCCCTATATACCTAAAGTATTCTTGTCTCATGGGACAAGGATACTCCTGCTTTTCTGAAGCAACCTTTGAGATTTCGATTTGCGTGGAAACTTGAATTCCTTTGAAATTCCCTGAGTGGGTTTACAAGGAACATTTAGTCCCAATTCTTAGGTACCTTGGGACTTTAAACTTTCTCTGGAAACTTCTGAATGAGCTTTCTATTCCCAGCGTGATTCCAGTGTGAAATAAAGCATTCTCCTCATTGTTTTGAAGATCTGAAGTGGTTCTAAATCGATCGCCTGTTTTTGGCGACTTTTTGAGGATTTCAGGCTTGCCCTTTTCGTCAAAATCCTTCATATGTGAAATTTACCGTGCCAACAAAAATTGCCAAAAATACTCATAGGGTAGTGTAGTCTTTTAGCCACAGGACAACGTTTGAAGCAATTCCACGGGCCTTTTACTTATTTTTCCATATCAGATTGCATTGGGTCACTTTTTTGGGTTGCCCGGTACACTGAGAGAGAAACTGCCCAACAAATGCCCATGCTTTTGGAATCGACCAATTAGATATGTGGTGAGCCATCTTGCCTAGCCTGGTGATGTTGAACGTAGACCTAGCACCTGCAACCGATAATGCTGTGAGCTGTTGTGCGCTTTTGACGTGCCCAAGAATATTTTATTTTCTGACGCTTGCTGTGCTTAGTTAAAGAGGACTTGGGAACTACATTTCAATGTTTTTGGTTTGCAATCTTTTGCCAATGTCAGTGGCAATTTTTATCACGGCTGCTACCGAATAAAGTATGAAAATTCGTCTTTCCATTGAAAAGTTCTAGTTGAGTAAGTTCGACCAGTCCGTCTCATAGCTAACAGCATTTGATTCCAAATCTAATTGGTATCTTTTCCAGCAACTAGCTGCATTAACAAGTACATTGGCCACCGTTTCACAAGGTAACACCACCAGTATTTCAGTATTTCTGGAAAGTTTAATTCAGTGAGTCTGCAAATAAATGAAATGATTATAATTTCTTGGCTGTAGTTATTTATCATCTCATGACATGTTAGCTTCTTAACCGCAGAGCATACAGTGGACTGCTGCAAAGCAGAAGTCCAACCTTGCATCTCTTAAATGCATTTCATTATTTTGCCTTTGTTTTCTGTTTATATTGTATTGCTTTCGTGACATTGCTTTTGTGACGGATGTACAGACCTTGCAAGGTCGCTCTGTACTTTTGAGACCTTAGGCTTTATATTTTCATGTACAAAACAAAGCATGTACAGAACGACTTCGTTTCATTGCTGATGTGCTCAGTTAGACACATTACTCTGTCCTGCTTTAATCGGTTATTCCATGCCGTGAATATAAAAGATTTTACGCAAAAAGCCCCTTCAATGACCTCCATTGCGATTGAAAACAACAAGCAAATTTCCTTTGTTTTGCCGCTTAACATTAACAATAATGACACCTACATGCATTTATCCTCATGAGAGAATCGAATCCCCTTGACTAGGTTATTTTCACCAGAGGGAGGACCTTTTCATCCATCCACGAAGTTACTTGTGGTACAGCGTGTTCAAGTTATTGTTATAGGGTAAAAGTATTTTTGAACTTTACTCCCAATTTTACAATGTTTTTAACGTATCTCTGATGTACTTTCACGAGAAAGAAAATTAAAATGGAGTGACAGATCTCAGCTGGGCAAATTCGAATAGTACGTCAAATGTTGGCTATTCAATCGAATATTGGAAAGATATTGAGTGTATTTATCTAGGGAGCAGTTTTCGATCAGACAACCTGCGTTTTTTCTGACTCACCGGGATAAAGAAGCGTTTATCGATCTGTTGTTGTTGTGATATCATGATACAGATTGTGTCTGTTACCATTAATTTTTTTTTATTTTATTGTGACCAGCCCTCTTCCATTATTTCAGGGTATGATGATGATATCAAAATAGACGAGTTTACCTCTGAGTCAGGCGTAAGTAGCTTTAACTATTAGTGCAGATATAACCTGATGTAAAGAGACATTAGTAAAGAGGCATGTTCATGTCCTTTTCTTGAAGAGAAATGTCCTGATTTTGTTTGACATTTTCACCCTATAAATACATTATCTTCTTACAGTTGATTCGTGCAATCGCTTGACTGAATGTAAACTTACTTTGTATTTTTGCAATCTGGGACAAATTTTTGGGCCTATATCTTCATGATACTGCTTCTTATGTACAGAATGCCCGTAAAAAGCATGCGTTGCTTAAAGGACAAGTCCAGGGTTGATGAAATTATTGTTAAAAAGCAACCTTACCAACTGCTTAACACCAGTTGTGAGTTCATTCTAAGTTTTGATGCCTCTAACTTGCATAAGTTGGCTAATGAATTTTCGTAAGTTAGGCCAAATATCGTCGCCATTTTGTATTTTGTACCAGTGTGCGAAGGCGCTATAAGGAGGCTAGCAATGTGAATGGTATAATATATCAACACATTTGGCTGCCTTGTTCAGGTCAACGCGAAGTGACTTCTTAGAAAATGATGTCATTTCGAACTTCTTAGCAGATTGAAATATGTAGTTTCGCAGATTAAAAGAGAAAAAAATTGAGAAAAGTACTACACACCATTCACAACAGTGTAATCTCTTGAATAGCCAACAATGATACCAACCCTGAACTAGCTCTTTAAGAGGCTGCTGCGGAGCAGCCATACCTCCGAGTTTTCGGTTTTAACAAGTTTGATAGAAGAAATTTTAACCGAAAGTTTGACACCGAGTTTGAGTAGATTTGATACGAAGCTGCTGATTTGTGGAGCAAGACTGTCATGATCATTGGCTGCTTCGAAGCCAAAGAATTGATTATTCTCCATTATCTACAAGGTCCCATAAATCGATTGAAAAAAGACATATATCCCAGATTTTCGTAAGTGAAACAGATAGTCATTAATTAGATTTTGCAATAACCAAGAATGTCGGAAAAAGTCTAAGTTATAAGAAAATCGAGAAAATAGTGAAATACTGTTGTGGAACACAAGTACTGCAGGCCATGACACACGTTCATCAGTTATTATGCTTCTGAAAGTGATCGTCATTTTAAATAAAAAATACTGCAATCAGGGAGCTGCCTGGCCAATACTCTTGAATTGTATTTATTCTCCCAAATGTGTTTCCTGACATAACTGCAATGTTTGAGTCCATTTGATGTTAAAATTCAGGTTATAAGGTTAAGTATGAAGATGAAATCCTCTAGTTTTGAAACAATCACTGATTTTGACTTTCTTTCTCTACAAATCAGCAACCACTTGCGTGATTTGTTCAAACTCAGTGCCAAACAGTACAATAAATGAAATGCAGTTTCTCATGGGTGATAGATATCCTCTGCGCATTTATTGCCTTGAGATTGAAAATCTTTTTTTTAGCTATAGGGTGTCTCAAAAAATTGTTTGACGTTTGATTAAATGCTAACAGATAACGATATGCTGAATTGGCACTTGGTTAAGTGAACCATCTCCTGAGATTTTGAATCAATTTTTGACACCTGAATCTTAAAAATCCGCCGAAAAATCATGGGATTATAAGCATTTGAAATTCAGATTTGTGCAGAAACTGAAGCCAGAGGCATGTAAATGGCATTTTTGGTGAAAGTTCCATGGTCCATCGCTTCTGTTGTTTCTCAGTTGTTTCAATGCAAAACCAAATGGGATTTGAACAGTTTTTCCATAACCTAGATTTCCAGCGTATGACTGCTTTGATGAGAAAGAGTCAGTCATTCGTCGATTATTTTTGAATTCCGGTTTTTTGGTACATGCAGTCTAAAGCAAATTGTGACAATGATTGTAAGGATTAGACTACTGTAGACGTTTTATTTGGTTTGCTCTGATATCAATGAGAGGTATAACATTGGGGAACCTTCCCTTAGGTCGATCTTCGAGTCTTTTCACTGCACGTAATCCGGGGGTCTCTGGTTTCAACTGCCGCACATTTTTTGTCTTTGAGAGCTCGCGACTCAGTGAATTTCTGACCAATTTGCAAAATTCTTGTCTCTAAAATCATTTTAAAATCTTACGAATAGGGCTATCTTTCCATAAACCAGTTCATCTCAACGTTATTCTTCAATATTTAATCCAACGTCAAAACAATTTTTTGAGACACCCTGTATGTCATAAAAGTCTTAAGAGAGGTGAAATGCTCATTGCGTATTGTTCTGTGTGGGTAGAGTCCATAATGTTCATGGCACTTTTTCAGTCATTTCGCAATTATGAAATGTTTATAAAGTTGAATTTGCCTGCACTCTGAGTCTGCAACGCTAGCTGGGAAATCACGAAGAAAAACAGCTTGACCTGTTAGCATTTTACTAGAATTTGAATCATTTATATCTGTGAAGTACTCTAGGTGCTATGAATTTCTAAAAAGTGGAAAGCTTTTTCTGGCTCACCTAGTATAATCTCTGCCAAAATTATAGGTTCACAAGCCTCTGAACATTTCCAGACATACCCGATACTATCGAGTGAATCAGAAAATAAGCACTGCATTTGAAAGGCTACTTTTCCCTTATTATAGAAAACAATGATAGATCTCGATATTTTATTCACTAGCTAACTCGTTTAATCATTTCTAGAATATTTCCAGTTTGAAATCTGTCTCTCCGTTCTGACTGTATTGAGAATTTTCCGGAAGAAGTTCCTTCAAAACTCCATGAATAGTAGTGTAAAACCATTCTCAAATTTATCTGTGATTTCTGCCTTACATCTCTGGTCTGAACACGTTTTAGGAGTTGTTATCCCTGTCGGAAAATGAAAAAGCAATCCCCACTGGTGTTAAAAAATTATTCATTGGGAGCAGATCCTGTCAGAAGGACAAAACTTTTCAGGATAGGAAATTTATCCTGACGTTACTATGTTTTGACAGTTGTTGAGGGAGCATTCTCGAGAAGATGCTCTGTAATTTCAGATTGTGGTAGCATACTTCAGTAAGGGACATTTCAATATCCAATTAGACATATCTTTCATGCAAGAAATTCATGAATATTTTGCTTCGATATTCAGAGAGTAGTAATTACTCAAACGTAATACATTTTAGCTCATCCTATTTTGCTATTCTTGCAAAACTGCTTATTTGTTATTTTTGTTTCAGTCAAAAGAGGCAGAAATGGAGGAAGCTGCTAAACAAGAGGAGGAAGAATTAGAGGCATTCACAAATCTTTATAGTGAGAAGAAGTTTTACATATCAAGAGAAGTTCCAAGAGAACCACTTGCATTCATAGTAAGGTGATGACTTCCGTCAGCAATATAGTTAAAGGCAGTCTGTCACGCATTTGATTGGGTGATAATGACAATA